>VYVB01000410.1:0-550000 GCA_009761775.1 Ficus carica
CTATTAATGGGCGTCTTTGTAATAGTGAAAAAAAGAGGTAATTATTCAAAAATGTGAGAATATTTTCTCTTTGGTTCTTTGATGAACTATTTGAACATATCAGAATTTTCCGTGGCTTCACTATCGACTTATCAAAGATTTCCACAACCGTTTGTGGCGCCTTTCTTATATCGAGGTTCTTGTTTCGCATTAAACAATGGGTTGAGGTCAAATATACCAAGGTTCTTGTTTTTGTTGAAGTAATGGGTCAAGGTCTCTCATCCAATCCTGATTGTAGAATGTTCTTGGGTTTTTTTTCGTTGTCGGTCTCATTATTCTTGGCGGGGTTCGTATCATTCGGTATCAGAGTTCGGTTCTAGGTCAGGTTTATTTATCCTTTAAATTTATTTATTTATTTATTTATTTTCACATCCTAGTTTATCTCAGTTTCTAATTTAAAAAAAAAATTCAAAAAAAAATTGAATAAAAAAAACGTCAAAAAAAAAAAGTAGAAGAAAAAACTTCGTCGCAGATCCCCTTTTTAGCAGGTGATGAACTTTGATTTGAGGATAAATCATTTTCAAGGGGAGGGGAATGATGAGGACATGGCAAGCACAAGAGCACGGAATGTTTATCCTATTTTAGTTCTAGAATTGGGATGTAATAAGGCTTGCAGCCAAGATATTTACTTTCCTTTATTTGTTTAGGCATTTTTGACTTTTCATGGGCGTTTACGACTGATAATAAATAGGCGGGGTTCGTATCATTTGGTATCAGAGCTTCGGTTCTAGGTCAGGTTTATTTATCCTTAAAATTTTTTTTTTTCAAATCCTAGTTTATCTCATTTTAATTTTAAAAAAATTCAAAAATTTGAATAAAAAAAAATGTCAAAAAAAAAATAGAGGAAGAAAACATCGTCGCAGATGCCCTTTTTAGCAGGTGATGAACTTTGATTTGAGGATAAATCATTTTCAAGAGGAGGGGAATGATGAGGACATGACAAGCACAAGAGAACGGAATGTTGATCCTATTTCAATTCTAGAATTGGGTTGTAATAAGGCTTGCATGCCAAGATATTTACTTTCCTTTATTTGTTTAGGCATTTTTACTTTTCATGGGTGTTTATGGCTGATAATAAAGCCATTTAAAAACGTCAAAGTTTCCTTTTCTATGAAGGTATTAGATCAGCCAATTAAAGAACAAATAGTTTCCTTTTTCTCTTTTAGGCAAGTAGGAATTTTTAATCACCAGATTTTAGCATTAATTAGTACAGCTATTTTAGGAATCTTTTTGTAACATTCAGTCTATTAATAGGCGTCTTAGAAAGTGAAAAAAAGGAGGTAATTATTCAAAAATGTGAGAATATTTTCTCTTTGGTTCTTTGATGAACTATTTGAACATATCAGAATTTTCCGAGGCGTTCACTATCGACTTATCAAACAGATTTCCACCACCGTTTGTGGCACCTTTCTTATATCGAGGTTCTTGTTTCGCATTAAACAATGGGTTGAGGTCAAATATACCAAGGTTCTTGTTTTTGTTGAAGTAATGGGTCAAGGTCTCTCATCCAATCCTGATTGTAGAATGTTCTTGGGTTTTTTTCGTTGTCAGGTCTCATTATTCTTGGCGGGGTTCGTATCATTCTGTATCAGAGCTTCTGTTCTAGGTCAGGTTTATTTATCCTTTAAATTTTTTTTTTTTTTATTTTTTTTTCAAATCCTAGTTTATCTCAGTTTCTAATTTAAAAAAAAATTCAAAAAAAAAATTGAATAAAAAAAAAAGTAGAAGAAGAAAACTTCGTCGCAGATCCCCTTTTTAGCAGGTGATGAACTTTGATTTGAGGATAAATCATTTTCAAGGGGAGGGGAATGATGAGGACATGACAAGCACAAGAGCACAGAATGTTGATCCTATTTTAGTTGCATGCCAAGATATTTACTTTCCTTTATTTGTTTAGGCATTTTTGACTTTTCATGGGCGTTTACGACTGATAATAAATAGGCGGGGTTCGTATCATTTGGTATCAGAGCTTCGGTTCTAGGTCAGGTTTATTTATCCTTAAAATTTTTTTTTTTCAAATCCTAGTTTATCTCAGTTTCTAATTTTAAAAAAATTCAAAAAACATTTGAATAAAAAAAAATGTCAAAAAAAAAAAATAGAGGAAGAAAACATCGTCGCAGATGCCCTTTTTAGCAGGTGATGAACTTTGATTTGAGGATAAATCATTTTCAAGAGGAGGGGAATGATGAGGACATGACAAGCACAAGAGAACGGAATGTTGATCCTATTTCAATTCTAGAATTGGGTTGTAATAAGGCTTGCATGCCAAGATATTTACTTTCCTTTATTTGTTTAGGCATTTTTACTTTTCAGTCTATTAATAGGCATCTTTGTAATAGTGAAAAAAAGGAGGTAATTATTCAAAAATGTGAGAATATTTTCTCTTTGGTTCTTTGATGAACTATTTGAACATATCAAATTTTCCGTGGCGTTCACTATCGACTTATCAAACAGATTTCCACCACCATTTGTGGCACCTTTCTTATATCGAGGTTCGTGTTTCGCATTAAACCTCAATGGTTTGAGTCAATATACCAAGTTCTTGTTTTTGTTGAAGTAATGGGTCAAGGTCTCTCATCCATCCTGATGTAGAATGTTCTTGGGGTTTTTTTTCGTTGTCAGGTCTCATTATTCTTGGCGGGGTTCGTATCATTCTGTATCAGAGCTTCTGTTCTAGGTCAGGTTTATTTATCCTTTAAATTTTTTTTATTTTTTATTTGTTTTTTCAAATCCTAGTTTATCTCAGTTTCTAATTTAAAAAAAAATTCCAAAAAAAAAATTGAATAAAAAAAGAAAAAAAAGTAAAGAAGAAAACTTCGTCGCAGATCCCCTTTTTAGCAGGTGATGAACTTTGATTTGAGGATAAATCATGTTCAAGGGGAGGGGAATGATGAGGACATGACAAGCACAAGAGCACAAGAATGTTGATCCATTTTAGTTGCATGCCAACGATATTTTAACTTTCTTTATTTGTTATAGGCATTTTTGACTGTTCATGGGCGGTTGACGACTGATAATAAATAGGCGGGGTTCGTATCATTTGGTATCAAGCTTCGGTTCTAGGTCAGGTTTATTTATCCTTAAAATTTTTTTTTTCAAATCCTAGTTTATCTCATTTTTCTAATTTTAAAAAAATTCAAAAACCATTGAATAAAAAAAAGATGTCAAAAAAAAATAGAGGAAGAAAACATCGTCGCAGATGCCTTTTTAGCAGTGATGAACTTTGATTTGAGGATAAATCATTTTCAAGAGGAGGGGAATGATGAGGACATGACAAGCACAAGAGAACGGAATGTTGATCCTATTTCAATTCTAGAATTGGTTGTAATAAGGCTTGCATGCCAGAATATTTACTTTCCTTATTTGTTTAGAGGCATTTTTACTTTTCATGGGTGTTTATGGCTGATAATAAAGCCATTTAAAAACGTCAAACTTTCCTTTTTTATGACGGTATGAGATCAGCCAATTAAAGAACAAATAGTTTCCTTTTTCTCTTTTAGGCAAGTAGGAATTTTTAATCACCAGATTTTAGCATTAATTAGTACAGCTATTTTAGGAATCTTTTTGTAACATTCAGTCTATTAATAGGCGTCTTAGTATAGTGAAAAAAAGGAGGTAATTATTCAAAAATGTGAGAATATTTTCTCTTTGGTTCTTTGATGAACTATTTGAACATATCAGAATTTTCCGAGGCGTTCACTATTGACTTAATCAAACAGATTTCCACACACCGTTTTGGCACCGTTCTTATATCGAGGTTCTTGTTTCGCATTAAACAATGGGTTGAGGTCAAATATACCAAGGTTCTTGTTTTTGTTGAAGTAATGGGTCAAGGTCTCTCATCCAATCCTGATTGTAGAATGTTCTTGGGTTTTTTTTCGTTGTCAGGTCTCATTATTCTTGGCGGGGTTCGTATCATTCTGTATCAGAGCTTCTGTTCTAGGTCAGGTTTATTTATCCTTTAAATTTTTTTTATTTTTTTTTTTTTTTTCAAATCCTAGTTTATCTCAGTTCTAATTTTAAAAAAATTCAAAAAACATTTGAATAAAAAAAAATGTCAAAAAAAAAATAGAGGAAGAAAACATCGTCGCAGATGCCCTTTTTAGCAGGTGATGAACTTTGATTTGAGGATAAATCATTTTCAAGGGGAGGGGAATGATGAGGACATGACAAGCACAAGAGCACAGAATGTTGATCCTATTTTAGTTGCATGCCAAGATATTTACTTTCCTTTATTTGTTTAGGCATTTTTGACTTTTCATGGGCGTTTACGACTGATAATAAATAGGCGGGGTTCGTATCATTTGGTATCAGAGCTTCGGTTCTAGGTCAGGTTTATTTATCCTTAAATTTTTTTTTTTTTTCAAATCCTAGTTTATCTCAGTTTCTAATTTTAAAAAAATTCAAAAACATTTGAATAAAAAAAAATGTCAAAAAAAAATAGAGGAAGAAAACATCGTCGCAGATGCCCTTTTTAGCAGGTGATGAACTTTGATTTGAGGATAAATCATTTCAAGAGGAGGGGAATGATGAGGACATGACAAGCACAAGAGAACGGAATGTTGATCCTATTTCAATTCTAGAATTGGGTTGTAATAAGGCTTGCATGCCAAGATATTTACTTTCCTTATTTGTTTAGGCATTTTTTACTTTTCAGTCTATTAATAGGCGTCTTTGTAATAGTGAAAAAAAGGAGGTAATTATTCAAAAATGTGAGAATATTTTCTCTTTGGTTCTTTGATGAACTATTTGAACATATCAGAATTTTCCGTGGCGTTCACTATCGACTTATCAAACAGATTTCCACCACCGTTTGTGGCGCCTTTCTTATATCGAGGTTCTTGTTTCGCATTAAACAATGGGTTGAGGTCAATATACCAAGGTTCTTGTTTTTGTTGAAGTAATGGGTCAAGGTCTCTCATCCAATCCTGATTGTAGAATGTTCTTGGGTTTTTTTTCGTTGTCGGGTCTCATTATTCTTGGCGGGGTTAGTATCATTCGGTATCAGAGTTTCGGTTCTAGGTCAGGTTTATTTATCCTTTAAATTTATTTATTTATTTATTTATTTTCAAATCCTAGTTTATCTCAGTTTCTAATTTAAAAAAAATTTCATAAAAAAATAGAATAAAAAAAAACGTCAAAAAAAAAGTAGAAGAAGAAAACTTCGTCGCAGATCCCCTTTTTAGCAGGTGATGAACTTAGATTTGAGGATAAATCATTTTCAAGAGGAGGGGAATGATGAGGACATGACAAACACAAGAAAACGGAATGTTGATCCTATTTCAATTCTAGAATTGGGTTGTAATAAGGCTTGCATGCAAAGATATTTACTTTCCTTTATTTGTTTAGGCATTTTTGACTTTTCATGGGCGTTTACGACTGATAATAAATAGGCGGGGTTCGTATCATTTGGTATCAGAGCTTCGGTTCTAGGTCAGGTTATTTATCCTTTAAAATTTTTTTTTTCAAATCCTAGTTTATCTCATTTTCTAATTTTAAAAAAATTCAAAAACCATTTGAATAAAAAAAAAATGTCAAAAAAAAAATAGAGGAAGAAAACATCGTCGCAGATGCCCTTTTTAGCAGGTGATGAACTTTGATTTGAGGATAAATCATTTTCAAGAGGAGGGGAATGATGAGGACATGACAAGCACAAGAGAACGGAATGTTGATCCTATTTCAATTCTAGAATTGGGTTGTAATAAGGCTTGCATGCCAAGATATTTACTTTCCTTTATTTGTTTAGGCATTTTTTACTTTTCATGGGTGTTTATGGCTGATAATAAAGCCATTTAAAAACGTCAAACTTTCCTTTTTTATGACGGTATGAGATCAGCCAATTAAAGAACAAATAGTTTCCTTTTTCTCTTTTAGGCAAGTAGGAATTTTTAATCACCAGATTTTAGCATTAATTAGTACAGCTATTTTAGGAATCTTTTTGTAACATTCAGTCTATTAATAGGCGTCTTAGTAATAGTGAAAAAAAGGAGGTAATTATTCAAAAATGTGAGAATATTTTCTCTTTGGTTCTTTGATGAACTATTGAACATATCAGAATTTTCCGAGGCGTTCACTATTGACTTATCAAACAGATTTCCACCACCGTTTGTGGCACCTTTCTTATATCGAGGTTCTTGTTTCGCATTAAACAATGGGTTGAGGTCAAATATACCAAGGTTCTTGTTTTTGTTGAAGTAATGGGTCAAGGTCTCTCATCCAATCCTGATTGTAGAATGTTCTTGGGGTTTTTTTCGTTGTCAGGTCTCATTATTCTTGGCGGGGTTCGTATCATTCTGTATCAGAGCTTCTGTTCTAGGTCAGGTTTATTTATCCTTTAAATTTTTTTATTTTATTTTTTTTTTTCAAATCCTAGTTTATCTCAGTTTCTAATTTTAAAAAAATTCAAAAAACATTGAATAAAAAAAAATGTCAAAAAAAAAATAGAGGAAGAAAACATCGTCGCAGATGCCCTTTTTAGCAGGTGATGAACTTTGATTTGAGGATAAATCATTTTCAAGGGGAGGGGAATGATGAGGACATGACAAGCACAAGAGCACAGAATGTTGATCCTATTTTAGTTGCATGCCAAGATATTTACTTTCCTTTATTTGTTTAGGCATTTTTGACTTTTCATGGGCGTTTACGACTGATAATAAATAGGCGGGGTTCGTATCATTTGGTATCAGAGCTTCGGTTCTAGGTCAGGTTTATTTATCCTTAAATTTTTTTTTTTTTCAAATCCTAGTTTATCTCAGTTTCTAATTTTAAAAAAATTCAAAAAACATTTGAATAAAAAAAAATGTCAAAAAAAAATAGAGGAAGAAAACATCGTCGCAGATGCCCTTTTTAGCAGGTGATGAACTTTGATTTGAGGATAATCATTTTCAAGAGGAGGGGAATGATGAGGACATGACAAGCACAAGAGAACGGAATGTTGATCCTATTTCAATTCTAGAATTGGGTTGTAATAAGGCTTGCATGCCAAGATATTTACTTTCCTTTATTTGTTTAGGCATTTTTTACTTTTCAGTCTATTAATAGGCGTCTTTGTAATAGTGAAAAAAAGGAGGTAATTATTCAAAAATGTGAGAATATTTCTCTTTGGTTCTTTGATGAACTATTTGAACATATCAGAATTTTCCGTGGCGTTCACTATCGACTTATCAAACAGATTTCCACCACCGTTTGTGGCGCCTTTCTTATATCGAGGTTCTTGTTTCGCATTAAACAATGGGTTGAGGTCAAATATACCAAGGTTCTTGTTTTTGTTGAAGTAATGGGTCAAGGTCTCTCATCCAATCCTGATTGTAGAATGTTCTTGGGTTTTTTTTCGTTGTCGGGTCTCATTATTCTTGGCGGGGTTAGTATCATTCGGTATCAGAGTTTCGGTTCTAGGTCAGGTTTATTTATCCTTTAAATTTATTTATTTATTTATTTATTTTCAAATCCTAGTTTATCTCAGTTTCTAATTTAAAAAAAATTTCATAAAAAAATAGAATAAAAAAAAACGTCAAAAAAAAAGTAGAAGAAGAAAACTTCGTCGCAGATCCCCTTTTTAGCAGGTGATGAACTTAGATTTGAGGATAAATCATTTTCAAGAGGAGGGGAATGATGAGGACATGACAAACACAAGAAAACGGAATGTTGATCCTATTTCAATTCTAGAATTGGGTTGTAATAAGGCTTGCATGCAAAGATATTTACTTTCCTTTATTTGTTTAGGCATTTTTTACTTTTCATGGGTGTTTATGACTGATAATAAAGCCATTTAAAAACGTCAAAGTTTCCTTTTCTATGAAGGTATGAGATCAGCCAATTAAAGAACAAATAGTTTCCTTTTTCTCTTTTAGGCAAGTAGGAATTTTTAATCACCAGATTTTAGCATTAATTAGTACAGCTATTTTAGGAATCTTTTTGTAACATTCAGTCTATTAATAGGCGTCTTTGTAATAGTGAAAAAAAGGAGGTAATTATTAAAAAATGTGAGAATATTTTCTCTTTGGTTCTTTGATGAACTATTTGAACATATCAGAATTTTCCGTGGCGTTCACTATCGACTTATCAAACATATTTCCACCACCGTTTGTGGCGCCTTTCTTATATCGAGGTTCTTGTTTCGCATTAAACAATGGGTTGAGGTCAAATATACCAAGGTTCTTGTTTTTGTTGAAGTAATGGGTTAAGGTCTCTCATCCAATCCTGATTGTAGAATGTTCTTGGGTTTTTTTTCGTTGTCAGGTCTCATTATTCTTGGCGGGGTTCGTATCATTCGGTATCAGAGCTTCTGTTCTAGGTCAGGTTTATTTATCCTTTAAATTTTTTTATTTTTAATTTTTTTTTTCAAATCCTAGTTTATCTCAGTTTCTAATTTAAAAAAAATTCAAAAAAAAATTGAAGTAAAAAAAAAAGTCAAAAAAAAAAAAGTAGAAGAAGAAAACTTCGTCGCAGATCCCCTTTTTAGCAGGTGATGAACTTTGATTTGAGGATAAATCATTTTCAAGGGGAGGGGAATGATGAGGACATGGCAAGCACAAGAGCACGGAATGTTTATCCTATTTTAGTTCTAGAATTGGGATGTAATAAGGCTTGCATGCCAAGATATTTACTTTCCTTTATTTGTTTAGGCATTTTTGACTTTTCATGGGCGTTTACGACTGATAATAAATAGGCGGGGTTCGTATCATTTGGTATCAGAGTTTCGGTTCTAGGTCAGGTTTATTTATCCTTTAAATTTTTTTTTTTCAAATCCTAGTTTATCTCAGTTTCTAATTTTAAAAAAATTCAAAAAACATTTGAATAAAAAAAAATGTCAAAAAAAAAATAGAGGAAGAAAACATCGTCGCAGATGCTCTTTTTAGCAGGTGATGAACGTTGAATTGAGGATAAATCATTTTCAAGAGGAGGGGAATGATGAGGACATGACAAGTACAAGAGAACGGAATGTTGATCCAATTTCAATTCTAGAATTGGGTTGTAATAAGGCTTGCATGCCAAGATCTTTACTTTCCTTTATTTGTTTAGGCATTTTTTACTTTTCATGGGTGTTTATGGCTGATAATAAAGCCATTTAAAAACGTCAAAGTTTCCTTTTCTATGAAGGTATTAGATCAGCCAATTAAAGAACAAATAGTTTCCTTTTTCTCTTTTAGGCAAGTAGGAATTTTTAATCATCAGATTTTAGCATTAATTAGTACAGCTATTTTAGGAATCTTTTTGTAACATTCAGTCTATTAATAGGCGTCTTTGTAATAGTGAAAAAAAGGAGGTAATTATTAAAAAATGTGAGAATATTTTCTCTTTGGTTCTTTGATGAACTATTTGAACATATCAGAATTTTCCGTGGCGTTCACTATCGACTTATTAAACAGATTTCCACCACCGTTTGTGGCGCCTTTCTTATATCGAGGTTCTTGTTTCGCATTAAACAATGGGTTGAGGTCAAATATACCAAGGTTCTTGTTTTTGTTGAAGTAATGGGTCAAGGTCTCTCATCCAATCCTGATTGTAGAATGTTCTTGGGTTTTTTTTCGTTGTCGGGTCTCTTTATTCTTGGCGGGGTTAGTATCATTCGGTATCAGAGTTTCGGTTCTAGGTCAGGTTTATTTATCCTTTAAATTTATTTATTTATTTATTTATTTTCAAATCCTAGTTTATCTCAGTTTCTAATTTAAAAAAAAAATTCAAAAAAAAAATTGAATAAAAAAAAACGTCAAAAAAAAAAGTAGAAGAAGAAAACTTCGTCGCAGATCCCCTTTTTAGCAGGTGATGAACTTTGATTTGAGGATAAATCATTTTCAAGGGGAGGGGAATGATGAGGACATGGCAAGCACAATAGCACGGAATGTTTATCCTATTTTAGTTCTAGAATTGGGATGTAATAAGGCTTGCATGCCAAGATATTTACTTTCCTTTATTTGTTTAGGCATTTTTGACTTTTCATGGGCGTTTACGACTGATAATAAATAGGCGGGGTTCGTATCATTTGGTATCAGAGCTTCGGTTCTAGGTCAGGTTTATTTATCCTTAAAAAATTTTTTTTTTCAAATCCTAGTTTATCTCAGTTTCTAATTTTAAAAAAATTCAAAAAACATTTGAATAAAAAAAAATGTCAAAAAAAAATAGAGGAAGAAAACATCGTCGCAGATGCCCTTTTTAGCAGGTGATGAACTTTGATTTGAGGATAAATCATTTTCAAGAGGAGGGGAATGATGAGGACATGACAAGCACAAGAGAACGGAATGTTGATCCTATTTCAATTCTAGAATTGGGTTGTAATAAGGCTTGCATGCCAAGATATTTACTTTCCTTTTTATTTGTTTAGGCATTTTTTACTTTTCATGAGTGTTTATGGCTGATAATAAAGCCATTTAAAAACGTCAAAGTTTCCATTTCTATGAAGGTATTAGATCAGCCAATTAAAGAACAAATAGTTTCCTTTTTCTCTTTTAGGCAAGTAGGAATTTTTAATCACCAGATTTTAGCATTAATTAGTACAGCTATTCTAGGAATCTTTTTGTAACATTCAGTCTATTAATAGGCGTCTTTGTAATAGTGAAAAAAAGGAGGTAATTATTCAAAAATGTGAGAATATTTTCTCTTTGGTTTTTTGATGAACTATTTGAACATATCAGAATTTTCCGTGGCGTTCACTATCGACTTATCAAACAGATTTCCACCACCGTTTGTGGCGCCTTTCTTATATCGAGGTTCTTGTTTCGCATTAAACAATGGGTTGAGGTCAAATATACCAAGGTTCTAGTTTTTGTTGAAGTAATGGATCAAGGTCTCTCATCCAATCCTGATTGTAGAATGTTCTTGGGTTTTTTTTCGTTGTCAGGTCTCATTATTCTTGGCGGGGTTCGTATCATTCGGTATCAGAGCTTCTGTTCTAGGTCAGGTTTATTTGTCCTTTAAATTTTTTTATTTTTAATTTTTTTTTTCAAATCCTAGTTTATCTCAGTTTCTAATTTAAAAAAAAATTCAAAAAAAAATTGAATAAAAAAAAAAGTCAAAAAAAAAAAAAGTAGAAGAAGAAAACTTCGTCGCAGATCCCCTTTTTAGCAGGTTATGAACTTTGATTTGAGGATAAATCATTTTCAAGGGGAGGGGAATGATGAGGACATGTAAAGCACAAGAGCACAGAATGTTGATCCTATTTTAGTTGCATGCCAAGATATTTACTTTTCTTTATTTGTTTAGGCATTTTTGACTTTTCATGGGCGTTTACGACGGATAATAAATAGGCGGGGTTCGTATCATTTGGTATCAGAGTTTCGGTTCTAGGTCAGGTTTATTTATCCTTAAAATTTTTTTTTTTCAAATCCTAGTTTATCTCTGTTTCTAATTTTAAAAAAATTCAAAAACATTTGAATTAAAAAAAATGTCAAAAAAAAATAGAGGAAGAAAACATCGTCGCAGATGCCTTTTTTAGCAGGTGATGAACTTTGATTTGAGGATAAATCATTTTCAAGAGGAGGGGAATGATGAGGACATGACAAGCACAAGAGAACGGAATGTTGATCCTATTTCAATTCTAGAATTGGGTTGTAATAAGGCTTGCATGCCAAGATATTTACTTTCCTTTATTTGTTTAGGCATTTTTTACTTTTCATGGGTGTTTATGACTGATAATAAAGCCATTTAAAAATGTCAAAGTTTCCTTTTCTATGAAGGTATGAGATCAGCCAATTAAAGAACAAATAGTTTCCTTTTTCTCTTTTAGGCAAGTAGGAATTTTTAATCACCAGATTTTAGCATTAATTAGTACAGCTATTTTAGGAATCTTTTTGTCACATTCAGTCTATTAATAGGCGTCTTTGTTATAGTGAAAAAAAGGAGGTAATTATTCAAAAATGTGAGAATATTTTCTCTTTGGTTCTTTGATGAACTATTTGAACATATCAGAATTTTCCGTGGCGTTCACTATCGACTTATCAAACAGATTTCCACCACCGTTTGTGGCGCCTTTCTTATATCGAGGTTCTTGTTTCGCATTAAACAATGGGTTGAGGTCAAATATACCAAGGTTCTTGTTTTTGTTGAAGTAATGGGTCAAGGTCTCTCATCCAATCCTGATTGTAGAATGTTCTTGGGTTTTTTTTCGTTGTCAGGTCTCATTATTCTTGGCGGGGTTCGTATCATTCGGTATCAGAGCTTCTGTTCTAGGTCAGGTTTATTTATCCTTTAAATTTTTTTTATTTTTAATTTTTTTTTTCAAATCCTAGTTTATCTCAGTTTCTAATTTAAAAAAAAATTCAAAAAAAAATTGAATAAAAAAAAAAACTCAAAAAAAAAAAAGGAGAAGAAGAAAACTTAGTCGCAGATCCCCTTTTTAGCAGGTGATGAACTTTGATTTGAGGATAAATCGTTTTCAAGGGGAGGGGAATGATGAGGACATGGCAAGCACAAGAGCACAGAATGTTGATCCTATTTTAGTTGCATGCCAAGATATTTACTTTCCTTTATTTGTTTAGGCATTTTTGACTTTTCATGGGCGTTTACGACTGATAATAAATAGGCGGGGTTCGTATCATTTGGTATCAGAGCTTCGGTTCTAGGTCAGGTTTATTTATCCTTTAAAAATTTTTTTTTTTCAAATCCTAGTTTATCTCAGTTTCTAATTTTAAAAAAATTCAAAAAACATTTGAATAAAAAAAATGTCAAAAAAAAAATAGAGGAAGAAAACATCATCGCAGATGCCCTTTTTAGCAGGTGATGAACTTTGATTTGAGGATAAATCATTTTCAAGAGGAGGGGAATGATGAGGACATGACAAGCACAAGAGAACGGAATGTTGATCCTATTTCAATTCTAGAATTGGGTTGTAATAAGGCTTGCATGCCAAGATATTTACTTTCCTTTATTTGTTTAGGCATTTTTTACTTTTCATGGGTGTTTATGGCTGATAATAAAGCCATTTAAAAACGTCAAACTTTCCTTTTTTATGACGGTATGAGATCAGCCAATTAAAGAACAAATAGTTTCCTTTTTCTCTTTTAGGCAAGTAGGAATTTTTAATCACCAGATTTTAGCATTAATTAGTACAACTATTTTAGGAATCTTTTTGTAACATTCAGTCTATTAATAGGCGTCTTTGTAATAGTGAAAAAAAGGAGGTAATTATTCAAAAATGTGAGAATATTTTCTCTTTGGTTCTTTGATGAACTATTTGAACATATCAGAATTTTCCGTGGCGTTCACGATCGACTTATCAAACAGATTTCCACCACCGTTTGTGGCGCCTTTCTTATATCGAGGTTCTTGTTTCGCATTAAACAATGGGTTGAGGTCAAATATACCAAGGTTCTTGTTTTTGTTGAAGTAATGGGTCAAGGTCTCTCATCCAATCCTGATTGTAGAATGTTCTTGGGTTTTTTTTCGTTGTCAGGTCTCATTATTCTTGGCGGGGTTCGTATCATTCGGTATCAGAGCTTCTGTTCTAGGTCAGGTTTATTTATCCTTTAAATTTTTTTATTTTTTATTTTTTTTTTTCAAATCCTAGTTTATCTCAGTTTCTAATTTAAAAAAAAAATTCAAAAAAAAATTGAATAAAAAAAAAGTCAAAAAAAAAAAAGTAGAAGAAGAAAACTTCGTCGCAGATCCCCTTTTTAGCAGGTGATGAACTTTGATTTGAGGATAAATCATTTTCAAGGGGAGGGGAATGATGAGGACATGGCAAGCACAAGAGCACAGAATGTTGATCCTATTTTAGTTGCATGCCAAGATATTTACTTTCCTTTATTTGTTTAGGCATTTTTGGCTTTTCATGGGCGTTTACGACTGATAATAAATAGGCGGGGTTCGTATCATTTGGTATCAGAGCTTCGGTTCTAGGTCAGGTTTATTTATCCTTAAAATTTTTTTTTTTTCAAATCCTAGTTTATCTCAGTTTCTAATTTTAAAAAAAAATTTCAAAAAACATTTGAATAAAAAAAAATGTCAAAAAAAAAAAAGAGGAAGAAAACATCGTCGCAGATGCCCTTTTTAGCAGGTGATGAACTTTGATTTGAGGATAAATCATTTTCAAGAGGAGGGGAATGATGAGGACATGACAAGCACAAGAGAACGGAATGTTGATCCTATTTCAATTCTAGAATTGGGTTGTAATAAGGCTTGCATGCCAAGATATTTTCTTTCCTTTATTTGTTTACGCATTTTTTACTTTTCATGGGTGTTTATGGCTGATAATAAAGCCATTTAAAAACGTCAAACTTTCCTTTTCTATGAAGGTATGAGATCAGCCAATTAAAGAACAAACAGTTTCCTTTTTCTCTTTTAGGCAAGTAGGAATTTTTAATCACCAAATTTTAGCATTAATTAGTACAGCTATTTTAGGAATCTTTTTGTAACATTCAGTCTATTAATAGGCGTCTTTGTAATAGTGAAAAAAAGGAGGTAATTATTCAAAAATGTGAGAATATTTTCTCTTTGGTTCTTTGATGAACTATTTGAACATATCAGAATTTTCCGTGGCGTTCACTATCGACTTATCAAACAGATTTCCACCACCGTTTGTGGCACATTACTTATATCGAGGTTCTTGTTTCGCATTAAACAATGGGTTGAGGTCAAATATACCAAGGTTCTTGTTTTTGTTGAAGTAATGGGTCAAGGTCTCTCATCCAATCCTGATTGTAGAATGTTCTTGGGTTTTTTTTCGTTGTCAGGTCTCATTATTCTTGGCGGGGTTCGTATCATTCGGTATCAGAGCTTCTGTTCTAGGTCAGGTTTATTTATCCTTTAAATTTTTTTATTTTTTATTTTTTTTTTCAAATCCTAGTTTATCTCAGTTTCTAATTTAAAAAAAAATTCAAAAAAAAAATGGAATAAAAAAAAACGTCAAAAAAAAAAGTAGAAGAAGAAAACTTCGTCGCAGATCCCCTTTTTAGCAGGTGATGAACTTTGATTTGAGGATAAATCATTTTCAAGGGGAGGGGAATGATGAGGACGTGGCAAGCACAAGAGCACAGAATGTTGATCCTATTTTAGTTGCATGCCAAGATATTTACTTTCCTTTCTTTGTTTAGGCATTTTTGACTTTTCATGGGCGTTTACGACTGATAATAAATAGGCGGGGTTCGTATCATTTGGTATCAGAGCTTCGGTTCTAGGTCAGGTTTATTTATCCTTTAAATTTTTTTTTTCAAATCCTAGTTTATCTTAGTTTCTAATTTTAAAAAAATTCAAAAAACATTTGAATAAAAAAAATGTCAAAAAAAAAATAGAGGAAGAAAACATCGTCGCAGATGCCCTTTTTAGCAGGTGATGAACTTTGATTTGAGGATAAATCATTTTCAAGAGGAGGGGAATGATGAGGACATGACAAGCACAAGAGAACGGAATGTTGATCCTATTTCAATTCTAGAATTGGGTTGTAATAAGGCTTGCATGCTAAGATATTTACTTTCCTTTATTTGTTTAGGCATTTTTTACTTTTCATGGGTGTTTATGGCTGATAATAAAGCCATTTAAAAACGTCAAAGTTTCCTTTTCTATGAAGGTATTAGATCAGTCAATTAAAGAACAAATAGTTTCCTTTTTCTCTTTTAGGCAAGTAGGAATTTTTAATCACCAGATTTTAGCATTAATTAGTACAGCTATTTTAGGAATCTTTTTGTAACATTCAGTCTATTAATAGGCGTCTTTGTAATTGTGAAAAAAAGGAGGTAATTATTAACAAATGTGAGAATATTTTCTCTTTGGTTCTTTGATGAACTATTTGAACATATCAGAATTTTCCGTGGCGTTCACTATCGACTTATCAAACAGATTTCCACCACCGTTTGTGGCGCCTTTCTTATATCGAGGTTCTTGTTTCGCATTAAACAATGGGTTGAGGTCAAATATACCAAGGTTCTTGTTTTTGTTGAAGTAATGGGTCAAGGTCTCTCATCCAATCCTGATTGTAGAATGTTCTTGGGTTTTTTTTCGTTGTCAGGTCTCATTATTCTTGGCGGGGTTCGTATCATTCGGTATCAGAGCTTCTGTTCTAGGTCAGGTTTATTTATCCTTTAAATTTTTTTTATTTTTATTTTTTTTTTCAAATCCTAGTTTATCTCAGTTTCTAATTTAAAAAAAAATTCAAAAAAAATTGAATACAAAAAAACGTCAAAAAAAAAAAGTAGAAGAAGAAAACTTCGTCGCAGATCCCCTTTTTAGCAGGTGATGAACTTTGATTTGAGGATAAATCATTTTCAAGGGGAGGGGAATGATGAGGACATGGCAAGCACAAGAGCACGGAATGTTGATCCTATTTTAGTTGCATGCCAAGATATTTCCTTTTCTTTATTTGTTTAGGCATTTTTGACTTTTCATTGGCGTTTACGACTGATAATAAATAGGCGGGGTTCGTATCATTTGGTATCAAAGCTTCGGTTCTAGGTCAGGTTTATTTATCTTTTAAATTTTTTTTTTTCAAATCCTAGTTTATCTCAGTTTCTAATTTTAAAAAAATTCAAAAAACATTTGAATAAAAAAAAACGTCAAAAAAAAAATAGAGGAAGAAAACATCGTCGCAGATTCCCTTTTTCGCAGGTGATGAACTTTGATTTGAGGATAAATCATTTTCAAGAGGAGGGGAATGATGAGGACATGACAAGCACAAGAGAACGGAATGTTGATCCTATTTCAATTCTAGAATTGGGTTGTAATAAGGCTTGCATGCCAAGATATTTACTTTCCTTTATTTGTTTAGGCATTTTTTACTTTTCATGAGTGTTAATGGCTGATAATAAAGTCATTTAAAAACGTCAAAGTTTCATTTTCTATGAAGGTATTAGATCAGCCAATTAAAGAACAAATAGTTTCCTTTTTCTCTTTTAGGCAAGTAGGAATTTTTAATCACCAGATTTTAGCATTAATTAGTACAGCTATTTTAGGAATCTTTTTGTAACATTCAGTCTATTAATAGGCGTCTTTGTAATAGTGAAAAAAATGAGGTAATTATTCAAAAATGTGAGAATATTTTCTCTTTGGTTCTTTGATGAACTATATGAACATATCAGAATTTTCCGTGGCGTTCACTATCGACTTATCAAACAGATTTCCACCACCGTTTGTGGCGCCTTTCTTATATCGAGGTTCTTGTTTCGCATTAAACAATGGGTTGAGGTCAAATATACCAAGGTTCTTGTTTTTGTTGAAGTAATGGGTCAAGGTCTCTCATCCAATCCTGATTGTAGAATGTTCTTGGGTTTTTTTTCGTTGTCAGGTCTCATTATTCTTAGCGGGGTTCGTATCATTCGGTATCAGAGCTTCTGTTCTAGGTCAGGTTTATTTATCCTTTAAATTTTTTTTATTTTTTATTTTTTTTTTCAAATCCTAGTTTATCTTAGTTTCTAATTTAAAAAAAAATTCAAAAAAAAAATGGAATTAAAAAAAAACGTTAAAAAAAAAAGTAGAAGAAGAAAACTTCGTCGCAGATCCCCTTTTTAGCAGGTGATGAACTTTGATTTGAGGATAAATCATTTTCAAGGGGAGGGGAATGTTGAGGACATGGCAAGCACAAGAGCACAGAATGTTGATCCTATTTTAGTTGCATGCCAAGATATTTACTTTCCTTTCTTTGTTTAGGCATTTTTGACTTTTCATGGGCGTTTACGACTGATAATAAATAGGCGGGGTTCGTATCATTTGGTATCAGAGCTTCGGTTCTAGGTCAGGTTTATTTATCCTTTAAATTTTTTTTTTCAAATCCTAGTTTATCTCAGTTTCTAATTTTAAAAATATTCAAAAAACATTTGAATAAAAAAAAATGTCAAAAAAAAAAATAGAGAAAGAAAACATCGTCGCAGATGTCCTTTTTAGCAGGTGATGAACTTTGATTTGAGGATAAATCATTTTCAAGAGGAGGGGAATGATGAGGACATGACAAGCACAAGAGAACGGAATGTTGATCCTATTTCAATTCTAGAATTGGGTTGTAATAAGGCTTGCATGCCAAGATATTTAGTTTCCTTTATTTGTTTAGGCATTTTTTACTTTTTATGGGTGTTTATGGCTGATAATAAAGTCATTTAAAAACGTCAAAGTTTCATTTTCTATGAAGGTATTAGATCAGCCAATTAAAGAACAAATAGTTTCCTTTTTCTCTTTTAGGCAAGTAGGAATTTTTAATCACCAGATTTTAGCATTAATTAGTACAGCTATTTTAGGAATCTTTTTGTAACATTCAGTCTATTAATAGGCGTCTTTGTAATAGTGAAAAAAATGAGGTAATTATTCAAAAATGTGAGAATATTTTCTCTTTGGTTCTTTGATGAACTATATGAACATATCAGAATTTTCCGTGGCGTTCACTATCGACTTATCAAACAGATTTCCACCACCGTTTGTGGCGCCTTTCTTATATCGAGGTTCTTGTTTCGCATTAAACAATGGGTTGAGGTCAAATATACCAAGGTTCTTGTTTTTGTTGAAGTAATGGGTCAAGGTCTCTCATCCAATCCTGATTGTAGAATGTTCTTGGGTTTTTTTTCGTTGTCAGGTCTCATTATTCTTGACGGGGTTCGTATCATTCGGTATCAGAGCTTCTGTTCTAGGTCAGGTTTATTTATCCTTTAAATTTTTTTTATTTTTTATTTTTTTTTTTCAAATCCTAGTTCATCTCAGTTTCTAATTTAAAAAAAAATTCAAAAAAAAATTGAATAAAAAAAAACGTCAAAAAAAAAAAAAAGTAGAAGAAGAAAACTTCGTCGCAGATCCCCTTTTTAGCAGGTGATGAACTTTGATTTGAGGATAAATCATTTTCAAGGAGAGGGGAATGATGAGGACATGGCAAGCACAAGAGCACGGAATGTTGATCCTATTTTAGTTGCATTCCAAGATATTTACTTTTCTTTATTTGTTTAGGCATTTTTGACTTTTCATGGGCGTTTACGACTGATAATAAATAGGCGGGGTTCGTATCATTTGGTATCAAAGCTTCGGATCTAGGTCAGGTTTATTTATCGTTTAAATTTTTTTTTTTCAAATCCTAGTTTATCTCAGTTTCTAATTTTAAAAAAATTCAAAAAACATTTGAATAAAAAAAAACGTCAAAAAAAAAATAGAGGAAGAAAACATCGTCGCAGATTCCCTTTTTCGCAGGTGATGAACTTTGATTTGAGGAGAAATCATTTTCAAGAGGAGGGGAATGATGAGGACATGACAAGCACAAGAGAACGGAATGTTGATCCTATTTCAATTCTAGAATTGGGTTGTAATAAGGCTTGCATGCCAAGATATTTACTTTCCTTTATTTGTTTAGGCATTTTTTACTTTTCATGAGTGTTTATGGCTGATAATAAAGTCATTTAAAAACGTCAAACTTTCCTTTTCTATGAAGGTATGAGATCAGCCAATTAAAGAACAAATAGTTTCCTTTTTCTCTTTTAGGCAAGTAGGAATTCTTAATCACCAGATTTTAGCATTAATTAGTACAGCTATTTTAGGAATCTTTTTGTAACATTCAGTCTATTAATAGGCGTCTTTGTAATAGTGAAAAAAAGGAGGTAATTATTCAAAAATGTGAGAATATTTTCTCTTTGGTTCTTTGATGAACTATTTGAACATATCAGAATTTTCCGTGGCGTTCACTATCGACTTATCAAACAAATTTCCACCACCGTTTGTGGCGCCATTCTTATATCGAGGTTCTTGTTTCGCATTAAACAATGGGTTGAGGTCAAATATACCAAGGTTCTTGTTTTTGTTGAAGTAATGGGTCAAGGTCTCTCATCCATTCCTGATTGTAGAATGTTCTTGGGTTTTTTTTCGTTGTCGGGTCTCATTATTCTTGGCGGGGTTCGTATCATTCGGTATCAGAGTTTCGGTTCTAGGTCAGGTTTATTTATCCTTTAAATTTATTTATTTATTTATTTTTTTCAAATCCTAGTTTATCTCAGTTTCTAATTTCAAAAAAAATTCAAAAAAAATTGAATAAAAAAAACGTCAAAAAAAAAAAAGTAGAAGAAGAAAACTTCGTCGCAGATCCCCTTTTTAGCAGGTGATGAACTTTGATTTGACGATAAATCATTTTCAAGGGGAGGGGAATGATGAGGACATGGCAAGCACAAGAGCACGGAATGTTTATCCTATTTTAGTTGCATGCCAAGATATTTACTTTCCTTTATTTGTTTAGGCATTTTTGACTTTTCATGGGCGTTTACGACTGATAATAAATAGGTGGGGTTCGTATCATTTGGTATCAGAGCTTCAGTTCTAGGTCAGGTTTATTTATCCTTTAAAATTTTTTTTTTTCAAATCCTAGTTTATCTCAGTTTGTTATTTTAAAAAAATTCAAAAAACATTTGATTAAAAAAAAATGTCAAAAAAAAAATAGAGGAAGAAAACATCGTCGCAGATGCCCTTTTTAGCAGGTGATGAACTTTGATTTGAGGAGAAATCATTTTCAAGAGGAGGGGAATGATGAGGACATGACAAGCACAAGAGAACGGAATGTTAATCCTATTTCAATTCTAGAATTGGGTTGTAATAAGGCTTGCATGCCAAGATATTTACTTTCCTTTATTTGTTTAGGCATTTTTTACTTTTCATGAGTGTTTATGGCTGATAATAAAGTCATTTAAAAACGTCAAACTTTCCTTTTCTATGAAGGTATGAGATCAGCCAATTAAAGAACAAATAGTTTCCTTTTTCTCTTTTAGGCAAGTAGGAATTCTTAATCACCAGATTTTAGCATTAATTAGTACAGCTATTTTAGGAATCTTTTTGTAACATTCAGTTTATTAATAGGCGTCTTTGTAATAGTGAAAAAAAGAAGGTAATTATTCAAAAATGTGAGAATATTTTCTCTTTGGTTCTTTGATGAACTATTTGAACATATCAGAATTTTCCGTGGCGTTCACTATCGACTTATCAAACAGATTTCCACCACCGTTTGTGGCACCTTTCTTATATCGAGGTTCTTGTTTCGCATTAAACAATGGGTTGAGGTCAAATATACCAAGGTTCTTGTTTTTGTTGAAGTAATGGGTCAAGGTCTCTCATCCAATCCTGATTGTAGAATGTTCTTGGGTTTTTTTTCGTTGTCAGGTCTCATTATTCTTGGCGGGGTTCGTATCATTCGGTATCAGAGCTTCTGTTCTAGGTCAGGTTTATTTATCCTTTAAATTTTTTTTATTTTTTATTTTTTTTTCAAATCCTAGTTTATCTTGGTTTCTAATTTAAAAAAAAAATTCAAAAAAAAATGGAATAAAAAAAAACCGTCAAAAAAAAAAAGTAGAAGAAGAAAACTTCGTCGCAGATCCCCTTTTTAGCAGGTGATGAACTTTGATTTGAGGATAAATCATTTTCAAGGAGAGGGGAATGATGAGGACATGGCAAGCACAAGAGCACAGAATGTTGATCCTATTTTAGTTGCATGCCAAGATATTTACTTTCCTTTCTTTGTTTAGGCATTTTTGACTTTTCATGGGCGTTTACGACTGATAATAAATAGGCGGGGTTCGTATCATTTGGTATCAGAGCTTCGGTTCTAGGTCAGGTTTATTTATCCTTTAAATTTTTTTTTTTCAAATCCTAGTTTATCTCAGTTTGTTATTTTAAAAAAATTCAAAAAACATTTGAATAAAAAAAATGTCAAAAAAAAATAGAGGAAGAAAACATCGTCGCAGATGCCCTTTTTAGCAGGTGATGAACTTTGATTTGAGGATAAATCATTTTCAAGGGGAGGGGAATGATGAGGACATGACAAGCACAAGAGCACGGAATGTTGATCCTATTTTAGTTGCATGCCAAGATATTTACTTTTCTTTATTTGTTTAGGCATTTTTGACTTTTCATGGGCGTTTACGACTGATAATAAATAGGCGGGGTTCGTATCATTTGGTATCAAAGCTTCGGTTCTAGGTCAGGTTTATTTATCGTTTAAATTTTTTTTTTTTCAAATCCTAGTTTATCTCAGTTTCTAATTTTAAAAAAATTCAAAAAACATTTGAATAAAAAAAAACGTCAAAAAAAAATAGAGGAAGAAAACATCGTCGCAGATTCCATTTTTCGCAGGTGATGAACTTTGATTTGAGGACAAATCATTTTCAAGAGGAGGGGAATGATGAGGACATGACAAGCACAAGAGAACGGAATGTTGATCCTATTTCAATTCTAGAATTGGGTTATAATAAGGCTTGCATGCCAAGATATTTACTTTCCTTTATTTGTTTAGGCATTTTTTACTTTTCATGAGTGTTTATGGCTGATAATAAAGTCATTTAAAAACGTCAAACTTTCCTTTTCTATGAAGGTATGAGATCAGCCAATTAAAGAACAAATAGTTTCCTTTTTCTCTTTTAGGCAAGTAGGAATTCTTAATCACCAGATTTTAGCATTAATTAGTACAGCTATTTTAGGAATCTTTTTGTAACATTCAGTCTATTAATAGGCGTCTTTGTAATAGTGAAAAAAAGGAGGTAATTATTCAAAAATGTGAGAATATTTTCTCTTTGGTTCTTTGATGAACTATTTGAACATATCAGAATTTTCCGTGGCGTTCACTATCGACTTATCAAACAAATTTCCACCACCGTTTGTGGCGCCATTCTTATATCGAGGTTCTTGTTTCGCATTAAACAATGGGTTGAGGTCAAATATACCAAGGTTCTTGTTTTTGTTGAAGTAATGGGTCAAGGTCTCTCATCCATTCCTGATTGTAGAATGTTCTTGGGTTTTTTTTCGTTGTCGGGTCTCATTATTCTTGGCGGGGTTCGTATCATTCGGTATCAGAGTTTCGGTTCTAGGTCAGGTTTATTTATCCTTTAAATTTATTTATTTATTTATTTTTTTCAAATCCTAGTTTATCTCAGTTTCTAATTTCAAAAAAAATTCAAAAAAAATTGAATAAAAAAAAAACGTCAAAAAAAAAAAAAAGTAGAAGAAGAAAACTTCGTCGCAGATCCCCTTTTTAGCAGGTGATGAACTTTGATTTGAGGATAAATCATTTTCAAGGGGAGGGGAATGATGAGGACATGGCAAGCACAAGAGCACAGAATGTTGATCCTATTTTAGTTGCATGCCAAGATATTTACTTTCCTTTATTTGTTTAGGCATTTTTGACTTTTCATGGGCGTTTATAACTGATAATAAATAGGCGGGGTTCGTATCATTTGGTATCAGAGCTTCGGTTCTAGGTCAGGTTTATTTATCCTTTAAAATTTTTTTTTTCAAATCCTAGTTTATCTCAGTTTCTAATTTTAAAAAAATTCAAAAAACATTTGAATAAAAAAAAATGTCAAAAAAAAATAGAGGAAGAAAACATCGTCGCAGATGCCCTTTTTAGCAGGTGATGAACTTTGATTTGAGGATAAATCATTTTCAAGAGGAGGGGAATGATGAGGACATGACAAGCACAAGAGAACGGAATGTTGATCCTATTTCAATTCTAGAATTGGGTTGTAATAAGGCTTGCATGCCAAGATATTTACTTTCCTTTATTTGTTTAGGCATTTTTTACTTTTCATGAGTGTTTATGGCTGATAATAAAGTCATTTAAAAACGTCAAACTTTCCTTTTCTATGAAGGTATGAGATCAGCCAATTAAAGAACAAATAGTTTCCTTTTTCTCTTTTAGGCAAGTAGGAATTCTTAATCACCAGATTTTAGCATTAATTAGTACAGCTATTTTAGGAATCTTTTTGTAACATTCAGTCTATTAATAGGCGTCTTTGTAATAGTGAAAAAAAGGAGGTAATTATTCAAAAATGTGAGAATATTTTCTCTTTGGTTCTTTGATGAACTATTTGAACATATCAGAATTTTCCGTGGCGTTCACTATCGACTTATCAAACAAATTTCCACCACCGTTTGTGGCGCCATTCTTATATCGAGGTTCTTGTTTCGCATTAAACAATGGGTTGAGGTCAAATATACCAAGGTTCTTGTTTTTGTTGAAGTAATGGGTCAAGGTCTCTCATCCATTCCTGATTGTAGAATGTTCTTGGGTTTTTTTTCGTTGTCGGGTCTCATTATTCTTGGCGGGGTTCGTATCATTCGGTATCAGAGTTTCGGTTCTAGGTCAGGTTTATTTATCCTTTAAATTTATTTATTTATTTATTTTTTTCAAATCCTAGTTTATCTCAGTTTCTAATTTCAAAAAAAATTCAAAAAAAATTGAATAAAAAAAAAACGTCAAAAAAAAAAAAAGTAGAAGAAGAAAACTTCGTCGCAGATCCCCTTTTTAGCAGGTGATGAACTTTGATTTGAGGATAAATCATTTTCAAGGGGAGGGGAATGATGAGGACATGGCAAGCACAAGAGCACAGAATGTTGATCCTATTTTAGTTGCATGCCAAGATATTTACTTTCCTTTATTTGTTTAGGCATTTTTGACTTTTCATGGGCGTTTATAACTGATAATAAATAGGCGGGGTTCGTATCATTTGGTATCAGAGCTTCGGTTCTAGGTCAGGTTTATTTATCCTTTAAAATTTTTTTTTTCAAATCCTAGTTTATCTCAGTTTCTAATTTTAAAAAAATTCAAAAAACATTTGAATAAAAAAAAATGTCAAAAAAAAATAGAGGAAGAAAACATCGTCGCAGATGCCCTTTTTAGCAGGTGATGAACTTTGATTTGAGGATAAATCATTTTCAAGAGGAGGGGAATGATGAGGACATGACAAGCACAAGAGAACGGAATGTTGATCCTATTTCAATTCTAGAATTGGGTTGTAATAAGGCTTGCATGCCAAGATATTTACTTTCCTTTATTTGTTTAGGCATTTTTTACTTTTCATGAGTGTTTATGGCTGATAATAAAGTCATTTAAAAACGTCAAACTTTCCTTTTCTATGAAGGTATGAGATCAGCCAATTAAAGAACAAATAGTTTCCTTTTTCTCTTTTAGGCAAGTAGGAATTCTTAATCACCAGATTTTAGCATTAATTAGTACAGCTATTTTAGGAATCTTTTTGTAACATTCAGTCTATTAATAGGCGTCTTTGTAATAGTGAAAAAAAGGAGGTAATTATTCAAAAATGTGAGAATATTTTCTCTTTGGTTCCTTGATGAACTATTTGAACATATCAGAATTTTCCGTGGCGTTCACTATCGACTTATCAAACAAATTTCCACCACCGTTTGTGGCGCCAATCTTATATCGAGGTTCTTGTTTCGCATTAAACAATGGGTTGAGGTCAAATATACCAAGGTTCTTGTTTTTGTTGAAGTAATGGGTCAAGGTCTCTCATCCATTCCTGATTGTAGAATGTTCTTGGGTTTTTTTTCGTTGTCGGGTCTCATTATTCTTGGCGGGGTTCGTATCATTCGGTATCAGAGTTTCGGTTCTAGGTCAGGTTTATTTATCCTTTAAATTTATTTATTTATTTATTTTTTTCAAATCCTAGTTTATCTCAGTTTCTAATTTCAAAAAAAATTCAAAAAAAATTGAATAAAAAAAAACGTCAAAAAAAAAAAAAAAAGTAGAATAAGAAAACTTCGTCGCAGATCCCCTTTTTAGCAGGTGATGAACTTTGATTTCAGGATAAATCATTTTCAAGGGGAGGGGAATGATGAGGACATGGCAAGCACAAGAGCACGGAATGTTTATCCTATTTCAATTCTAGAATTGGGTTGTAATAAGGCTTGCATGCCAAGATATTTACTTTCCTTTATTTGTTTAGGCATTTTTTACTTTTCATGAGTGTTTATGGCTGATAATAAAGTCATTTAAAAACGTCAAACTTTCCTTTTCTATGAAGGTATGAGATCAGCCAATTAAAGAACAAATAGTTTCCTTTTTCTCTTTTAGGCAAGTAGGAATTCTTAATCACCAGATTTTAGCATTAATTAGTACAGCTATTTTAGGAATCTTTTTGTAACATTCAGTCTATTAATAGGCGTCTTTGTAATAGTGAAAAAAAGGAGGTAATTATTCAAAAATGTGAGAATATTTTCTCTTTGGTTCTTTGATGAACTATTTGAACATATCAGAATTTTCCGTGGCGTTCACTATCGACTTATCAAACAGATTTCCACCACCGTTTGTGGCACCTTTCTTATATCGAGGTTCTTGTTTCGCATTAAACAATGGGTTGAGGTCAAATATACCAAGGTTCTTGTTTTTGTTGAAGTAATGGGTCAAGGTCTCTCATCCAATCCTGATTGTAGAATGTTCTTGGGTTTTTTTTCGTTGTCAGGTCTCATTATTCTTGGCGGAGTTCGTATCATTCGGTATCAGAGCTTCTGTTCTAGGTCAGGTTTATTTATCCTTTAAATTTTTTTTATTTTTATTTTTTTTTTCAAATCCTAGTTTATCTTGGTTTCTAATTTAAAAAAAAATTCAAAAAAAAATGGGATAAAAAAAAAACGTCAAAAAAAAAAAGTAGAAGAAGAAAACTTCGTCGCAGATCCCCTTTTTAGCAGGTGATGAACTTTGATTTGAGGATAAATCATTTTCAAGGAGAGGGGAATGATGAGGACATGGCAAGCACAAGAGCACAGAATGTTGATCCTATTTTAGTTGCATGCCAAGATATTTACTTTCCTTTCTTTGTTTAGGCATTTTTGACTTTTCATGGGCGTTTACGACTGATAATAAATAGGCGGGGTTCGTATCGTTTGGTATCAGAGCTTCGGTTCTAGGTCAGGTTTATTTATCCTTTAAATTTTTTTTTTCAAATCCTAGTTTATCTCAGTTTCTAATTTTAAAAAAATTCAAAAAACATTTGAATAAAAAAAAATGTCAAAAAAAAAATAGAGGAAGAAAACATCGTCGCAGATGTCCTTTTTAGCAGGTGATGAACTTTGATTTGAGGATAAATCATTTTCAAGAGGAGGGGAATGATGAGGACATGACAAGCACAAGAGAACGGAATGTTGATCCAATTTCAATTCTAGAATTGGGTTGTAATAAGGCTTGCATGCCAAGATATTTACTTTCCTTTATTTGTTTAGGCATTTTTTACTTTTTATGGGTGTTTATGGCTGATAATAAAGCCATTTAAAAACGTCAAAGTTTCCTTTTCTATGAAGGTATTAGATCAGCCAATTAAAGAACAAATAGTTTCCTTTTTCTCTTTTAGGCTAGTAGGAATTTTTAATCACCAGATTTTAGCATTAATTAGTACAGCTATTTTAGGAATCTTTTTGTAACATTCAGTCTATTAATAGGCGTCTTTATAATAGTGAAAGAAAGGAGGTAATTATTCAAAAATGTGAGAATATTTTCTCTTTGGTTCTTTGATGAACTATTTGAACATATCAGAATTTTCCGTGGCGTTCACTATCGACTTATCAAACAGATTTCCACCACCGTTTGTGGCGCCTTTCTTATATCGAGGTTCTTGTTTTGCATTAAACAATGGGTTGAGGTCAAATATACCAAGGTTCTTGTTTTTGTTGAAGTAATGGGTCAAGGTCTCTCATCCAATCCTGATTGTAGAATGTTCTTGGGTTTTTTTTCGTTGTCAGGTCTCATTATTCTTGACGGGGTTCGTATCATTCGGTATCAGAGCTTCTGTTCTAGGTCAGGTTTATTTATCCTTTAAATTTTTTTATTTTTTATTTTTTTTTTCAAATCCTAGTTCATCTCAGTTTCTAATTTAAAAAAAAAAATTCAAAAAAAAATTGAATAAAAAAAAAACGTCAAAAAAAAAAAAGTAGAAGAAGAAAACTTCGTCGCAGATCCCCTTTTTAGCAGGTGATGAACTTTGATTTGAGGATAAATCATTTTCAAGGGGAGGGGAATGATGAGGACATGGCAAGCACAAGAGCACGGAATGTTTATCCTATTTTAGTTGCATGCCAAGATATTTACTTTCCTTTATTTGTTTAGGCATTTTTGACTTTTCATGGGCGTTTACGACTGATAATAAATAGGCGGGGTTCGTATCATTTGGTATCAGAGCTTCGGTTCTAGGTCAGGTTTATTTATCCTTTAAATTTTTTTTTTTCAAATCCTAGTTTATCTCAGTTTGTTATTTTAAAAAAATTCAAAAAACATTTGAATAAAAAAAAATGTCAAAAAAAAATAGAGGAAGAAAACATCGTCGCAGATGCCCTTTTTAGCAGGTGATGAACTTTGATTTGAGGATAAATCATTTTCAAGGGGAGGGGAATGATGAGGACATGACAAGCACAAGAGCACGGAATGTTGATCCTATTTTAGTTGCATGCCAAGATATTTACTTTTCTTTATTTGTTTAGGCATTTTTGACTTTTCATGGGCGTTTACGACTGATAATAAATAGGCGGGGTTCGTATCATTTGGTATCAGAGCTTCGGTTCTAGGTCAGGTTTATTTATCCTTTAAAATTTTTTTTTTCAAATCCTAGTTTATCTCAGTTTCTAATTTTAAAAAAATTCAAAAACCATTTGAATAAAAAAAAATGTCAAAAAAAAATAGAGGAAGAAAACATCGTCGCAGATGCCCTTTTTAGCAGGTGATGAACTTTGATTTGAGGATAAATCATTTTCATGAGGAGGGGAATGATGAGGACATGACAAGCACAAGAGAACGGAATGTTGATCCTATTTCAATTCTAGAATTGGGTTGTAATAAGGCTTGCATGCCAAGATATTTACTTTCCTTTATTTGTTTAGGCATTTTTTACTTTTCATGGGTGTTTATGGCTGATAATAAAGCCATTTAAAAACGTCAAAGTTTTCTTTTCTATGAAGGTATTAGATCAGCCAATTAAAGAACAAATAGTTTCCTTTTTCTCTTTTAGGCAAGTAGGAATTTTTAATCACCAGATTTTAGCATTAATTAGTACAGCTATTTTAGGAATCTTTTTGTAACATTCAGTCTATTAATAGGCGTCTTTGTAATAGTGAAAAAAAGGAGGTAATTATTCAAAAATGTGAGAATATTTTCTCTTTGGTTCTTTGATGAACTATTTGAACATATCAGAATTTTCCGTGGCGTTCACTATCGACTTATCAAACAGATTTCCACCACCGTTTGTGGCGCCTTTCTTATATCGAGGTTCTTGTTTCGCATTAAACAATGGGTTGAGGTCAAATATACCAAGGTTCTTGTTTTTGTTGAAGTAATGGGTCAAGGTCTCTCATCCAATCCTGATTGTAGAATGTTCTTGGGTTTTTTTTCGTTGTCAGGTCTCATTATTCTTGGCGGGGTTCGTATCATTCGGTATCAGAGCTTCTGTTCTAGGTCAGGTTTATTTATCCTTTAAATTTTTTTATTTATTTATTTTTTTTCAAATCCTAGTTTATCTCAGTTTCTAATTTAAAAAAAAAATTCAAAAAAAAAATTGAATAAAAAAAACGTCAAAAAAAAAAGTAGAAGAAGAAAACTTCGTCGCAGATCCCCTTTTTAGCAGGTGATGAACTTTGATTTGAGGATAAATCATTTTCAAGGGGAGGGGAATGATGAGGACATGGACAAGCACAAGAGCACAGAATGTTGATCCTATTTTAGTTGCATGCCAAGATATTTACTTTCCTTTATTTGTTTAGGCATTTTTGACTTTTCATGGGCGTTTACGACTGATAATAAATAGGCGGGGTTCGTATCATTTGGTATCAGAGCTTCGGTTCTAGGTCAGGTTTATTTATCCTTAAAATTTTTTTTTTTCAAATCCTAGTTTATCTCAGTTTCTAATTTTAAAAAAATTCAAAAAACATTTGAATAAAAAAAATGTCAAAAAAAAAAATAGAGGAAGAAAACATCGTCGCAGATGCCCTTTTTAGCAGGTGATGAACTTTGATTTGAGGATAAATCATTTTCAAGAGGAGGGGAATGATGAGGACATGACAAGCACAAGAGAACGGAATGTTGATCCTATTTCAATTCTAGAATTGGGTTGTAATAAGGCTTGCATGCCAAGATATTTACTTTCCTTTATTTGTTTAGGCATTTTTTACTTTTCATGGGTGTTTATGGCTGATAATAAAGCCATTTAAAAACGTCAAAGTTTCCTTTTCTATGAAGGTATTAGATCAGCCAATTAAAGAACAAATAGTTTCCTTTTTCTCTTTTAGGCAAGTAGGAATTTTTAATCACCAGATTTTAGCATTAATTAGTACAGCTATTTTAGGAATCTTTTTGTAACATTCAGTCTATTAATAGGCGTCTTTGTAATAGTGAAAAAAAGGAGGTAATTATTCAAAAATGTGAGAATATTTTCTCTTTGGTTCTTTGATGAACTATTTGAACATATCAGAATTTTCCGTGGCGTTCACTATCGACTTATCAAACAGATTTCCACCACCGTTTGTGGCGCCTTTCTTATATCGAGGTTCTTGTTTCGCATTAAACAATGGGTTGAGGTCAAATATACCAAGGTTCTTGTTTTTGTTGAAGTAATGGGTCAAGGTCTCTCATACAATCCTGATTGTAGAATGTTCTTGGGTTTTTTTCGTTGTCAGGTCTCATTATTCTTGGCGGGGTTCGTATCATTCTGTATCAGAGCTTCTGTTCTAGGTCAGGTTTATTTATCCTTTAAATTTTTTTATTTTTTATTTTTTTTCAAATCCTAGTTTATCTCAGTTTCTAATTTTAAAAAAAATTCAAAAAACATTGAATAAAAAAAAATGTCAAAAAAAAAAAGTAGAGGAAGAAAACATCGTCGCAGATGCCCCTTTTTAGCAGGTGATGAACTTTGATTTGAGGATAAATCATTTTCAAGGGGAGGGGAATGATGAGGACATGACAAGCACAAGAGCACAGAATGTTGATCCTATTTTAGTTGCATGCCAAGATATTTACTTTCCTTTATTTGTTTAGGCATTTTTGACTTTTCATGGGCGTTTACGACTGATAATAAATAGGCGGGGTTCGTATCATTTGGTATCAGAGCTTCGGTTCTAGGTCAGGTTTATTTATCCTTAAATTTTTTTTTTTCAAATCCTAGTTTATCTCAGTTTCTAATTTTAAAAAAATTCAAAAAACATTTGAATAAAAAAAAATGTCAAAAAAAAATAGAGGAAGAAAACATCGTCGCAGATGCCCTTTTTAGCAGGTGATGAACTTTGATTTGAGGATAAATCATTTTCAAGAGGAGGGGAATGATGAGGACATGACAAGCACAAGAGAACGGAATGTTGATCCTATTTCAATTCTAGAATTGGGTTGTAATAAGGCTTGCATGCCAAGATATTTACTTTCCTTTATTTGTTTAGGCATTTTTTACTTTTCATGGGTGTTTATGGACTGATAATAAAGCCATTTAAAAACGTCAAAGTTTCCTTTTCTATGAAGGTATGAGATCAGCCAATTAAAGAACAAATAGTTTCCTTTTTCTCTTTTAGGCAAGTAGGAATTTTTAATCACCAGATTTTAGCATTAATTAGTACAGCTATTTTAGGAATCTTTTTGTAACATTCAGTCTATTAATAGGCGTCTTTGTAATAGTGAAAAAAAGGAGGTAATTATTCAAAAATGTGAGAATATTTTCTCTTTGGTTCTTTGATGAACTATTTGAACATATCAGAATTTTCCGTGGCGTTCACTATCGACTTATCAAACAGATTTCCACCACCGTTTGTGGCGCCTTTCTTATATCGAGGTTCTTGTTTCGCATTAAACAATGGGTTGAGGTCAAATATACCAAGGTTCTTGTTTTTGTTGAAGTAATGGGTCAAGGTCTCTCATCCAATCCTGATTGTAGAATGTTCTTGGGTTTTTTTTCGTTGTCAGGTCTCATTATTCTTGGCGGGGTTCGTATCATTCGGTATCAGAGCTTCTGTTCTAGGTCAGGTTTATTTATCCTTTAAATTTTTTTATTTTTTATTTTTTTTCAAATCCTAGTTTATCTCAGTTTCTAATTTAAAAAAAAATTCAAAAAAAAATTGAATAAAAAAAAAGTCAAAAAAAAAAAAGTAGAAGAAGAAAACTTCGTCGCAGATCCCCTTTTTAGCAGGTGATGAACTTTGATTTGAGGATAAATCATTTTCAAGGGGAGGGGAATGATGAGGACATGGCAAGCACAAGAGCACAGAATGTTGATCCTATTTTAGTTGCATGCCAAGATATTTACTTTCCTTTATTTGTTTAGGCATTTTTGACTTTTCATGGGCGTTTACGACTGATAATAAATAGGCGGGGTTCGTATCATTTGGTATCAGAGCTTCGGTTCTAGGTCAGGTTTATTTATCCTTAAAATTTTTTTTTTTCAAATCCTAGTTTATCTCAGTTTCTAATTTTAAAAAAATTCAAAAAACATTTGAATAAAAAAAAATGTCAAAAAAAAAATAGAGGAAGAAAACATCGTCGCAGATGCCCTTTTTAGCAGGTGATGAACTTTGATTTGAGGATAAATCATTTTCAAGAGGAGGGGAATGATGAGGACATGACAAGCACAAGAGAACGGAATGTTGATCCTATTTCAATTCTAGAATTGGGTTGTAATAAGGCTTGCATGCCAAGATATTTACTTTCCTTTATTTGTTTAGGCATTTTTTACTTTTCATGGGTGTTTATGACTGATAATAAAGCCATTTAAAAACGTCAAAGTTTCCTTTTCTATGAAGGTATGAGATCAGCCAATTAAAGAACAAATAGTTTCCTTTTTCTCTTTTAGGCAAGTAGGAATTTTTAATCACCAGATTTTAGCATTAATTAGTACAGCTATTTTAGGAATCTTTTTGTAACATTCAGTCTATTAATAGGCGTCTTTGTAATAGTGAAAAAAAGGAGGTAATTATTCAAAAATGTGAGAATATTTTCTCTTTGGTTCTTTGATGAACTATTTGAACATATCAGAATTTTCCGTGGCGTTCACTATCGACTTATCAAACAGATTTCCACCACCGTTTGTGGCGCCTTTCTTATATCGAGGTTCTTGTTTCGCATTAAACAATGGGTTGAGGTCAAATATACCAAGGTTCTTGTTTTTGTTGAAGTAATGGGTCAAGGTCTCTCATCCAATCCTGATTGTAGAATGTTCTTGGGTTTTTTTTCGTTGTCAGGTCTCATTATTCTTGGCGGGGTTCGTATCATTCGGTATCAGAGCTTCTGTTCTAGGTCAGGTTTATTTATCCTTTAAATTTTTTTATTTTTTATTTTTTTTTCAAATCCTAGTTTATCTCAGTTTCTAATTTAAAAAAAATTCAAAAAAAAATTGAATAAAAAAAAAAGTCAAAAAAAAAAAAGTAGAAGAAGAAAACTTCGTCGCAGATCCCCTTTTTAGCAGGTGATGAACTTTGATTTGAGGATAAATCATTTTCAAGGGGAGGGGAATGATGAGGACATGGCAAGCACAAGAGCACAGAATGTTGATCCTATTTTAGTTGCATGCCAAGATATTTACTTTCCTTTATTTGTTTAGGCATTTTTGACTTTTCATGGGCGTTTACGACTGATAATAAATAGGCGGGGTTCGTATCATTTGGTATCAGAGCTTCGGTTCTAGGTCAGGTTTATTTATCCTTAAAATTTTTTTTTTTCAAATCCTAGTTTATCTCAGTTTCTAATTTTAAAAAAATTCAAAAAACATTTGAATAAAAAAAAATGTCAAAAAAAAATAGAGGAAGAAAACATCGTCGCAGATGCCCTTTTTAGCAGGTGATGAACTTTGATTTGAGGATAAATCATTTTCAAGAGGAGGGGAATGATGAGGACATGACAAGCACAAGAGAACGGAATGTTGATCCTATTTCAATTCTAGAATTGGGTTGTAATAAGGCTTGCATGCCAAGATATTTACTTTCCTTTATTTGTTTAGGCATTTTTTACTTTTCATGGGTGTTTATGGCTGATAATAAAGCCATTTAAAAACGTCAAAGTTTCCTTTTCTATGAAGGTATGAGATCAGCCAATTAAAGAACAAATAGTTTCCTTTTTCTCTTTTAGGCAAGTAGGAATTTTTAATCACCAGATTTTAGCATTAATTAGTACAGCTATTTTAGGAATCTTTTTGTAACATTCAGTCTATTAATAGGCGTCTTTGTAATAGTGAAAAAAAGGAGGTAATTATTCAAAAATGTGAGAATATTTTCTCTTTGGTTCTTTGATGAACTATTTGAACATATCAGAATTTTCCGTGGCGTTCACTATCGACTTATCAAACAGATTTCCACCACCGTTTGTGGCGCCTTTCTTATATCGAGGTTCTTGTTTCGCATTAAACAATGGGTTGAGGTCAAATATACCAAGGTTCTTGTTTTTGTTGAAGTAATGGGTCAAGGTCTCTCATCCAATCCTGATTGTAGAATGTTCTTGGGTTTTTTTTCGTTGTCAGGGTCTCATTATTCTTGGCGGGGTTCGTATCATTCGGTATCAGAGCTTCTGTTCTAGGTCAGGTTTATTTATCCTTTAAATTTATTTATTTATTTATTTTTTTTCAAATCCTAGTTTATCTCAGTTTCTAATTTAAAAAAAAATTCAAAAAAAAATTGAATAAAAAAAAAGTCAAAAAAAAAAAAGTAGAAGAAGAAAACTTCGTCGCAGATCCCCTTTTTAGCAGGTGATGAACTTTGATTTGAGGATAAATCATTTTCAAGGGGAGGGGAATGATGAGGACATGGCAAGCACAAGAGCACAGAATGTTGATCCTATTTTAGTTGCATGCCAAGATATTTACTTTCCTTTATTTGTTTAGGCATTTTTGACTTTTCATGGGCGATAACGACTGATAATAAATAGGCGGGGTTCGTATCATTTGGTATCAGAGCTTCGGTTCTAGGTCAGGTTTATTTATCCTTAAAATTTTTTTTTTTCAAATCCTAGTTTATCTCAGTTTCTAATTTTAAAAAAATTCAAAAAACATTTGAATAAAAAAAAATGTCAAAAAAAAAAAATAGAGGAAGAAAACTTCGTCGCAGATGCCCTTTTTAGCAGGTGATGAACTCTGATTTGAGGATAAATCATTTTCAAGAGGAGGGGAATGATGAGGACATGACAAGCATAAGAGAACGGAATGTTGATCCTATTTCAATTCTAGAATTGGGTTGTAATAAGGCTTGCATGCCAAGATATTTACTTTCCTTTATTTGTTTAGGCATTTTTTACTTTTCATGGGTGTTTATGACTGATAATAAAGCCATTTAAAAACGTCAAAGTTTCCTTTTCTATGAAGGTATGAGATCAGCCAATTAAAGAACAAATAGTTTCCTTTTTCTCTTTTAGGCAAGTAGGAATTTTTAATCACCAGATTTTAGCATTAATTAGTACAGCTATTTTAGGAATCTTTTTGTAACATTCAGTCTATTAATAGGCGTCTTTGTAATAGTGAAAAAAAGGAGGTAATTATTCAAAAATGTGAAATTATTTTCTCTTTGGTTCTTTGATGAACTATTTGAACATATCAGAATTTTCCGTGGCGTTCACTATCGACTTATCAAACAGATTTCCACCACCGTTTGTGGCGCCTTTCTTATATCGAGGTTCTTGTTTCGCATTAAACAATGGGTTGAGGTCAAATATACCAAGGTTCTTGTTTTTGCTGAAATAATGGGTCAAGGTCTCTCATCCAATCCTGATTGTAGAATGTTCTTGGGTTTTTTTTCGTTGTCGGGTCTCATTATTCTTGGCGGGGTTCGTATCATTCGGTATCAGAGCTTTGGTTCTAGGTCAGGTTTATTTATCCTTAAAAATTTTTTTTTTTTCAAATCCTAGTTTATCTCAGTTTCTAATTTTAAAAAAATTCAAAAAACATTTGAATAAAAAAAAATGTCAAAAAAAAAATAGAGGAAGAAAACATCGTCGCAGATGCCCTTTTTAGCAGGTGATGATCTTTGATTTGAGGATAAATCATTTTCAAGAGGAGGGGAATGATGAGGACATGACAAGCACAAGAGAACGGAATGTTGATCCTATTTCAATTCTAGAATTGGGTTGTAATAAGGCTTGCATGCCAAGATATTTACTTTCCTTTATTTGTTTAGGCATTTTTTACTTTTCATGGGTGTTTATGACTGATAATAAAGCCATTTAAAAACGTCAAAGTTTCCTTTTCTATGAAGGTATGATATCAGCCAATTAAAGAACAAATAGTTTCCTTTTTCTCTTTTAGGCAAGTAGGAATTTTTAATCACCAGATTTTAGCATTAATTAGTACAGCTATTTTAGGAATCTTTTTGTAACATTCAGTCTATTAATAGGCGTCTTTGTAATAGTGAACAAAAGGAGGTAATTATTCAAAAATGTGAGAATATTTTCTCTTTGGTTCTTTGATGAACTATTTGAACATATCAGAATTTTCCGTGGCGTTCACTATCGACTTATCAAACAGATTTCCACCACCGTTTGTGGCGCCTTTCTTATATCGAGGTTCTTGTTTCGCATTAAACAATGGGTTGAGGTCAAATATACCAAGGTTCTTGTTTTTGTTGAAGTAATGGGTCAAGGTCTCTCATCCAATCCTGATTGTAGAATGTTCTTGGGTTTTTTTTCGTTGTCAGGTCTCATTATTCTTGGCGGGGTTCGTATCATTCGGTATCAGAGCTTCTGTTCTAGGTCAGGTTTATTTATCCTTTAAATTTTTTTTTTTTTTTCAAATCCTAGTTTATCTCAGTTTCTAATTTTAAAAAAAAATTCAAAAAAAAATTGAATAAAAAAAAAAGTCAAAAAAAAAAAGTAGAAGAAGAAAACTTCGTCGCAGATCCCCTTTTTAGCAGGTGATGAACTTTGATTTGAGGATAAATCATTTTCAAGGGGAGGGGAATGATGAGGACATGGCAAGCACAAGAGCACAGAATGTTGATCCTATTTTAGTTGCATGCCAAGATATTTACTTTCCTTTATTTGTTTAGGCATTTTTGACTTTTCATGGGCGTTTACGACTGATAATAAATAGGCGGGGTTCGTATCATTTGGTATCAGAGCTTCGGTTCTAGGTCAGGTTTATTTATCCTTAAAATTTTTTTTTTCAAATCCTAGTTTATCTCAGTTTCTAATTTTAAAAAAATTCAAAAAACATTTGAATAAAAAAAAATGTCAAAAAAAAAATAGAGGAAGAAAACATCGTCGCAGATGCCCTTTTTAGCAGGTGATGAACTTTGATTTGAGGATAAATCATTTTCAAGAGGAGGGGAATGATGAGGACATGACAAGCACAAGAGAACGGAATGTTGATCCTATTTCAATTCTAGAATTGGGTTGTAATAAGGCTTGCATGCCAAGATATTTACTTTCCTTTATTTGTTTAGGCATTTTTTACTTTTCATGGGTGTTTATGACTGATAATAAAGCCATTTAAAAACGTCAAAGTTTCCTTTTCTATGAAGGTATGAGATCAGCCAATTAAAGAACAAATAGTTTCCTTTTTCTCTTTTAGGCAAGTAGGAATTTTTAATCACCAGATTTTAGCATTAATTAGTACAGCTATTTTAGGAATCTTTTTGTAACATTCAGTCTATTAATAGGCGTCTTTGTAATAGTGAAAAAAAGGAGGTAATTATTCAAAAATGTGAGAATATTTTCTCTTTGGTTCTTTGATGAACTATTTGAACATATCAGAATTTTCCGTGGCGTTCACTATCGACTTATCAAACAGATTTCCACCACCGTTTGTGGCGCCTTTCTTATATCGAGGTTCTTGTTTCGCATTACACAATGGGTTGAGGTCAAATATACCAAGGTTCTTGTTTTTGTTGAAGTAATGGGTCAAGGTCTCTCATCCAATCCTGATTGTAGAATGTTCTTGGGTTTTTTTTCGTTGTCGGGTCTCATTATTCTTGGCGGGGTTAGTATCATTCGGTATCAGAGTTTCGGTTCTAGGTCAGGTTTATTTATCCTTTAAATTTATTTATTTATTTATTTATTTTCACATCCTAGTTTATCTCAGTTTCTAATTTAAAAAAAAAATTCAAAAAAAATTGAATAAAAAAAAACGTCAAAAAAAAAAAGTAGAAGAAGAAAACTTCGTCGCAGATCCCCTTTTTAGCAGGTGATGAACTTTGATTTGAGGATAAATCATTTTCAAGGGGAGGGGAATGATGAGGACATGGCAAGCACAAGAGCACGGAATGTTTATCCTATTTTAGTTATAGAATTGGGATGTAATAAGGCTTGCATGCCAAGATATTTACTTTCCTTTATTTGTTTAGGCATTTTTGACTTTTCATGGGCGTTTACGACTGATAATAAATAGGCGGGGTTCGTATCATTTGGTATCAGAGCTTCGGTTCTAGGTCAGGTTTATTTATCCTTAAAATTTTTTTTTTTCAAATCCTAGTTTATCTTAGTTTCTAATTTTAAAAAAATTCAAAAAACATTTGAATAAAAAAAATGTACAAAAAAAAAATAGAGGAAGAAAACATCGTCGCAGATGCCCTTTTTAGCAGGTGATGAACTTTGATTTGAGGATAAATCATTTTCAAGAGGAGGGGAATGATGAGGACATGACAAGCACAAGAAAACGGAATGTTGATCCTATTTCAATTCTAGAATTGGGTTGTAATAAGGCTTGCATGCCAAGATATTTACTTTCCTTTATTTGTTTAGGCATTTTTTACTTTTCATGGGTGTTTATGACTGATAATAAAGCCATTTAAAAACGTCAAAGTTTCCTTTTCTATGAAGGTATGAGATCAGCCAATTAAAGAACAAATAGTTTCCTTTTTCTCTTTTAGGCAAGTAGGAATTTTTAATCACCAGATTTTAGCATTAATTAGTACAGCTATTTTAGGAATCTTTTTGTAACATTCAGTCTATTAATGGGCGTCTTTGTAATAGTGAAAAACAAGAGGTAATTATTCAAAAATGTGAGAATATTTTCTCTTTGGTTCTTTGATGAACTATTTGAACATATCAGAATTTTCCGAGGCGTTCACTATTGACTTATCAAACAGATTTCCACCACCGTTTGTGGCACCTTTCTTATATCGAGGTTCTTGTTTCGCATTAAACAATGGGTTGAGGTCAAATATACCAAGGTTCTTGTTTTTGTTGAAGTAATGGGTCAAGGTCTCTCATCCAATCCTGATTGTAGAATGTTCTTGGGGTTTTTTTCGTTGTCAGGTCTCATTATTCTTGGCGGGGTTCGTATCATTCTGTATCAGAGCTTCTGTTCTAGGTCAGGTTTATTTATCCTTTAAATTTTTTTTATTTTATTTTTTTTTTTTCAAATCCTAGTTTATCTCAGTTTCTAATTTTAAAAAAATTCAAAAAACATTTGAATAAAAAAAAATGTCAAAAAAAAAATAGAGGAAGAAAACATCGTCGCAGATGCCCTTTTTAGCAGGTGATGAACTTTGATTTGAGGATAAATCATTTTCAAGGGGAGGGGAATGATGAGGACATGACAAGCACAAGAGCACAGAATGTTGATCCTATTTTAGTTGCATGCCAAGATATTTACTTTCCTTTATTTGTTTAGGCATTTTTGACTTTTCATGGGCGTTTACGACTGATAATAAATAGGCGGGGTTCGTATCATTTGGTATCAGAGCTTCGGTTCTAGGTCAGGTTTATTTATCCTTAAATTTTTTTTTTTTTCAAATCCTAGTTTATCTCAGTTTCTAATTTTAAAAAAATTCAAAAAACATTTGAATAAAAAAAAATGTCAAAAAAAAATAGAGGAAGAAAACATCGTCGCAGATGCCCTTTTTAGCAGGTGATGAACTTTGATTTGAGGATAAATCATTTTCAAGAGGAGGGGAATGATGAGGACATGACAAGCACAAGAGAACGGAATGTTGATCCTATTTCAATTCTAGAATTGGGTTGTAATAAGGCTTGCATGCCAAGATATTTACTTTCCTTTATTTGTTTAGGCATTTTTTACTTTTCAGTCTATTAATAGGCGTCTTTGTAACAGTGAAAAAAGGAGGTAATTATTCAAAAATGTGAGAATATTTTCTCTTTCGTTCTTTGATGAACTATTTGAACATATCAGAATTTTCCGTGACGTTCACTATCGACTTATCAAACAGATTTCCACCACCGTTTGTGGCGCCTTTCTTATATCGAGGTTCTTGTTTCGCATTAAACAATGGGTTGAGGTCAAATATACCAAGGTTCTTGTTTTTGTTGAAGTAATGGGTCAAGGTCTCTCATCCAATCCTGATTGTAGAATGTTCTTGGGTTTTTTTTCGTTGTCGGGTCTCATTATTCTTGGCGGGGTTAGTATCATTCGGTATCAGAGTTTCGGTTCTAGGTCAGGTTTATTTATCCTTTAAATTTATTTATTTATTTATTTATTTTCAAATCCTAGTTTATCTCAGTTTCTAATTTAAAAAAAATTTCATAAAAAAATAGAATAAAAAAAAACGTCAAAAAAAAAGTAGAAGAAGAAAACTTCGTCGCAGATCCCCTTTTTAGCAGGTGATGAACTTAGATTTGAGGATAAATCATTTTCAAGAGGAGGGGAATGATGAGGACATGACAAACACAAGAAAACGGAATGTTGATCCTATTTCAATTCTAGAATTGGGTTGTAATAAGGCTTGCATGCAAAGATATTTACTTTCCTTTATTTGTTTAGGCATTTTTTACTTTTCATGGGTGTTTATGACTGATAATAAAGCCATTTAAAAACGTCAAAGTTTCCTTTTCTATGAAGGTATGAGATCAGCCAATTAAAGAACAAATAGTTTCCTTTTTCTCTTTTAGGCAAGTAGGAATTTTTAATCACCAGATTTTAGCATTAATTAGTACAGCTATTTTAGGAATCTTTTTGTAACATTCAGTCTATTAATAGGCGTCTTTGTAATAGTGAAAAAAAGGAGGTAATTATTAAAAAATGTGAGAATATTTTCTCTTTGGTTCTTTGATGAACTATTTGAACATATCAGAATTTTCCGTGGCGTTCACTATCGACTTATCAAACATATTTCCACCACCGTTTGTGGCGCCTTTCTTATATCGAGGTTCTTGTTTCGCATTAAACAATGGGTTGAGGTCAAATATACCAAGGTTCTTGTTTTTGTTGAAGTAATGGGTTAAGGTCTCTCATCCAATCCTGATTGTAGAATGTTCTTGGGTTTTTTTTCGTTGTCAGGTCTCATTATTCTTGGCGGGGTTCGTATCATTCGGTATCAGAGCTTCTGTTCTAGGTCAGGTTTATTTATCCTTTAAATTTTTTTATTTTTAATTTTTTTTTTCAAATCCTAGTTTATCTCAGTTTCTAATTTAAAAAAAATTCAAAAAAAAATTGAGTAAAAAAAAAAGTCAAAAAAAAAAAATAGAAGAAGAAAACTTCGTCGCAGATCCCCTTTTTAGCAGGTGATGAACTTTGATTTGAGGATAAATCATTTTCAAGGGGAGGGGAATGATGAGGACATGGCAAGCACAAGAGCACGGAATGTTTATCCTATTTTAGTTCTAGAATTGGGATGTAATAAGGCTTGCATGCCAAGATATTTACTTTCCTTTATTTGTTTAGGCATTTTTGACTTTTCATGGGCGTTTACGACTGATAATAAATAGGCGGGGTTCGTATCATTTGGTATCAGAGTTTCGGTTCTAGGTCAGGTTTATTTATCCTTTAAATTTTTTTTTTTCAAATCCTAGTTTATCTCAGTTTCTAATTTTAAAAAAATTCAAAAAACATTTGAATAAAAAAAAATGTCAAAAAAAAAATAGAGGAAGAAAACATCGTCGCAGATGCTCTTTTTAGCAGGTGATGAACGTTGAATTGAGGATAAATCATTTTCAAGAGGAGGGGAATGATGAGGACATGACAAGTACAAGAGAACGGAATGTTGATCCAATTTCAATTCTAGAATTGGGTTGTAATAAGGCTTGCATGCCAAGATCTTTACTTTCCTTTATTTGTTTAGGCATTTTTTACTTTTCATGGGTGTTTATGGCTGATAATAAAGCCATTTAAAAACGTCAAAGTTTCCTTTTCTATGAAGGTATTAGATCAGCCAATTAAAGAACAAATAGTTTCCTTTTTCTCTTTTAGGCAAGTAGGAATTTTTAATCATCAGATTTTAGCATTAATTAGTACAGCTATTTTAGGAATCTTTTTGTAACATTCAGTCTATTAATAGGCGTCTTTGTAATAGTGAAAAAAAGGAGGTAATTATTAAAAAATGTGAGAATATTTTCTCTTTGGTTCTTTGATGAACTATTTGAACATATCAGAATTTTCCGTGGCGTTCACTATCGACTTATTAAACAGATTTCCACCACCGTTTGTGGCGCCTTTCTTATATCGAGGTTCTTGTTTCGCATTAAACAATGGGTTGAGGTCAAATATACCAAGGTTCTTGTTTTTGTTGAAGTAATGGGTCAAGGTCTCTCATCCAATCCTGATTGTAGAATGTTCTTGGGTTTTTTTTCGTTGTCGGGTCTCTTTATTCTTGGCGGGGTTAGTATCATTCGGTATCAGAGTTTCGGTTCTAGGTCAGGTTTATTTATCCTTTAAATTTATTTATTTATTTATTTATTTTCAAATCCTAGTTTATCTCAGTTTCTAATTTAAAAAAAAAATTCAAAAAAAAAATTGAATAAAAAAAAACGTCAAAAAAAAAAGTAGAAGAAGAAAACTTCGTCGCAGATCCCCTTTTTAGCAGGTGATGAACTTTGATTTGAGGATAAATCATTTTCAAGGGGAGGGGAATGATGAGGACATGGCAAGCACAATAGCACGGAATGTTTATCCTATTTTAGTTCTAGAATTGGGATGTAATAAGGCTTGCATGCCAAGATATTTACTTTCCTTTATTTGTTTAGGCATTTTTGACTTTTCATGGGCGTTTACGACTGATAATAAATAGGCGGGGTTCGTATCATTTGGTATCAGAGCTTCGGTTCTAGGTCAGGTTTATTTATCCTTAAAAATTTTTTTTTTCAAATCCTAGTTTATCTCAGTTTCTAATTTTAAAAAAATTCAAAAAACATTTGAATAAAAAAAAATGTCAAAAAAAAATAGAGGAAGAAAACATCGTCGCAGATGCCCTTTTTAGCAGGTGATGAACTTTGATTTGAGGATAAATCATTTTCAAGAGGAGGGGAATGATGAGGACATGACAAGCACAAGAGAACGGAATGTTGATCCTATTTCAATTCTAGAATTGGGTTGTAATAAGGCTTGCATGCCAAGATATTTACTTTCCTTTATTTGTTTAGGCATTTTTTACTTTTCATGAGTGTTTATGGCTGATAATAAAGCCATTTAAAAACGTCAAAGTTTCCATTTCTATGAAGGTATTAGATCAGCCAATTAAAGAACAAATAGTTTCCTTTTTCTCTTTTAGGCAAGTAGGAATTTTTAATCACCAGATTTTAGCATTAATTAGTACAGCTATTCTAGGAATCTTTTTGTAACATTCAGTCTATTAATAGGCGTCTTTGTAATAGTGAAAAAAAGGAGGTAATTATTCAAAAATGTGAGAATATTTTCTCTTTGGTTTTTTGATGAACTATTTGAACATATCAGAATTTTCCGTGGCGTTCACTATCGACTTATCAAACAGATTTCCACCACCGTTTGTGGCGCCTTTCTTATATCGAGGTTCTTGTTTCGCATTAAACAATGGGTTGAGGTCAAATATACCAAGGTTCTTGTTTTTGTTGAAGTAATGGATCAAGGTCTCTCATCCAATCCTGATTGTAGAATGTTCTTGGGTTTTTTTTCGTTGTCAGGTCTCATTATTCTTGGCGGGGTTCGTATCATTCGGTATCAGAGCTTCTGTTCTAGGTCAGGTTTATTTATCCTTTAAATTTTTTTTATTTTTAATTTTTTTTTTCAAATCCTAGTTTATCTCAGTTTCTAATTTAAAAAAAAATTCAAAAAAAAATTGAATAAAAAAAAAAACTCAAAAAAAAAAAGGAGAAGAAGAAAACTTAGTCGCAGATCCCCTTTTTAGCAGGTGATGAACTTTGATTTGAGGATAAATCGTTTTCAAGGGGAGGGGAATGATGAGGACATGGCAAGCACAAGAGCACAGAATGTTGATCCTATTTTAGTTGCATGCCAAGATATTTACTTTCCTTTCTTTGTTTAGGCATTTTTGACTTTTCATGGGCGTTTACGACTGATAATAAATAGGCGGGGTTCGTATCATTTGGTATCAGAGCTTCGGTTCTAGGTCAGGTTTATTTATCCTTTAAAATTTTTTTTTTTCAAATCCTAGTTTATCTCAGTTTCTAATTTTAAAAAAATTCAAAAAACATTTGAATAAAAAAATGTCAAAAAAAAAATAGAGGAAGAAAACATCATCGCAGATGCCCTTTTTAGCAGGTGATGAACTTTGATTTGAGGATAAATCATTTTCAAGAGGAGGGGAATGATGAGGACATGACAAGCACAAGAGAATGGAATGTTGATCCTATTTCAATTCTAAAATTGGGTTGTAATAAGGCTTGCATGCCAAGATATTTTCTTTCCTTTATTTGTTTACGCATTTTTTACTTTTCATGGGTGTTTATGGCTGATAATAAAGCCATTTAAAAACGTCAAACTTTCCTTTTCTATGAAGGTATGAGATCAGCCAATTAAAGAACAAACAGTTTCCTTTTTCTCTTTTAGGAAGTAGGAATTTTTAATCACCAAATTTTAGCATTAATTAGTACAGCTATTTTAGGAATCTTTTTGTAACATTCAGTCTATTAATAGGCGTCTTTGTAATAGTGAAAAAAAGGAGGTAATTATTCAAAAATGTGAGAATATTTTCTCTTTGGTTCTTTGATGAACTATTTGAACATATCAGAATTTTCCGTGGCGTTCACTATCGACTTATCAAACAGATTTCCACCACCGTTTGTGGCACATTACTTATATCGAGGTTCTTGTTTCGCATTAAACAATGGGTTGAGGTCAAATATACCAAGGTTCTTGTTTTTGTTGAAGTAATGGGTCAAGGTCTCTCATCCAATCCTGATTGTAGAATGTTCTTGGGTTTTTTTTCGTTGTCAGGTCTCATTATTCTTGGCGGGGTTCGTATCATTCGGTATCAGAGCTTCTGTTCTAGGTCAGGTTTATTTATCCTTTAAATTTTTTTTATTTTTTATTTTTTTTTTCAAATCCTAGTTTATCTCAGTTTCTAATTTAAAAAAAAATTCAAAAAAAAAAATGGAATAAAAAAAAAACGTCAAAAAAAAAAGTAGAAGAAGAAAACTTCGTCGCAGATCCCCTTTTTAGCAGGTGATGAACTTTGATTTGAGGATAAATCATTTTCAAGGGGAGGGGAATGATGAGGACGTGGCAAGCACAAGAGCACAGAATGTTGATCCTATTTTAGTTGCATGCCAAGATATTTACTTTCCTTTCTTTGTTTAGGCATTTTTGACTTTTCATGGGCGTTTACGACTGATAATAAATAGGCGGGGTTCGTATCATTTGGTATCAGAGCTTCGGTTCTAGGTCAGGTTTATTTATCCTTTAAATTTTTTTTTTTCAAATCCTAGTTTATCTTAGTTTCTAATTTTAAAAAAATTCAAAAAACATTTGAATAAAAAAAATGTCAAAAAAAAATAGAGGAAGAAAACATCGTCGCAGATGCCCTTTTTAGCAGGTAATGAACTTTGATTTGAGGATAAATCATTTTCAAGAGGAGGGGAATGATGAGGACATGACAAGCACAAGAGAACGGAATGTTGATCCTATTTCAATTCTAGAATTGGGTTGTAATAAGGCTTGCATGCCAAGATATTTACTTTCCTTTATTTGTTTAGGCATTTTTTACTTTTCATGGGTGTTTATGGCTGATAATAAAGCCATTTAAAAACGTCAAACTTTCCTTTTCTATGAAGGTATGAGATCAGCCAATTAAAGAACAAACAGTTTCCTTTTTCTCTTTTAGGCAAGTAGGAATTTTTAATCACCAAATTTTAGCATTAATTAGTACAGCTATTTTAGGAATCTTTTTGTAACATTCAGTCTATTAATAGGCGTCTTTGTAATAGTGAAAAAAAGGAGGTAATTATTCAAAAATGTGAGAATATTTTCTCTTTGGTTCTTTGATGAACTATTTGAACATATCAGAATTTTCCGTGGCGTTCACTATCGACTTATCAAACAGATTTCCACCACCGTTTGTGGCACATTACTTATATCGAGGTTCTTGTTTCGCATTAAACAATGGGTTGAGGTCAAATATACCAAGGTTCTTGTTTTTGTTGAAGTAATGGGTCAAGGTCTCTCATCCAATCCTGATTGTAGAATGTTCTTGGGTTTTTTTTCGTTGTCAGGTCTCATTATTCTTGGCGGGGTTCGTATCATTCGGTATCAGAGCTTCTGTTCTAGGTCAGGTTTATTTATCCTTTAAATTTTTTTTATTTTTTATTTTTTTTTTCAAATCCTAGTTTATCTCAGTTTCTAATTTAAAAAAAAATTCAAAAAAAAAATGGAATAAAAAAAAAACGTCAAAAAAAAAAAAGTAGAGGAAGAAAACTTCGTCGCAGATCCCCTTTTTAGCAGGTGATGAACTTTGATTTGAGGATAAATCATTTTCAAGGGGAGGGGAATGATGAGGACGTGGCAAGCACAAGAGCACAGAATGTTGATCCTATTTTAGTTGCATGCCAAGATATTTACTTTCCTTTCTTTGTTTAGGCATTTTTGACTTTTCATGGGCGTTTACGACTGATAATAAATAGGCGGGGTTCGTATCATTTGGTATCAGAGTTTCGGTTCTAGGTCAGGTTTATTTATCCTTTAAATTTTTTTTTTTCAAATCCTAGTTTATCTCAGTTTCTAATTTTAAAAAAATTCAAAAAAAAATTGAGTAAAAAAAAAAGTCAAAAAAAAAAAAATAGAAGAAGAAAACTTCGTCGCAGATCCCCTTTTTAGCAGGTGATGAACTTTGATTTGAGGATAAATCATTTTCAAGGGGAGGGGAATGATGAGGACATGGCAAGCACAAGAGCACGGAATGTTTATCCTATTTTAGTTCTAGAATTGGGATGTAATAAGGCTTGCATGCCAAGATATTTACTTTCCTTTATTTGTTTAGGCATTTTTGACTTTTCATGGGCGTTTACGACTGATAATAAATAGGCGGGGTTCGTATCATTTGGTATCAGAGTTTCGGTTCTAGGTCAGGTTTATTTATCCTTTAAATTTTTTTTTTTCAAATCCTAGTTTATCTCAGTTTCTAATTTTAAAAAAATTCAAAAAACATTTGAATAAAAAAAAATGTCAAAAAAAAAATAGAGGAAGAAAACATCGTCGCAGATGCTCTTTTTAGCAGGTGATGAACGTTGAATTGAGGATAAATCATTTTCAAGAGGAGGGGAATGATGAGGACATGACAAGCACAAGAGAACGGAATGTTGATCCAATTTCAATTCTAGAATTGGGTTGTAATAAGGCTTGCATGCCAAGATCTTTACTTTCCTTTATTTGTTTAGGCATTTTTTACTTTTCATGGGTGTTTATGGCTGATAATAAAGCCATTTAAAAACGTCAAAGTTTCCTTTTCTATGAAGGTATTAGATCAGCCAATTAAAGAACAAATAGTTTCCTTTTTCTCTTTTAGGCAAGTAGGAATTTTTAATCATCAGATTTTAGCATTAATTAGTACAGCTATTTTAGGAATCTTTTTGTAACATTCAGTCTATTAATAGGCGTCTTTGTAATAGTGAAAAAAAGGAGGTAATTATTAAAAAATGTGAGAATATTTTCTCTTTGGTTCTTTGATGAACTATTTGAACATATCAGAATTTTCCGTGGCGTTCACTATCGACTTATTAAACAGATTTCCACCACCGTTTGTGGCGCCTTTCTTATATCGAGGTTCTTGTTTCGCATTAAACAATGGGTTGAGGTCAAATATACCAAGGTTCTTGTTTTTGTTGAAGTAATGGGTCAAGGTCTCTCATCCAATCCTGATTGTAGAATGTTCTTGGGTTTTTTTTCGTTGTCGGGTCTCATTATTCTTGGCGGGGTTCGTATCATTCGGTATCAGAGTTTCGGTTCTAGGTCAGGTTTATTTATCCTTTAAATTTATTTATTTATTTATTTATTTTCAAATCCTAGTTTATCTCAGTTTCTAATTTAAAAAAAAATTCAAAAAAAAATTGAATAAAAAAAAACGTCAAAAAAAAAAAGTAGAAGAAGAAAACTTCGTCGCAGATCCCCTTTTTAGCAGGTGATGAACTTTGATTTGAGGATAAATCATTTTCAAGGGGAGGGGAATGATGAGGACATGGCAAGCACAAGAGCACGGAATGTTTATCCTATTTTAGTTCTAGAATTGGGATGTAATAAGGCTTGCATGCCAAGATATTTACTTTCCTTTATTTGTTTAGGCATTTTTGACTTTTCATGGGCGTTTACGACTGATAATAAATAGGCGGGGTTCGTATCATTTGGTATCAGAGCTTCGGTTCTAGGTCAGGTTTATTTATCCTTAAAATTTTTTTTTTTCAAATCCTAGTTTATCTCAGTTTCTAATTTTAAAAAAATTCAAAAAACATTTGAATAAAAAAAAATGTCAAAAAAAAATAGAGGAAGAAAACATCGTCGCAGATGCCCTTTTTAGCAGGTGATGAACTTTGATTTGAGGATAAATCATTTTCAAGAGGAGGGGAATGATGAGGACATGACAAGCACAAGAGAACGGAATGTTGATCCTATTTCAATTCTAGAATTGGGTTGTAATAAGGCTTGCATGCCAAGATATTTACTTTCCTTTATTTGTTTAGGCATTTTTTACTTTTCATGGGTGTTTATGGCTGATAATAAAGCCATTTAAAAACGTCAAAGTTTCCTTTTCTATGAAGGTATGAGATCAGCCAATTAAAGAACAAATAGTTTCCTTTTTCTCTTTTAGGCAAGTAGGAATTTTTAATCACCAGATTTTAGCATTAATTAGTACAGCTATTTTAGGAATCTTTTTGTAACATTCAGTCTATTAATAGGCGTCTTTGTAATAGTGAAAAAAAGGAGGTAATTATTCAAAAATGTGAGAATATTTTCTCTTTGGTTCTTTGATGAACTATTTGAACATATCAGAATTTTCCGTGGCGTTCACTATCGACTTATCAAACAGATTTCCACCACCGTTTGTGGCGCCTTTCTTATATCGAGGTTCTTGTTTCGCATTAAACAATGGGTTGAGGTCAAATATACCAAGGTTCTTGTTTTTGTTGAAGTAATGGGTCAAGGTCTCTCATCCAATCCTGATTGTAGAATGTTCTTGGGTTTTTTTTCGTTGTCAGGTCTCATTATTCTTGGCGGGGTTCGTATCATTCGGTATCAGAGCTTCTGTTCTAGGTCAGGTTTATTTATCCTTTAAATTTTTTTATTTTTATTTTTTTTTCAAATCCTAGTTTATCTCAGTTTCTAATTTAAAAAAAAATTCAAAAAAAAATTGAATAAAAAAAAAAGTCAAAAAAAAAAAAGTAGAAGAAGAAAACTTCGTCGCAGATCCCCTTTTTAGCAGGTGATGAACTTTGATTTGAGGATAAATCATTTTCAAGGGGAGGGGAATGATGAGGACATGGCAAGCACAAGAGCACAGAATGTTGATCCTATTTTAGTTGCATGCCAAGATATTTACTTTCCTTTATTGTTTAGGCATTTTTGACTTTTCATGGGCGTTTACGACTGATAATAAATAGGCGGGGTTCGTATCATTTGGTATCAGAGCTTCGGTTCTAGGTCAGGTTTATTTATCCTTAAAATTTTTTTTTTTCAAATCCTAGTTTATCTCAGTTTCTAATTTTAAAAAAATTCAAAAAACATTTGAATAAAAAAAAATGTCAAAAAAAAAATAGAGGAAGAAAACATCGTCGCAGATGCCCTTTTTAGCAGGTGATGAACTTTGATTTGAGGATAAATCATTTTCAAGAGGAGGGGAATGATGAGGACATGACAAGCACAAGAGAACGGAATGTTGATCCTATTTCAATTCTAGAATTGGGTTGTAATAAGGCTTGCATGCCAAGATATTTACTTTCCTTTATTTGTTTAGGCATTTTTTACTTTTCATGGGTGTTTATGGCTGATAATAAAGCCATTTAAAAACGTCAAACTTTCCTTTTCTATGAAGGTATGAGATCAGCCAATTAAAGAACAAATAGTTTCCTATTTCTCTTTTAGGCAAGTAGGAATTTTTAATCACCAGATTTTAGCATTAATTAGTACAGCTATTTTAGGAATCTTTTTGTAACATTCAGTCTATTAATAGGCGTCTTTGTAATAGTGAAAAAAAGGAGGTAATTATTCAAAAATGTGAGAATATTTTCTCTTTGGTTCTTTGATGAACTATTTGAACATATCAGAATTTTCCGTGGCGTTCACTATCGACTTATCAAACAGATTTCCACCACCGTTTGTGGCGCCTTTCTTATATCGAGGTTCTTGTTTCGCATTAAACAATGGGTTGAGGTCAAATATACCAAGGTTCTTGTTTTTGTTGAAGTAATGGGTCAAGGTCTCTCATCCAATCCTGATTGTAGAATGTTCTTGGGTTTTTTTTCGTTGTCAGGTCTCATTATTCTTGGCGGGGTTCGTATCATTCGGTATCAGAGCTTCTGTTCTAGGTCAGGTTTATTTATCCTTTAAATTTTTTTATTTTTATTTTTTTTTTCAAATCCTAGTTTATCTCAGTTTCTAATTTAAAAAAAAATTCAAAAAAAAATTGAATAAAAAAAAACGTCAAAAAAAAAAAGTAGAAGAAGAAAACTTCGTCGCAGATCCCCTTTTTAGCAGGTGATGAACTTTGATTTGAGGATAAATCATTTTCAAGGGGAGGGGAATGATGAGGACATGGCAAGCACAAGAGCACAGAATGTTGATCCTATTTTAGTTGCATGCCAAGATATTTACTTTCCTTTATTTGTTTAGGCATTTTTGACTTTTCATGGGCGTTTACGACTGATAATAAATAGGCGGGGTTCGTATCATTTGGTATCAGAGCTTCGGTTCTAGGTCAGGTTTATTTATCCTTTAAATTTTTTTTTTTCAAATCCTAGTTTATCTCAGTTTCTAATTTTAAAAAAATTCAAAAAACATTTGAATAAAAAAAAATGTCAAAAAAAAAATAGAGGAAGAAAACATCGTCGCAGATGCCCTTTTTAGCAGGTGATGAACTTTGATTTGAGGATAAATCATTTTCAAGAGGAGGGGAATGATGAGGACATGACAAGCACAAGAGAACGGAATGTTGATCCTATTTCAATTCTAGAATTGGGTTGTAATAAGGCTTGCATGCCAAGATATTTACTTTCCTTTATTTGTTTAGGCATTTTTTACTTTTCATGGGTGTTTATGGCTGATAATAAAGTCATTTAAAAACGTCAAAGTTTCCTTTTCTATGAAGGTATGAGATCAGCCAATTAAAGAACAAATAGTTTCCTTTTTCTCTTTTAGGCAAGTAGGAATTTTTAATCACCAGATTTTAGCATTAATTAGTACAGCTATTTTAGGAATCTTTTTGTAACATTCAGTCTATTAATAGGCGTCTTTGTAATAGTGAAAAAAAGGAGGTAATTATTCAAAAATGTGAGAATATTTTCTCTTTGGTTCTTTGATGAACTATTTGAACATATCAGAATTTTCCGTGGCGTTCACTATCGACTTATCAAACAGATTTCCACCACCGTTTGTGGCGCCTTTCTTATATCGAGGTTCTTGTTTCGCATTAAACAATGGGTTGAGGTCAAATATACCAAGGTTCTTGTTTTTGTTGAAGTAATGGGTCAAGGTCTCTCATCCAATCCTGATTGTAGAATGTTCTTGGGTTTTTTTTCGTTGTCAGGTCTCATTATTCTTGGACGGGGTTCGTATCATTCGGTATCAGAGCTTCTGTTCTAGGTCAGGTTTATTTATCCTTTAAATTTTTTTATTTTTTATTTTTTTTTCAAATCCTAGTTTATCTCAGTTTCTAATTTAAAAAAAAATTCAAAAAAAAATTGAATAAAAAAAAACGTCAAAAAAAAAAAGTAGAAGAAGAAAACTTCGTCGCAGATCCCCTTTTTAGCAGGTGATGAACTTTGATTTGAGGATAAATCATTTTCAAGGGGAGGGGAATGATGAGGACATGGCAAGCACAAGAGCACAGAATGTTGATCCTATTTTAGTTGCATGCCAAGATATTTACTTTCCTTTATTTGTTTAGGCATTTTTGACTTTTCATGGGCGTTTACGACTGATAATAAATAGGCGGGGTTCGTATCATTTGGTATCAGAGCTTCGGTTCTAGGTCAGGTTTATTTATCCTTTAAATTTTTTTTTTCAAATCCTAGTTTATCTCAGTTTCTAATTTTAAAAAAATTCAAAAAACATTTGAATAAAAAAAAATGTCAAAAAAAAAAATAGAGGAAGAAAACATCGTCGCAGATGCCCTTTTTAGCAGGTGATGAACTTTGATTTGAGGATAAATCATTTTCAAGAGGAGGGGAATGATGAGGACATGACAAGCACAAGAGAACGGAATGTTGATCCTATTTCAATTCTAGAATTGGGTTGTAATAAGGCTTGCATGCCAAGATATTTACTTTCCTTTATTTGTTTAGGCATTTTTTACTTTTCATGGGTGTTTATGGCTGATAATAAAGTCATTTAAAAACGTCAAAGTTTCCTTTTCTATGAAGGTATGAGATCAGCCAATTAAAGAACAAATAGTTTCCTTTTTCTCTTTTAGGCAAGTAGGAATTTTTAATCACCAGATTTTAGCATTAATTAGTACAGCTATTTTAGGAATCTTTTTGTAACATTCAGTCTATTAATAGGCGTCTTTGTAATAGTGAAAAAAAGGAGGTAATTATTCAAAAATGTGAGAATATTTTCTCTTTGGTTCTTTGATGAACTATTTGAACATATCAGAATTTTCCGTGGCGTTCACTATCGACTTATCAAACAGATTTCCACCACCGTTTGTGGCGCCTTTCTTATATCGAGGTTCTTGTTTCGCATTAAACAATGGGTTGAGGTCAAATATACCAAGGTTCTTGTTTTTGTTGAAGTAATGGGTCAAGGTCTCTCATCCAATCCTGATTGTAGAATGTTCTTGGGTTTTTTTTCGTTGTCAGGTCTCATTATTCTTGGCGGGGTTCGTATCATTCGGTATCAGAGCTTCTGTTCTAGGTCAGGTTTATTTATCCTTTAAATTTTTTTATTTTTATTTTTTTTTTCAAATCCTAGTTTATCTCAGTTTCTAATTTAAAAAAAAAATTCAAAAAAAATTGAATAAAAAAAAACGTCAAAAAAAAAAAAGTAGAAGAAGAAAACTTCGTCGCAGATCCCCTTTTTAGCAGGTGATGAACTTTGATTTGAGGATAAATCATTTTCAAGGAGAGGGGAATGATGAGGACATGGCAAGCACAAGAGCACGGAATGTTGATCCTATTTTAGTTGCATTCCAAGATATTTACTTTTCTTTATTTGTTTAGGCATTTTTGACTTTTCATGGGCGTTTACGACTGATAATAAATAGGCGGGGTTCGTATCATTTGGTATCAAAGCTTCGGTTCTAGGTCAGGTTTATTTATCGTTTAAATTTTTTTTTTTCAAATCCTAGTTTATCTCAGTTTCTAATTTTAAAAAAATTCAAAAAACATTTGAATAAAAAAAAACTGTCAAAAAAAAAATAGAGGAAGAAAACATCGTCGCAGATGCCCTTTTTAGCAGGTGATGAACTTTGATTTGAGGAGAAATCATTTTCAAGAGGAGGGGAATGATGAGGACATGACAAGCACAAGAGAACGGAATGTTGATCCTATTTCAATTCTAGAATTGGGTTGTAATAAGGCTTGCATGCCAAGATATTTACTTTCCTTTATTTGTTTAGGCATTTTTTACTTTTCATGAGTGTTTATGGCTGATAATAAAGTCATTTAAAAACGTCAAACTTTCCTTTTCTATGAAGGTATGAGATCAGCCAATTAAAGAACAAATAGTTTCCTTTTTCTCTTTTAGGCAAGTAGGAATTCTTAATCACCAGATTTTAGCATTAATTAGTACAGCTATTTTAGGAATCTTTTTGTAACATTCAGTCTATTAATAGGCGTCTTTGTAATAGTGAAAAAAAGGAGGTAATTATTCAAAAATGTGAGAATATTTTCTCTTTGGTTCTTTGATGAACTATTTGAACATATCAGAATTTTCCGTGGCGTTCACTATCGACTTATCAAACAAATTTCCACCACCGTTTGTGGCGCCATTCTTATATCGAGGTTCTTGTTTCGCATTAAACAATGGGTTGAGGTCAAATATACCAAGGTTCTTGTTTTTGTTGAAGTAATGGGTCAAGGTCTCTCATCCATTCCTGATTGTAGAATGTTCTTGGGTTTTTTTTCGTTGTCGGGTCTCATTATTCTTGGCGGGGTTCGTATCATTCGGTATCAGAGTTTCGGTTCTAGGTCAGGTTTATTTATCCTTTAAATTTATTTATTTATTTATTTTTTTCAAATCCTAGTTTATCTCAGTTTCTAATTTAAAAAAAAATTCAAAAAAAATTGAATAAAAAAAAACGTCAAAAAAAAAAAAAGTAGAAGAAGAAAACTTCGTCGCAGATCCCCTTTTTAGCAGGTGATGAACTTTGATTTGAGGATAAATCATTTTCAAGGGGAGGGGAATGATGAGGACATGGCAAGCACAAGAGCACGGAATGTTTATCCTATTTTAGTTGCATGCCAAGATATTTACTTTCCTTTATTTGTTTAGGCATTTTTGACTTTTCATGGGCGTTTACGACTGATAATAAATAGGCTGGGGTTCGTATCATTTGGTATCAGAGCTTCAGTTCTAGGTCAGGTTTATTTATCCTTTAAAATTTTTTTTTTTCAAATCCTAGTTTATCTCAGTTTGTTATTTTAAAAAAATTCAAAAAACATTTGAATAAAAAAAAATGTCAAAAAAAAATAGAGGAAGAAAACATCGTCGCAGATGCCCTTTTTAGCAGGTGATGAACTTTGATTTGAGGAGAAATCATTTTCAAGAGGAGGGGAATGATGAGGACATGACAAGCACAAGAGAACGGAATGTTGATCCTATTTCAATTCTAGAATTGGGTTGTAATAAGGCTTGCATGCCAAGATATTTACTTTCCTTTATTTGTTTAGGCATTTTTTACTTTTCATGAGTGTTAATGGCTGATAATAAAGTCATTTAAAAACGTCAAACTTTCCTTTTCTATGAAGGTATGAGATCAGCCAATTAAAGAACAAATAGTTTCCTTTTTCTCTTTTAGGCAAGTAGGAATTCTTAATCACCAGATTTTAGCATTAATTAGTACAGCTATTTTAGGAATCTTTTTGTAACATTCAGTCTATTAATAGGCGTCTTTGTAATAGTGAAAAAAAGAAGGTAATTATTCAAAAATGTGAGAATATTTTCTCTTTGGTTCTTTGATGAACTATTTGAACATATCAGAATTTTCCGTGGCGTTCACTATCGACTTATCAAACAGATTTCCACCACCGTTTGTGGCGCCTTTCTTATATCGAGGTTCTTGTTTCGCATTAAACAATGGGTTGAGGTCAAATATACCAAGGTTCTTGTTTTTGTTGAAGTAATGGGTCAAGGTCTCTCATCCAATCCTGATTGTAGAATGTTCTTGGGTTTTTTTTCGTTGTCAGGTCTCATTATTCTTGACGGGGTTCGTATCATTCGGTATCAGAGCTTCTGTTCTAGGTCAGGTTTATTTATCCTTTAAATTTTTTTATTTTTATTTTTTTTTTTTCAAATCCTAGTTCATCTCAGTTTCTAATTTAAAAAAAAATTCAAAAAAAATTGAATAAAAAAAAACGTCAAAAAAAAAAAAAGTAGAAGAAGAAAACTTCGTCGCAGATCCCCTTTTTAGCAGGTGATGAACTTTGATTTGAGGATAAATCATTTTCAAGGAGAGGGGAATGATGAGGACATGGCAAGCACAAGAGCACGGAATGTTGATCCTATTTTAGTTGCATTCCAAGATATTTACTTTCTTTATTTGTTTAGGCATTTTTGACTTTTCATGGGCGTTTACGACTGATAATAAATAGGCGGGGTTCGTATCATTTGGTATCAAAGCTTCGGTTCTAGGTCAGGTTTATTTATCGTTTAAATTTTTTTTTTTCAAATCCTAGTTTATCTCAGTTTCTAATTTTAAAAAAATTCAAAAAACATTTGAATAAAAAAAAATGTCAAAAAAAATAGAGGAAGAAAACATCGTCGCAGATGCCCTTTTTAGCAGGTGATGAACTTTGATTTGAGGATAAATCATTTTCAAGGGGAGGGGAATGATGAGGACATGACAAGCACAAGAGCACGGAATGTTGATCCTATTTTAGTTGCATGCCAAGATATTTACTTTTCTTTATTTGTTTAGGCATTTTTGACTTTTCATGGGCGTTTACGACTGATAATAAATAGGCGGGGTTCGTATCATTTGGTATCAAAGCTTCGGTTCTAGGTCAGGTTTATTTATCGTTTAAATTTTTTTTTTTTCAAATCCTAGTTTATCTCAGTTTCTAATTTTAAAAAAATTCAAAAAACATTTGAATAAAAAAAACGTCAAAAAAAAATAGAGGAAGAAAACATCGTCGCAGATTCCATTTTTCGCAGGTGATGAACTTTGATTTGAGGACAAATCATTTTCAAGAGGAGGGGAATGATGAGGACATGACAAGCACAAGAGAACGGAATGTTGATCCTATTTCAATTCTAGAATTGGGTTATAATAAGGCTTGCATGCCAAGATATTTACTTTCCTTTATTTGTTTAGGCATTTTTTACTTTTCATGAGTGTTTATGGCTGATAATAAAGTCATTTAAAAACGTCAAACTTTCCTTTTCTATGAAGGTATGAGATCAGCCAATTAAAGAACAAATAGTTTCCTTTTTCTCTTTTAGGCAAGTAGGAATTCTTAATCACCAGATTTTAGCATTAATTAGTACAGCTATTTTAGGAATCTTTTTGTAACATTCAGTCTATTAATAGGCGTCTTTGTAATAGTGAAAAAAAGGAGGTAATTATTCAAAAATGTGAGAATATTTTCTCTTTGGTTCTTTGATGAACTATTTGAACATATCAGAATTTTCCGTGGCGTTCACTATCGACTTATCAAACAGATTTCCACCACCGTTTGTGGCGCCTTTCTTATATCGAGGTTCTTGTTTCGCATTAAACAATGGGTTGAGGTCAAATATACCAAGGTTCTTGTTTTTGTTGAAGTAATGGGTCAAGGTCTCTCATCCATTCCTGATTGTAGAATGTTCTTGGGTTTTTTTTCGTTGTCGGGTCTCATTATTCTTGGCGGGGTTCGTATCATTCGGTATCAGAGTTTCGGTTCTAGGTCAGGTTTATTTATCCTTTAAATTTATTTATTTATTTATTTTTTTCAAATCCTAGTTTATCTCAGTTTCTAATTTCAAAAAAAATTCAAAAAAAATTGAATAAAAAAAAAACGTCAAAAAAAAAAAAGTAGAAGAAGAAAACTTCGTCGCAGATCCCCTTTTTAGCAGGTGATGAACTTTGATTTGAGGATAAATTATTTTCAAGGGGAGGGGAATGATGAGGACATGGCAAGCACAAGAGCACAGAATGTTGATCCTATTTTAGTTGCATGCCAAGATATTTACTTTCCTTTATTTGTTTAGGCATTTTTGACTTTTCATGGGCGTTTACAACTGATAATAAATAGGCGGGGTTCGTATCATTTGGTATCAGAGCTTCGGTTCTAGGTCAGGTTTATTTATCCTTTAAAATTTTTTTTTTCAAATCCTAGTTTATCTCAGTTTCTAATTTTAAAAAAATTCAAAAAACATTTGAATAAAAAAAAATGTCAAAAAAAAATAGAGGAAGAAAACATCGTCGCAGATGCCCTTTTTAGCAGGTGATGAACTTTGATTTGAGGATAAATCATTTTCAAGAGGAGGGGAATGATGAGGACATGACAAGCACAAGAGAACGGAATGTTGATCCTATTTCAATTCTAGAATTGGGTTGTAATAAGGCTTGCATGCCAAGATATTTACTTTCCTTTATTTGTTTAGGCATTTTTTACTTTTCATGAGTGTTTATGGCTGATAATAAAGTCATTTAAAAACGTCAAACTTTCCTTTTCTATGAAGGTATGAGATCAGCCAATTAAAGAACAAATAGTTTCCTTTTTCTCTTTTAGGCAAGTAGGAATTCTTAATCACCAGATTTTAGCATTAATTAGTACAGCTATTTTAGGAATCTTTTTGTAACATTCAGTCTATTAATAGGCGTCTTTGTAATAGTGAAAAAAAGGAGGTAATTATTCAAAAATGTGAGAATATTTTATCTTTGGTTCCTTGATGAACTATTTGAACATATCAGAATTTTCCGTGGCGTTCACTATCGACTTATCAAACAAATTTCCACCACCGTTTGTGGCGCCAATCTTATATCGAGGTTCTTGTTTCGCATTAAACAATGGGTTGAGGTCAAATATACCAAGGTTCTTGTTTTTGTTGAAGTAATGGGTCAAGGTCTCTCATCCATTCCTGATTGTAGAATGTTCTTGGGTTTTTTTTCGTTGTCGGGTCTCATTATTCTTGGCGGGGTTCGTATCATTCGGTATCAGAGTTTCGGTTCTAGTACAGGTTTATTTATCCTTTAAATTTATTTATTTATTTATTTTTTTCAAATCCTAGTTTATCTCAGTTTCTAATTTCAAAAAAAATTCAAAAAAAAATTGAATAAAAAAAAACGTCAAAAAAAAAAAAAAAGTAGAATAAGAAAACTTCGTCGCAGATCCCCTTTTTAGCAGGTGATGAACTTTGATTTGAGGATAAATCATTTTCAAGGGGAGGGGAATGATGAGGACATGGCAAGCACAAGAGCACGGAATGTTGATCCTATTTCAATTCTAGAATTGGGTTGTAATAAGGCTTGCATGCCAAGATATTTACTTTCCTTTATATGTTTAGGCATTTTTTACTTTTCATGATTGTTTATGGCTGATAATAAAGTCATTTAAAAACGTCAAACTTTCCTTTTCTATGAAGGTATGAGATCAGCCAATTAAAGAACAAATAGTTTCCTTTTTCTCTTTTAGGCAAGTAGGAATTCTTAATCACCAGATTTTAGCATTAATTAGTACAGCTATTTTAGGAATCTTTTTGTAACATTCAGTCTATTAATAGGCGTCTTTGTAATAGTGAAAAAAAGGAGGTAATTATTCAAAAATGTGAGAATATTTTCTCTTTGGTTCTTTGATGAACTATTTGAACATATCAGAATTTTCCGTGGCGTTCACTATCGACTTATCAAACAGATTTCCCCCACCGTTTGTGGCACCTTTCTTATATCGAGGTTCTTGTTTCGCATTAAACAATGGGTTGAGGTCAAATATACCAAGGTTCTTGTTTTTGTTGAAGTAATGGGTCAAGGTCTCTCATCCAATCCTGATTGTAGAATGTTCTTGGGTTTTTTTTCGTTGTCAGGTCTCATTATTCTTGGCGGAGTTCGTATCATTCGGTATCAGAGCTTCTGTTCTAGGTCAGGTTTATTTATCCTTTAAATTTTTTTTATTTTTATTTTTTTTTTTCAAATCCTAGTTTATCTTGGTTTCTAATTTAAAAAAAAATTCAAAAAAAAATGGGATAAAAAAAAAACGTCAAAAAAAAAAAGTAGAAGAAGAAAACTTCGTCGCAGATCCCCTTTTTAGCAGGTGATGAACTTTGATTTGAGGATAAATCATTTTCAAGGAGAGGGGAATGATGAGGACATGGCAAGCACAAGAGCACAGAATGTTGATCCTATTTTAGTTGCATGCCAAGATATTTACTTTCCTTTCTTTGTTTAGGCATTTTTGACTTTTCATGGGCGTTTACGACTGATAATAAATAGGCGGGGTTCGTATCATTTGGTATCAGAGCTTCGGTTCTAGGTCAGGTTTATTTATCCTTTAAATTTTTTTTTTCAAATCCTAGTTTATCTCAGTTTCTAATTTTAAAAAAATTCAAAAAACATTTGAATAAAAAAAAATGTCAAAAAAAAAATAGAGGAAGAAAACATCGTCGCAGATGTCCTTTTTAGCAGGTGATGAACTTTGATTTGAGGATAAATCATTTTCAAGAGGAGGGGAATGATGAGGACATGACAAGCACAAGAGAACGGAATGTTGATCCTATTTCAATTCTAGAATTGGGTTGTAATAAGGCTTGCATGCCAAGATATTTACTTTCCTTTATATGTTTAGGCATTTTTTACTTTTCATGATTGTTTATGGCTGATAATAAAGTCATTTAAAAACGTCAAACTTTCCTTTTCTATGAAGGTATGAGATCAGCCAATTAAAGAACAAATAGTTTCCTTTTTCTCTTTTAGGCAAGTAGGAATTCTTAATCACCAGATTTTAGCATTAATTAGTACAGCTATTTTAGGAATCTTTTTGTAACATTCAGTCTATTAATAGGCGTCTTTGTAATAGTGAAAAAAAGGAGGTAATTATTCAAAAATGTGAGAATATTTTCTCTTTGGTTCTTTGATGAACTATTTGAACATATCAGAATTTTCCGTGGCGTTCACTATCGACTTATCAAACAGATTTCCACCACCGTTTGTGGCGCCTTTCTTATATCGAGGTTCTTGTTTCGCATTAAACAATGGGTTGAGGTCAAATATACCAAGGTTCTTGTTTTTGTTGAAGTAATGGGTCAAGGTCTCTCATCCAATCCTGATTGTAGAATGTTCTTGGGTTTTTTTTCGTTGTCAGGTCTCATTATTCTTGACGGGGTTCGTATCATTCGGTATCAGAGCTTCTGTTCTAGGTCAGGTTTATTTATCCTTTAAATTTTTTTATTTTTTATTTTTTTTTTTCAAATCCTAGTTCATCTCAGTTTCTAATTTAAAAAAAAAAATTCAAAAAAAATTGAATAAAAAAAAAACGTCAAAAAAAAAAAAGTAGAAGAAGAAAACTTCGTCGCAGATCCCCTTTTTAGCAGGTGATGAACTTTGATTTGAGGATAAATCATTTTCAAGGGGAGGGGAATGATGAGGACATGGCAAGCACAAGAGCACGGAATGTTTATCCTATTTTAGTTGCATGCCAAGATATTTACTTTCCTTTATTTGTTTAGGCATTTTTGACTTTTCATGGGCGTTTACGACTGATAATAAATAGGCGGGGTTCGTATCATTTGGTATCAGAGCTTCGGTTCTAGGTCAGGTTTATTTATCCTTTAAATTTTTTTTTTTTCAAATCCTAGTTTATCTCAGTTTGTTATTTTAAAAAAATTCAAAAAACATTTGAATAAAAAAAAATGTCAAAAAAAAATAGAGGAAGAAAACATCGTCGCAGATGCCCTTTTTAGCAGGTGATGAACTTTGATTTGAGGATAAATCATTTTCAAGGGGAGGGGAATGATGAGGACATGACAAGCACAAGAGCACAGAATGTTGATCCTATTTTAGTTGCATGCCAAGATATTTACTTTTCTTTATTTGTTTAGGCATTTTTGACTTTTCATGGGCGTTTACGACTGATAATAAATAGGCGGGGTTCGTATCATTTGGTATCAAAGCTTCGGTTCTAGGTCAGGTTTATTTATCGTTTAAATTTTTTTTTTCAAATCCTAGTTTATCTCAGTTTCTAATTTTAAAAAAATTCAAAAAACATTTGAATAAAAAAAACGTCAAAAAAAAATAGAGGAAGAAAACATCGTCGCAGATTCCATTTTTCGCAGGTGATGAACTTTGATTTGAGGACAAATCATTTTCAAGAGGAGGGGAATGATGAGGACATGACAAGCACAAGAGAACGGAATGTTGATCCTATTTCAATTCTAGAATTGGGTTATAATAAGGCTTGCATGCCAAGATATTTACTTTCCTTTATTTGTTTAGGCATTTTTTACTTTTCATGAGTGTTTATGGCTGATAATAAAGTCATTTAAAAACGTCAAACTTTCCTTTTCTATGAAGGTATGAGATCAGCCAATTAAAGAACAAATAGTTTCCTTTTTCTCTTTTAGGCAAGTAGGAATTCTTAATCACCAGATTTTAGCATTAATTAGTACAGCTATTTTAGGAATCTTTTTGTAACATTCAGTCTATTAATAGGCGTCTTTGTAATAGTGAAAAAAAGGAGGTAATTATTCAAAAATGTGAGAATATTTTCTCTTTGGTTCTTTGATGAACTATTTGAACATATCAGAATTTTCCGTGGCGTTCACTATCGACTTATCAAACAAATTTCCACCACCGTTTGTGGCGCCATTCTTATATCGAGGTTCCTGTTTCGCATTAAACAATGGGTTGAGGTCAAATATACCAAGGTTCTTGTTTTTGTTGAAGTAATGGGTCAAGGTCTCTCATCCATTCCTGATTGTAGAATGTTCTTGGGTTTTTTTTCGTTGTCGGGTCTCATTATTCTTGGCGGGGTTCGTATCATTCGGTATCAGAGTTTCAGTTCTAGGTCAGGTTTATTTATCCTTTAAATTTATTTATTTATTTATTTTTTTCAAATCCTAGTTTATCTCAGTTTCTAATTTCAAAAAAAATTCAAAAAAATTGAATAAAAAAAAAACGTCAAAAAAAAAAAAGTAGAAGAAGAAAACTTCGTCGCAGATCCCCTTTTTAGCAGGTGATGAAATTTGATTTGAGGATAAATCATTTTCAAGGGGAGGGGAATGATGAGGACATGGCAAGCACAAGAGCACAGAATGTTGATCCTATTTTAGTTGCATGCCAAGATATTTACTTTCCTTTATTTGTTTAGGCATTTTTGACTTTTCATGGGCGTTTACAACTGATAATAAATAGGCGGGGTTCGTATCATTTGGTATCAGAGCTTCGGTTCTAGGTCAGGTTTATTTATCCTTTAAAATTTTTTTTTTCAAATCCTAGTTTATCTCAGTTTCTAATTTTAAAAAAATTCAAAAAACATTTGAATAAAAAAAAATGTCAAAAAAAAAATATAGGAAGAAAACATCGTCGCAGATGCCCTTTTTAGCAGGTGATGAACTTTGATTTGAGGATAAATCATTTTCAAGAGGAGGGGAATGATGAGGACATGACAAGCACAAGAGAACGGAATGTTGATCCTATTTCAATTCTAGAATTGGGTTGTAATAAGGCTTGCATGCCAAGATATTTACTTTCCTTTATTTGTTTAGGCATTTTTTACTTTTCATGAGTGTTTATGGCTGATAATAAAGTCATTTAAAAACGTCAAACTTTCCTTTTCTATGAAGGTATGAGATCAGCCAATTAAAGAACAAATAGTTTCCTTTTTCTCTTTTAGGCAAGTAGGAATTCTTAATCACCAGATTTTAGCATTAATTAGTACAGCTATTTTAGGAATCTTTTTGTAACATTCAGTCTATTAATAGGCGTCTTTGTAATAGTGAAAAAAAGGAGGTAATTATTCAAAAATGTGAGAATATTTTCTCTTTGGTTCCTTGATGAACTATTTGAACATATCAGAATTTTCCGTGGCGTTCACTATCGACTTATCAAACAAATTTCCACCACCGTTTGTGGCGCCAATCTTATATCGAGGTTCTTGTTTCGCATTAAACAATGGGTTGAGGTCAAATATACCAAGGTTCTTGTTTTTGTTGAAGTAATGGGTCAAGGTCTCTCATCCATTCCTGATTGTAGAATGTTCTTGGGTTTTTTTTCGTTGTCGGGTCTCATTATTCTTGGCGGGGTTCGTATCATTCGGTATCAGAGTTTCGGTTCTAGGTCAGGTTTATTTATCCTTTAAATTTATTTATTTATTTATTTTTTTCAAATCCTAGTTTATCTCAGTTTCTAATTTCAAAAAAAATTCAAAAAAAATTGAATACAAAAAAACGTCAAAAAAAAAAAAAGTAGAAGAAGAAAACTTCGTCGCAGATCCCCTTTTTAGCAGGTGATGAACTTTGATTTGAGGATAAATCATTTTCAAGGGGAGGGGAATGATGAGGACATGGCAAGCACAAGAGCACGGAATGTTTATCCTATTTTAGTTGCATGCCAAGATATTTACTTTCCTTTATTTGTTTAGGCATTTTTGACTTTTCATGGGCGTTTACGACTGATAATAAATAGGCGGGGTTCGTATCATTTGGTATCAGAGCTTCGGTTCTAGGTCAGGTTTATTTATCCTTTAAAATTTTTTTTTTCAAATCCTAGTTTATCTCAGTTTGTTATTTTAAAAAAATTCAAAAAACATTTGAATAAAAAAAAATGTCAAAAAAAATAGAGGAAGAAAACATCGTCGCAGATGCCCTTTTTAGCAGGTGATGAACTTTAATTTGAGGATAAATCATTTTCAAGAGGAGGGGAATGATGAGGACATGACAAGCACAAGAGAACGGAATGTTGATCCTATTTCAATTCTAGAATTGGGTTGTAATAAGGCTTGCATGCCAAGATATTTACTTTCCTTTATATGTTTAGGCATTTTTTACTTTTCATGAGTGTTTATGGCTGATAATAAAGTCATTTAAAAACGTCAAACTTTCCTTTTCTATGAAGGTATGAGATCAGCCAATTAAAGAACAAATAGTTTCCTTTTTCTCTTTTAGGCAAGTAGGAATTCTTAATCACCAGATTTTAGCATTAATTAGTACAGCTATTTTAGGAATCTTTTTGTAACATTCAGTCTATTAATAGGCGTCTTTGTAATAGTGAAAAAAAGGAGGTAATTATTCAAAAATGTGAGAATATTTTCTCTTTGGTTCCTTGATGAACTATTTGAACATATCAGAATTTTCCGTGGCGTTCACTATCGACTTATCAAACAAATTTCCACCACCGTTTGTGGCGCCAATCTTATATCGAGGTTCTTGTTTCGCATTAAACAATGGGTTGAGGTCAAATATACCAAGGTTCTTGTTTTTGTTGAAGTAATGGGTCAAGGTCTCTCATCCATTCCTGATTGTAGAATGTTCTTGGGTTTTTTTTCGTTGTCGGGTCTCATTATTCTTGGCGGGGTTCGTATCATTCGGTATCAGAGTTTCGGTTCTAGGTCAGGTTTATTTATCCTTTAAATTTATTTATTTATTTATTTTTTTCAAATCCTAGTTTATCTCAGTTTCTAATTTCAAAAAAAATTCAAAAAAATTGAATACAAAAAAACGTCAAAAAAAAAAAAAAGTAGAAGAAGAAAACTTCGTCGCAGATCCCCTTTTTAGCAGGTGATGAACTTTGATTTGAGGATAAATCATTTTCAAGGGGAGGGGAATGATGAGGACATGGCAAGCACAAGAGCACGGAATGTTTATCCTATTTTAGTTGCATGCCAAGATATTTACTTTCCTTTATTTGTTTAGGCATTTTTGACTTTTCATGGGCGTTTACGACTGATAATAAATAGGCGGGGTTCGTATCATTTGGTATCAGAGCTTCGGTTCTAGGTCAGGTTTATTTATCCTTTAAAATTTTTTTTTTTCAAATCCTAGTTTATCTCAGTTTGTTATTTTAAAAAAATTCAAAAAACATTTGAATAAAAAAAAATGTCAAAAAAAAATAGAGGAAGAAAACATCGTCGCAGATGCCCTTTTTAGCAGGTGATGAACTTTAATTTGAGGATAAATCATTTTCAAGAGGAGGGGAATGATGAGGACATGACAAGCACAAGAGAACGGAATGTTGATCCTATTTCAATTCTAGAATTGGGTTGTAATAAGGCTTGCATGCCAAGATATTTACTTTCCTTTATATGTTTAGGCATTTTTTACTTTTCATGAGTGTTTATGGCTGATAATAAAGTCATTTAAAAACGTCAAACTTTCCTTTTCTATGAAGGTATGAGATCAGCCAATTAAAGAACAAATAGTTTCCTTTTTCTCTTTTAGGCAAGTAGGAATTCTTAATCACCAGATTTTAGCATTAATTAGTACAGCTATTTTAGGAATCTTTTTGTAACATTCAGTCTATTAATAGGCGTCTTTGTAATAGTGAAAAAAAGGAGGTAATTATTCAAAAATGTGAGAATATTTTCTCTTTGGTTCTTTGATGAACTATTTGAACATATCAGAATTTTCCGTGGCGTTCACTATCGACTTATCAAACAGATTTCCACCACCGTTTGTGGCACCTTTCTTATATCGAGGTTCTTGTTTCGCATTAAACAATGGGTTGAGGTCAAATATACCAAGGTTCTTGTTTTTGTTGAAGTAATGGGTCAAGGTCTCTCATCCAATCCTGATTGTAGAATGTTCTTGGGTTTTTTTTCGTTGTCAGGTCTCATTATTCTTGGCGGGGTTCGTATCATTCGGTATCAGAGCTTCTGTTCTAGGTCAGGTTTATTTATCCTTTAAATTTTTTATTTTTTATTTTTTTTTTCAAATCCTAGTTTATCTTGGTTTCTAATTTAAAAAAAAATTCAAAAAAAAATGCGATAAAAAAAAAAACGTCAAAAAAAAAAAGTAGAAGAAGAAAACTTCGTCGCAGATCCCCTTTTTAGCAGGTGATGAACTTTGATTTGAGGATAAATCATTTTCAAGGAGAGGGGAATGATGAGGACATGGCAAGCACAAGAGCACAGAATGTTGATCCTATTTTAGTTGCATGCCAAGATATTTACTTTCCTTTCTTTGTTTAGGCATTTTTGACTTTTCATGGGCGTTTACGACTGATAATAAATAGGCGGGGTTCGTATCATTTGGTATCAGAGCTTCGGTTCTAGGTCAGGTTTATTTATCCTTTAAATTTTTTTTTTCAAATCCTAGTTTATCTCAGTTTCTAATTTTAAAAAATTCAAAAAACTTTTGAATAAAAAAAAATGTCAAAAAAAAAATAGAGGAAGAAAACATCGTCGCAGATGTCCTTTTTAGCAGGTGATGAACTTTGATTTGAGGATAAATCATTTTCAAGAGGAGGGGAATGATGAGGACATGACAAGCAGAAGAGAACGGAATGTTGATCCTATTTCAATTCTAGAATTGGGTTGTAATAAGGCTTGCATGCCAAGATATTTACTTTCCTTTATTTGTTTAGGCATTTTTTACTTTTCATGGGTGTTTATGGATGATAATAAAGCCATTTAAAAACGTCAAACTTTCTTTTTCTATGAAGGTATGAGATCAGCCAATTAAAGAACAAATAGTTTCCTTTTTCTCTTTTAGGCAAGTAGGAATTTAATCTCCAAATTTTAGCATTAATTAGTACAGCTATTTTAGGAATCTTTTTGTAACATTCAGTCTATTAATAGGCGTCTTTGTAATAGTGAAAAAAAGGAGGTAATTATTCAAAAATGTGAGAATATTTTCTCTTTGGTTCTTTGATGAACTATTTGAACATATCAGAATTTTCCGTGGCATTCACTATCGACTTATCAAACAAATTTCCACCACCGTTTGTGGCGCCATTCTTATATCGAGGTTCTTGTTTCGTATTAAACAATGGGTTGAGGTCAAATATACCAAGGTTCTTGTTTTTGTTGAAGTAATGGGTCAAGGTCTCTCATCCATTCCTAATTGTAGAATATTCTTGGGTTTTTTTTCGTTGTCGGGTCTCATTATTCTTGGCGGGGTTCGTATCATTCGGTATCAGAGTTTCGGTTCTAGGTCAGGTTTATTTATCCTTTAAAATTATTTATTTATTTATTTTTTTCAAATCCTAGTTTATCTCAGTTTCTAATTTCAAAAAAAATTCAAAAAAAAATTGAATAAAAAAAAAACGTCAAAAAAAAAAAAAAAGTAGAAGAAGAAAACTTCGTCGCAGATCCCCTTTTTAGCAGGTGATGAACTTTGATTTGAGGATAAATCATTTTCAAGAGGAGGGGAATGATGAGGACATGACAAGCAGAAGAGAACGGAATGTTGATCCTATTTCAATTCTAGAATTGGGTTGTAATAAGGCTTGCATGCCAAGATATTTACTTTCCTTTATTTGTTTAGGCATTTTTTACTTTTCATGGGTGTTTATGGATGATAATAAAGCCATTTAAAAACGTCAAACTTTCTTTTTCTATGAAGGTATGAGATCAGCCAATTAAAGAACAAATAGTTTCCTTTTTCTCTTTTAGGCAAGTAGGAATTTAATCTCCAAATTTTAGCATTAATTAGTACAGCTATTTTAGGAATCTTTTTGTAACATTCAGTATATTAATAGGCGTCTTTGTAATAGTGAAAAAAAGGAGGTAATTATTCAAAAATGTGAGAATATTTTCTCTTTGGTTCTTTGATGAACTATTTGAACATATCAGAATTTTCCGTGGCGTTCACTATCGACTTATCAAACAGATTTCCACCACCGTTTGTGGCGCCTTTCTTATATCGAGGTTCTTGTTTCGCATTAAACAATGAGTTGAGGTCAAATATACCAAGGTTCTTGTTTTTGTTGAAGTAATGGGTCAAGGTCTCTCATCCAATCCTGATTGTAGAATGTTCGTGGGTTTTTTTTCGTTGTCAGTTCTCATTATTCTTGGCGGGGTTCGTATCATTCGGTATCAGAGCTTCTGTTCTAGGTCAGGTTTATTTATCCTTTAAATTTTTTTTATTTTTTATTTTTTTTTTCAAATCCTAGTTTATCTCAGTTTCTAATTTAAAAAAAAAAATTCAAAAAAAAAATTGAATAAAAAAAAACGTCAAAAAAAAAAGTAGAAGAAGAAAACTTCATCGCAGATCCCCTTTTTAGCAGGTGATGAACTTTGATTTGAGGATAAATCATTTTCAAGGGGAGGGGAATGATGAGGACATGGCAAGCACAAGAGCACGGAATGTTTATCCTATTTTAGTTCTAGAATTGGGATGTAATAAGGCTTGCATGCCAAGATATTTACTTTCCTTTATTTGTTTAGGCATTTTTGACTTTTCATGGGCGTTTACGACTGATAATAAATAGGCCAGAGTCCGCGGTACACCGAGTGCTGGTTTCAAAGTTTTCCGACCAGCTGAGCACTGAGGTGGCTGAATCCTCCAAGCGCTCCGATCACGTGGCTGCCATTGACGACTCCACGGCCAAGCTGATCGAGGTAAGCATGGCTATGAAATTTTATTTTTATTTGTATTTCTTTTTTTTCTTTTTTAATCGACACGTTTCCTTGAATCTTTTGGTCGGCAGACTCTCTGCATCCTCTTCTCAGGGAGCGCGACAGCCAAGGCTCACGCCAACCGGATGGCGGACGAGGTTAAGTCCGCCGAGGCTGACGCTCGTACCGCCCAGAGGTCCGAGAAGGAAGCGAGGACCGCCAGGGGCGTTGCTGAGGAGGCCAAAAGGGAGGCTGAGGCGCGCGCACAGGCCGCGGAGGAGGAGCTGAGGCGCGTCGAGGAATGGGCTAAGAAGGCTGAGCGGGACTCGGAGGAGGCCGAGACCTCGCGGCTGGAAATGGAGGCTGCGAAGAAGACAGCCGAGCAGGAGCTCGCGGCAGCCCGCGCCGAGCACCAGCGGTATCTCGAGGTCGCCTTTCCAGCCGCACTCGCCGATGCCCGGGTCGAAGCGGTAGAAGAGTTTCTCCGCTCCGAGGACTTTCGGGCCCGCCTTGTCTCCGAATACCAGGAAGGTATGCGGGACATGAAGGCCGGTTTTATTGCGGCCAACCTATCGTTGGTCGGGGTAGACTGGTCTTTCGTGCCCGAGTAGTCGGAGAAAACCGCTGTCGAAGGGGCAGCGGAAGAGGGCGAGGTGACGGGCGCTGCTCCTGCTCCAGAAGATGTGGTGGTCCTCGACGACCCAGATCAGCCCGAGGCACCAGATCAGCCTGCCGCCGCCGAGCAACCCGTTATCGACCAGCCAACCTCTCCCGGACTCGACGTGTCTATGAGCGACTTGTTCCCGGATCAGCTAGACTAAGGGTTCTTTTTATATTTTTTGTATACTCTTTTTTCTCCCTTTTCTTTTGTTTTTTTTTTTTTTTTGTTTTTGGGTTCGGGGGTGCCCAATTTTTACCCTCATCCGACTTCTTCGAATTTAATAGAAATATTTTTATTTCGTCGCTGCCTTTTTTTTGTAATATTTGTAATGTGCTATCCCCCCCTAGTTGGTTTGGGTGTTTCTCATCCAACTCCAACTTTGGTCGGTTGCAAATTTGGTCCGAGAACGACAAGGGTTAGGTGCCTGCAAAGGCAGTGGGTCCTGGTCGGGCACGTCCAATTCTGGTCGGTGCCCGGTCATAAGACCTGTGGTCCGAGAACCACATATTAAATGCCTGCAAGGGCAGGTGGGTCCTGATCGGGCACGTCCAATTCTGGTCGGTGCCCGGTCATAAGACCTGTGGTCCGAGAACCACATATTAAATGCCTGCAAGGGCAGGTGGGTCCTGGTCGGGCACGTCCAATTCTGGTCGGTGTCCGGTCATAAGACCTGTGGTCCGAGAACCACATAATAAATGCCTGCAAGGGCAGGTGGGTCCTGGTCGGGCACGTTCAATTCTGGTCGGTGCCCGGTCATAAGACCTGTGGTCCGAGAACCACAGAGGTTAGGGCGAACAATAACAAACATTGAAAAAATACCGTTATATATATCAACCCGGCTTTTACATTGCATTAACCAAAAACAAATAAAAAATTAAAAAATTATTGGTAGAAACGCTTCAGGTGGTCGGCGTTCCACGGGAGCCCTAAGTTTCTACCGTCTTGGTCGAACAGCCGATAGGTTCCAGGTCTGACAACGCCGGTGATGGTGTAGGGCCCGTTCGACTTGGGGCCAAATGAGCCGAGCCCAGGTTCCTGGACAAGTACCCTTTTCATCACCAGGTCCCCTACTCGGAAGACCCTTGGTCGGAACTTCTTGTCGTAATACCTGGCCACAACTTGGTTACGAGCAGCCGTCCGGATCAGGGCTTGCTCTCGTTTCTCTTCGACCAGGTCCAGCTCGGGCATAATCCGACCAGCATTATCTTCTTCACCGTAGTTCTCAACCCGGAAACTCGGCAACCCGACCTCGACCGGGATGACCGCTTCTACGCCGAAAGCCATGGCGAAAGGTGTTTCCCCGGTCGCGGTACGCTTAGTGGTCCGATACGCCCAGAGTACTCGGGGGAGTTCGTCTATCCAGGCCCCTTTGTGTTTTTCAAGGTTCTTTTTAAGATTTTCCTTGATCGTTTTGTTGGCGGCCTCCACCTGTCCGTTACTTTGAAGGTGCCCGGGGGAGGAGAAGACTTTTTTGATTCCGAACTGCTCACATAGCGCGAGGAACTTGTCCCCGAACTTCTTCCCATTGTCCGTGACTACAGTGTGGGGGAGACCGAACCGACAGATGATGCTCTTCCACAGAAAGCCTGTGCACTTCGGCTCGGTTTGTTGAGCCAGGGACTCCACTTCGATCCACTTGGTGAGGTAGTCAATCGCCACCAGACAGTAGCGGAGCTGTGACCGGGCCATCGGGAGTGGTCCGATCAAATCGATTGCCCACTTCGCGAATGGCCACGCAGATACTACCGAAGTGAGCCTCTCGGGGTGAGACTTAATAGCCTTGGCGAACTGTTGGCATTTCATACATTTTCGGGCAAACTCCACGGCGTCTCTGCACATGGTCGGCCAGTAATACCCCTGTCGGAGACATTTAAATGACAGGGTTTCCCCCCCCCCCCCCGAGTGATTCCCACATACTCCACTGTGGATCTCCTTCATGATGTACTCGCCCTCGGTCGGCCCAACACACCGTAGGTATGGGGCAGAGTACCCCCGGCGGTACAGTTTTCCATCGATTAGTGTGTACCTTGCCGAGGTGTTCCGGACCCTCCGGGCTTCTTCCCTGTTCTCGGGTAGCTGGGACTCGGCGAGGTAGCGGACGATCGGGTCCATCCAAGTCGCAACGTTCTCGGAACAGAGGACTTCCTCTCGCTCGATGCTCGGTTGGTCTAGCCGCTCAATGGGAAACGAGACGAGGCCGTCTAAGTCATTCCCCGAGGCGAGCCGAGCGAGAGCATCTGCCTCAATGTTCTCCGAACGAGGTATCCGGGTAACGAGCGAGTACTTGAACTGGCCGAGAAGGGTTTTCACCTTCTCCAAGTACTTGGCCATTCTTTCCTCTTTTGTCTGGAACTCCCCGGTTACCTGATTGACGATGAGCATTGAGTCGCTGAATACCTCGATGTCTTGCACACCGAGTTCCCGGGCCAAGCCGAGCCCTGCGATAACAGCTTCGTACTCCGCTTCGTTGTTTGATGCTTTGAAGTTGAAGCGCAGTGCTTGGCTAGTCTTATACTGGTCGGGGCTCACAAGTACAAGGCCTGCCCCGGAACCACCCGAGTTGGACGATCCGTCCACGAACGGCTTCCACCTATGGCCACTAGTTTCCGGGTCGTTTCCCCTGGGTGCCTCAACCGACTTTTCCGGGAACCCTAGAGTCGGTTCCGGCGTGCCCGTGAACTCAGCCACAAAGTCGGCCAAGGCTTGCGTCTTAATCGCGGTGTGCGGGATGTACTCGATGTCGAATTCTCCGAGCTCGACGGCCCACTTAGCGATTCGCCCTGATAATTCGGGATTCTGGAGGACTTGGCGGAGTGGGTAGCTGGTCGGGACACGGATTGGGTGACCCTGAAAGTAGGGCCTCAGCTTGCGTACCGACGAGACCAGCGCCAGTGCCAACTTCTCCAGAGGGGTATACCTCCCCTCTGCTCCCTGGAACGCTTTACCGCTGTAGTAGACGGGGAACTGCACCTTTCCGTCTTCTCGGATCAACACAGAGCTGACGGCCTTCTCGGAGACGGCGAGGTAGACGTACAGTGTTTCCCCGGGAAGTGGTTTTGACAGCAACGGTGGGCTGGCTAGGTACTTCTTCAGGTCTTCGATGGCTTCCTCACACTTGTTATCCCAGCTAATCTTGCCTTGGCCTTTGAGCGCCTGGAAGAAAGGGAAGCACTTGTCGGTCGACCGGGACATGAACCGGGATAGGGCAGCAACCATCCCGGTTAGTCTTTGTACCTCCTTTGTTGTCCGCGGCGGCTGGAGGTCCGCAACTGCCTGGGCCTTGGAAGGATTGATCTCAATCCCCCGGTGGTTCACCATAAACCCAAGGAACTTCCCAGATTCCACCCCAAAGGCACACTTGGCCGGGTTTAACTTCATCCTGTACTGGCGCAGGGTTGTAAAGCAGTCTCCGAGGTCCCTGACGTGGTCGGCAGTGATCCAGCTCTTCACCACCATGTCGTCTACGTAGACCTCCATAGACCTTCCGATGAGCGGGGCGAACATTTTGTTCATCAACCGCTGGTTGAGGTCCATGTAGTCTATGCAGACTAGCCACTTCCCGGTGGTCTTCTTGACCAGGACTACGTTGGCCAGCCACTCCGGGTAGGTCACTTCCCGGATGAATCCCGCCGCGAGCAGCTTCTTCACCTCTTCGTTGATGGCGGCATACCTCTCTGGGTTAAAAGCTCTCCTCTTCTGGATCACGGGTTTGTGCCTCGGGTTGACGCTCAGTTGGTGGCACATCACAGCCGGGTCAATTCCGGGCATATCCTCGTGTGACCAGGCGAAGACCTCCTTGTGTTCCGTGAGGAACTCTTCGAGGGCTGCTCGGGTTCTCGTGTCGAGCCTCGATCCGAGCATCACCGTCCTCTCCGGATGCTCAGGGTCAAGGTTGTAGGGGACCAGGTCCTCGACCGGGAATGCTCGGATCTCCTCCTCGGGTATTCTGGGGTCCAAGTCACTCAGCCGTGCAACATCTTCGCTCGGGGCTTTGGCTTCGTCCACCGTGAGAATGGTCGCCACAGTGATCGGGGCAGGGGCCTTTCGGCACACTTTGTTGACCGCCTCCATGTAGCACTTCCTCGCGCCCTCCTGGTTTCCCCGGAACACGCGTACCCCTCCCTCGGCGGGGAACTTCATTGCCAGGTGGTAGGTGGAGACCACGACCTTTATTGCGTTTAGGGTTGGCCTTCCCAGGATGACGTTATAGACGGACGGTCGATCCACAACAATGAACTCGACCATCCGCGTCACCCTCTCCGGGCCATCCCCGATCGTGACCGGGAGGCTGACGGTACCGGCCGCTCGGACGCATTCCCCAGAGAACCCGTACAGAGGTGTTCGGGCGGGTGTGAGTGCGGCACCCTCGATCTTGAGCCTTGAGAATGCGTCCATGAACATGATGTCGGTCGAGCTCCCATTGTCTATCAGGACGCGACGGATGACGTTGCCGGCTACTCGGATCTCCCAGATCAGTGCGTCGTTGTGGGGGTGGAGTAGCCGGTTAGCCTCATCATCCGTGAAGGTGATCGGGACACTGTCCTGACGGCATATTTTGGAGATATGGTCAGCCATGTTGATATACTCCCCGCGAGCGTACTGGCGTGCCTCACGGACATAGCTCCTCCGGCTACTCGCTGTGTCCCCGGTAGCCGTTCCACCAAAGATGGTGTGGACTATGTGTTCCTGCTCTTGCTCGTCAGTCTGATCGCTCGGCCTCGGGTTCCGTCTGGCGGCCTGCGCGGGTCTGCTCGGACCTGCTGGGGTAATTATTCTCTCCACGAACTCCCGCAAGTGGCCATCGCGGATCAGCAGCTCGATCTGGTCTCGGAGCTAGATGCAGTCCTTTGTATCGTGGCCCACGTCCTTGTGGAAGTTGCAGTACTTATTCTGATTTCTCCGTGCACGGTCTGCCCGGAGCGGTGAAGGGTCTCGGAGCAGTCCCCGTCCAGTCACCTGGTTGAGGACATGCTCAATGGTCGTAACCATCGGGGTGTACTGCTGAAACCTTCCCGCTGGCGTCCTCGGGCTAGGATTGGACCCCGAGTTGTCCACGATCACGGCCTTTCCCTTATCTTGTCGGCCATGGTCGGTTTGATTCTTCTCCGACTTCCTTCTGGGAAGCCGGGAATGTTCTCCGGACGCAAGCCCACGTCCTCTGACGTACTCGTCAGCTTCGGCGTGCCTCCAAGCGATCCCCCTCAGTTGCGCGAAGGTGGGTGGCCTGTCATAGGCGAGCGTCCAAACGAGGCGCGCGTCCTTGATGCCTTCTCGGAATGCTTGCATCAGGGTCTCGTCGGTGCAGCTTTCAACCTGCACGACGGCTCTGTCGAAGCGCTCAAGATACTTCTTTAACGCCTCGGTTTCTCCTTGCTTGATGCCGAACAGGTGGGATGCGCCTAGCTTCCTCGTCTTCGAGCTTAAGAACGCGGCTGCGAAGGCGTCGGCCAACTGCTTGAAGCAGCCTATCGACCCGGGGGCTAGCCTCCGGTACCACTGGCGAGCTGCCCCGGTTAAGGTCAAGCAAAACGATTTGCATAGGGCCGCCTCGTTGGCGTTCTGGATCAGCATATGAGCCTGGTAATTCTCGATATGTTCATCTGCATCCATGGAGCCGTCGTAAGAGTTCACGGATGGCATCTTGAACCTAGTCGGGTACGGAGACGCCATGATGAACGGAGTAAAGGGTGGGGCCATCGCCCCAAGCTGGTCCATCCCGTACTGCTGGCCCACTAGCTGGTCGAGCTGCTGCTGGAGCTGGTCCAGCCTATTCTGGTTGTAGTCTTCATCTTTCGCAGGCTTGTCGACATAACGTTCTCGGCCTATGCGGCGATGTACTCCGGGCTTCCCCAGGCGATCGAAGACGGAGGTGGTGCTTCCCCTGACGTTTACGGTCTCCCGTACTCGGTCACCCGGCATACCGCCGGTCGCGGCCTGTGGCTCGGCAGCGGCTGAGCGAGTAGCCTGGGAGTGGCGGCTCCTCGACCGTACTCTACTCGGATCTGCCCGCTCCTGCTGCTGCCGTCTCGGGCTCTCGCGGTGCGTCCGATCACTCCCTCGGCCGCCCGTCGGTGAATGGTTACGCGGTCGGCTGCCCGACCTAGGAGGTCTGCTTGGCGTGGACTCGGCCGCTTCAGGCGGTTGCTCGGGGAACTGAACAACGTTCGTGTCCCGGCGGTTATCCACCTGTGTCCTTACAAGCTCGGTTAGGTCCCTGACGTTCCCGGCTAGAATCTCGGTCTGAGAGGGCCTACGTCGTGCCCGGGCACCTCTTCCACGCTGGGTCCTCTGAGTCCCCCGCGAGCCTGTAGGAGCCTGGTCGTCATCATGGAAATCCTGATTATCCTGCTCTGCCATGGCCTGTGGTTGGGCTCTTTGAGAGCGTTCGCGGTAAAAGGTTTGTGTTGCTGGAAAGGCGCGGTGCCCTCCTTCTAGCGCCAAAATATTGATGCCAGAAATGGTTCCGGCAGCAACACCCAATGCGATCGGGTATTCCGACTAATACTCGCCAGTCGCTCCGCCATCGATCACCTGCAAAAAGGAAGCACCTCGGAATGATGGGGACACCGGTGTGGTGTCTGCCGTGGGCACTCTGATGCTTAAGTCAGCAAGGATACTGATGCAAGGGGAGAGGCAGAGTTTTGGCAAGGTAAAAATGACCATACCTGGAATTGAGGGTTCTTCCTCTATTTATAGGTGTTCTTAGTGGGTCTGGGTGCTCGGGGCGACCCGACCGTATTGACCGCCTAGGGTACCCGGTGGATACGTAGGCTTGCAGGGGCTATCGGCCCAATAGGCTGGCACCACGTGGGGCCTGACTTGACGTGGGGGACAGAAGGGTGGTTGTCTCTGACGCCCGTATGGGCATATCCTGTCAGGGTAGGTGGCGGTTGTTGGTGATGTGATGTGCTGCAGAAGTAGGGGGATGGTCTCTGTAGCTGACAGGTACATGAGCAAGGCTGGTGTCAGCTATGAAGGAAGAGGGTTGGTCCAAGAGACCCATGCCGGTTCTGGTTTTACTACCCGGATCCAGGTGCTCAGAGCACTACACCGTCCGAGCACATGGCCTGTTCTGGCGAGAGCAGGGGAGGTGGTCGGCCAAAGATCCTGTTCTCGGAGAACGTCTGGCTCTAAACACTGCTGAGTACTGTCGGAGACAGTATTTTGTGGTCGGAGAATATGTCGATATCAACAGGGGGGATCCAGATTTTTGGTTCAAAAAGCAAGAAGTTATTTGAACAAATGAGAAAAAAGGAAAGTGGTGCATGCATGCAATCTCATGTAAGAGATTGCATGGTTTATTTTGACAAGTTGTCCCAAAGAAGAGACAAGTGAAAGTTACCCCTTGTCTCTACTTTGTTGAACCAAATTTTCACCCCAACACTCTCCCTTGAAGTGGTGGCAATGATGGGGAGAACCTGCAAAAAAATTTCCAATTTTACCCCTCAGAATACAGCTCCCTTAAGGTAAAAGTTGGCTGAAAATAAGCCTCTAACACCTCATTTTATTCTCACACAAGTTAAGCTCAAAAACCCTAGCTTCTCTAGCCACCACCAAGCTCAAAATAGAAAAAAGAACCACCAACACTATTCTCCATCTCTAACACCCCTCTAGCACCCTCCCTCCTCCATTTTCAAGCACTAAGAAAACCCCGTTACCAAGTTCGAAGAAGTGTGAAACGGAGTTAGATGACGTTTTACTCTTGGTAACCTAGTGGTATTCTTTGTGTTTTTGTCATTTTTGGAGAACTAAAGCATGATGTTTAGTTATAATCTTAGTGTTAGACTTTTAAGATCTACAAACTTTGTTAAAGCTTGTAGTTGTTGTGGTAATATAGCCTGAATCAGAAACTTTGGTATAAAAAATAAATTATATGATAAGATTCTACAGAGGATAAGCTTCATTTTAGGCTTTGGAATCACTTAGTTTGCTTTTGTATGTCTAAAGTTATGTGCATTTGAAGTTGTGATACAAAACTAGAGAGAAAATGAACCTCTGGGGTACAGTCTAGCCACGGGATTTATGTATTCCGAGCCCTTTAACCTCCAAATTTTGGATTATAAGTTATATATCTAAAAACAAGATTCTTTAAGCTTTCCAACAAGGTATCATATGCCTTGAACGGATAAATGTGCAGTTTTTGGTGAATTTTACAAGTTTGGACTACGAACCGAAAATCTTTGCTGGAACCCTGTACTATTTTTGTATATTTTGAGTTAGTAAATCATAATATTTTACAAAACTGTTCTTATCATACGAAATAGACACTATACTCTTTCCAATGACATATCTTTTGCCTTATTTGGACTTGTAAGTGAATTATTATGATTTTTCTAAGCTTACCCATTATTCTGGACTTGTGGTATAAATATGGGACCAACAGTTACAAAACCTAAGTTAATGGTATGATACACTCAAGCACTAAAAGAAATAACTTTACCACTGTAAATTAGACATGTCAAGCTTCAAAATGAGATATCATGCTTTTAAAACGGATATGTACATAAATTTTAATAAATCACATAATATTGTATTGTAATCTGGTAAACTGAGATTTTACCATAAGACACTTAGAAAAACATCAACATTAATGTTTGAAATACTTGAAATCTTGAAAAACAAATTATAAAGACCGAAACTAGATGTTTCAAGCTTTTCAACAAGTCATCAAGTGTCTAAAACGGGATTATACTCAAATATAAATAAATCTTACAAGTTAAAATCCTATACCGACAAAACTATTAAACATTAAAATGTGACATAAGGGTAAGTCATAACATATGAACATATTTAGTTATGAAATTAGTTGGTATTAAGTGTATGATCAAATAATATGAAAAACCCTAACTTTATAAAATTGAATCACAAGTTTTAAATGGGCTAAGATAAAGTACACTAAAGGGTTACTGAGCATATATTAAGAGACTACCTTAGCCCAACTAAATAATCATAACTAAGGGGATTGGGCCTTACAAGCCCAATAATAGATGAGAGGTATATACTTAGATGACTCCTTGTCACCTTAATTGATTAATTAAATAAATAATAAATACATAACCAAATGTAATTAATAAAGTAATTAATTGATTAATTAATTATAAGAGTTAGTAAGTGATAATTAAGATTATTATGTTGAATAACTACATAATTATAATACATGATTAATTAGAGATTAATTAATCATTAATATAATCATCAAAATAACTATGGATAATTAACTGGAGAGTAATCAAATATTAATTATTAGATTAATCAAATTATTAATTATTAATATCAGAATTAATAATTAATAAATAATATATGAGAAAGAATATTTAAGTAACATAATTAAATTATTAACAATATAATTATTAATTACTCAATTAAATAAAGTAATAATTAACTACTACGTAATTAATTAGTTAATTAATTAATTAATCAATTGGTTAATTAATCAATTACATTTATAAAAATTAAATTAATTAAATAATAATTGGTAGAAAATTATTTTTAATAGTTAATAATTAATATGAATTAATTGTTAAGGTTAATTGTGATATAAGTAAATTAAACTCACTTTAGTTTATAAAATAAATAAATAAATGAATAAAAGTAATACAACTATGATTCAATCTAATAATGAGATATTATTAAATCAGGAGAATTTCTCAAATCTCCGTAGTAAGAGATACAGCTCCGGGAGTTTAAGCAAATAAAACAAATACAAACCTCACCTAAAGCATGGAACAAAATATTTTTCGTTGTTGCTATTATATGTTTTCTACGATTTGCTTTAATGAAGTGATGAGTATATGTGATAAGGACGTCGGTAGCACAGGCAAGAGCACATGAGATGAGACATATTCAGATCCAATTCAAGTTACCATTGGTCCGGTTACGAGGGCTCGCGCGAAGAAATTCAAAGATGCACTTATTGGGCTGATTCGAGCAACTTGGTTTCAAGCTATTACGTGGAGGCCAATCGAGGGAATAACAAGCGACAACCAATCCAACAAATGCGTGATTCAAGTACTAGAACAGACTGAGTGATCAAATTTGCAAGATCACTAGCTGTCACTTTTTCCGTTTTGAGAACTTTCCCGTTTTGTGGCAACAATTGGCAACAAGAATTAGTTATTGACTGAATTATTATTTAGTTTCCTTTTATTTTAGAATACTGTAAGGCTTTTCAGCCATTTAGTGAACTTACCTTATTTGCTTTATCTTTATTTGCTTCAGAATGGTTATTTCCCTTTTTGGCTTAGTGAATTGCCGAAATTCCTTGGGCAATTAGGGACTGAAAATCCACAAAGGGAAACAACTATATGTACTGTACAAATTTCATTGTGAAGATCAGATCAGTTTACACGAAATTTTTAGACTTAATTCTCTTTGGTTCTTAAACAAACTTCTTGAACTTATCGGATAATTCCGTGGCGTTCATAAGACTTATCAATCAGTCCGTCCATAGCTGATTGTGGCGTCCTCACATACCAAGGTTCGTGCTTCTTGTTAGGCATCGGGTCGCGGTTCCATTCAAAGACGTTTAGTATTCGATCTTGGAGACCAATTTGGTTAGGATTGCGTCAGTTCTTGGCGTGGTTCGTATCATTTGGTATCAGAGCCTAGGGTTCTAATCAGGTTTTGCTTATCCAATCCTTTATTTTATGTTTATTTTCTGTTGAACGTGAGTCTTGATTTCTAGTATCAAAGTTGTGAATAGGAACTTGTCTACCTTGTTGCAACCAATCATTAAAAAGAATATCAAAACTTGGGAGGAATGTTTACCACATGTTGAGTTTGCTTATAATCGATCTGTTCATTCCACTACTCAATTTTCACCGTTTGAAATTGTTTATGGTTTTAATCCTTTAACCCCTTTGGATTTAATGTCATTACCTTTGTCTGCGCGTGTGAATTTAGATGGAAAAAGAAAAGCTGAACTTGTTAAATAGATACATGAGAAAGCTAAACTCAACATCGAACGAAGGACCAAGCAATATGCTAAACAAGCCAACAAAGGGCGTCACAAGCTCGTCTTCGAGCCCGGTGATTGGGTGTGGTTGCACTTACGCAAGGAACGGTTTCCGGAACAAAGGAAATCCAAGCTGTTGCCTAGAGGGGACGATCCTTTTCAAATTCTTGAAAGGATCAATGATAATGCGTACAAGTTAGACTTGCTAGGTATGTATGGTGTAAGTGTCACCTTTAATGTTTTTGATCTAAGTCCTTCTGATGCATGCGATGATTTGAAGACAAATCCTTCTCAAGAGGAGGGGAATGATGAGGACTTCGGTAGCCCAGGCAAGAGCTCGTGGGATGAGACATATTCAGATCCAATTCGAGTTCCCATTGGTTCGGTTACGAGGGCTCGCGCGAAGAAATTCAAAGATGCACTTATTGGGCTGAATCAAGCAACCTGGTCTCAAGCTATTGCGTGAAGGCCAATTGAGGGAATTACGTGTGACAACCAGCCCAACAAATGCGTGATTCAAGTACTAGAAGGGACCGGATAATCACGTTTGCAAAATCACTAGCTATTATTTTTCCGTTTTGAGTACTTTCATGTTTTGAGGTGACAAGTGACGAGAAGAATCAGCGATTGACCTAATTGTTGTCTAGTTTCCTTTTCTTTTAGAATATTGTAAGGTTTTTCAGCCATTTAGGGAACTTAGCTTATTTGCTTTAGATTGGGTGTTTCCGGTTTTGGTTTATTGACTTGCCCGAAATTCCATGGGCAATTAGGGACTGAAAGTTCACAAAGGGAAACACCTATATATTTTACGGATTTCACTGTTTGAGCATATCATTTTACATAGAAATTTGAGATTATAATTCTCTTTGGTTCTTAAACGAACTTTTTGAACTTATCGAAAAATTCCATGGCGTTTATAGACTTATCAATCAGTCCGTCCATAGCTGATTGTGGCATCCTCACATACCAAGCTTCGTAGTTCTTGTTAGGCATCGGGTCGCGGTTCCATTCAATGCCGTTTAGAATTCGATCTTGGCGTGGTTCGTATCAAATACCTCAAGCTGCAAGGTCTCCATCAAGGTAACCGGAGCGTTGATGAGTATTATAAAGAGATGGAGATGGCTTTGATTAGAGCCAACGTGGATGATGAGAACTTCGGTAGTGATATGAATCACGCCAACAACGTGACGAAACCCGATATCAAATCTGGAAACAACAACCCAAGATCTTTTAAGTTTGATGGAAACCGCGACCCGTTGCTTAGCGAAGCAAGAACCTTGGTATGGTGAAGACGCCACAAATGATTACGGAAATCCGTTTGATAAGTCGATTTGAACGCCACAAGGAATCCTTGATAAGTTCGGATAAGTTTCTTCAAGAACTCAAGAAGAATAACTCACAATATGAATAAACATAAAAATCTTATTTCCACCATCTGAAAGCAGCCTTATATAGACAAAGTTAAAATTTGTAAAATTTCTAATCTACCCATAACATAAAAAAAATGCCCAAGATAATCTAGAAAGAATCAGATACTAAAATTCAAATTTTAAATTAAAACTTAAACTAAATAAGATTACAAAGAAATCAAATCTTGATAAGATCTTTTAAACTTCTTGAATCATGTTTTGAATTTTGAACTTCTTCAAAACTTGAAAAAGTAATCTTTTAACTTGATTCCTTGTCGGAACACGCCCACATCAGCTTGAGTCCTCCTTGCACGTTTATCCACATGATGGCTCAATGGACGTGTATGGCTGATTGTCTCGGATCCACTTGAATGAGTAAAACAAGCCTTTGTTCACCCTCAGTAGTGAATGCACTCTCTTCATGTTGTAGAACCCTTCGGACTAAATTATTCAGCACTTCTTTAAGTCTTTTAGCTCGAGCCCTCGTCACCGGACCAACTGGAACTTGAATTGGTTCGTGAGAATTCCTTTGGGTCTTGATGTCCTCATCATTCCCCCCCCCTCTTGAGAAGGATTTGTCCTCAAATCATCAGCTACATCAAAAGGACTCAAGTCAGTAACATTGAAAGTAGCACGAACATTGTACTCTCTAGGTAAGTCAAGTCTGTAGGCATTATCATTGATCCGTTCTATCATTTGAAAAGGACCATCTCCTCGGGGTAGCAACTTAGAACGTTTTTGTGCCGGAAATCTTTCTTTCCTCATGTGTAACCACACCCAATCACCAAGTTCAAAGACCAGCATGTGACGTCCCTTGTTAGCTTGCTTTGTGTATTGTTTGGTTCTCCTCTTGATGTTGAGCCGTTTTGAAATCAATGCTCGCTTAACCTCACTTGTTGTTGCATAGAAATTTCTTTGTTTTCTCCTTGTTTTCACCTCCTTGGCCCAACTTTTCTTTATGTTTTCATCCTCACTTTCACATTGCATAGCCTCACTAATCTTTTCACTCTCTTTCTTTTGATCTCTCAATTTCTTATGTTCACTCAATTGTTGCAACCTCACTTGATCCTCATAGACCTGTTTTGGTGTCATCGGAACTAGAGTGATTGTTCGTTGATTGAGCATGAATGAATACTTGTTTGTGAAGTCGTCATGTTGCACGCGTCGGTCAAATTGCCATGGTCTTCCTAATAGAAGATGTCCAGCTTGCATTGGTACCACATCGCACAATACTTCATCCTCATACTTTCCAATTCGAAACGGTACAAGAACCTGCTTTGTAACCCTCGCTTCACCACTATCGTTCATCCATTGTAGCTTGTATGGACGAGGGTGCTTAAGTGTTGTGAGCCCCAGCTTTTCAACCATGGAAGTACTTGCAACATTAGTGCAACTACTATTGGGATGTGTACCAATAAACAAATGAGATGTATAATTTTGCTGATTTAATTTGAGGAATTTTTTCAATATTATTTTTACATGCATATTTGGATGTTTTATAAATATCGAAAACAATAGATTATTTAAATGTGGCTTTAAATATTGTATATAAGTGTTATATACAGGAGGATAATATTTAAAGTAAAATAATCTAAATTTAACCGTAATTAAAAATTAAAGTTGGGATCTTTAATTTAAAATTACTAGCGCGGTTCATTACATTATGAAATGAAATAATCTTATCCGGATTGTTAATAATGAGATTATTGGAATTAAAGCGCTTTATATAATTTGATTATATAAGACTGGAACACGATTAATTATGAATATCTAATAATTTCCGTTGTCATATAGAGCATTCAAAATTAATCAATGATGGTCATATATGAATCGATCTTAATTCTGAGTAATTAATAGACTCATATTTATTGTATCATGTTTTTTGACATATCGAGTACTGACACAAATGAATAGTGTCAAATTCTTGGTATATTAAAAATATAATATAATAAGTAGCCGGGAATATTAATATACAAGATGAAATCCATTCCTTCGTAAAGAAGTTAGATGGACGATTTCCTTAAGTGTTGATTCGGGACTTGAATAATAAGAGCGCTCAATTTATGATTAGATCATAAATATATTATTCATTAGAGAATCAATGGTACTTAAGGAGAAAGATATCATTAAAAAGGTTAACGAAAAATACCTAGCTTTAAATATGAACCGTTTATGGAGGATTGATTTATATGTAGTGACTATATCAATGGGCAATTCAAATCTTTTGAATATAATTAGTTTTATAATTTTAAGAGTGCAATTCCAAATTTTTAGTGGAATAATTTGGAATTAATAATTTTGATATTTTAATTAAGGTGTTAATTAATTGTCAAAATTATTGGAGCTTAAAATTATAAAGTTCATAGTTCCTCTCAACGGCTCCATTGAATCATGTGAACATTATTTTATATTGGGTTAATTTACTAATTTAGAATTAAGAATTCTATATTAATATTCACACAACAAATTAATTGGATTAATTTGTGTTTTTAAATAATATGATTATTTAAAATAAATTTAAAATAGTTTTGAATTAACGATTATACAGTGTGGTAAGGACCACACCGTAGTTGTGCACCACAGGGTGGTTCACATAATATCCACAAAGTGTATGTGGAATTTTGAATTTTGAATTTTGATACATGTGGAAAGAAAAGATCAATTATTTTATTTTGAATAGTTCAAAATTATAAAAAAAAAAAAAAAAAGGAAGTAACTGATTAGATAATGGGAGAGAGATTTTCTCTCTCTCATATCAATCATACACGCCCACTATATGGAGGAAGTGGGCGTGTACATGCATGTTGTTCCACATGTTGAATGAATGAATGAATGAATTAATTAATTAAAAAAAGAGTGTCAGTTATTTCTCTGTATTATTAAAAGAGGGTACATACGATGTATCTAAAATTAATTGGTACATACGATGTATCTAAAAAAGAGGAAGAGATATTAATTCCTTTTTTGACAGAGAAAAAATTATACTTATTTTTTTTTATCTGATAGTTTCTTCTCCTCTTCTCCTTCACTTTGTCTCATGAGTTGAGAACGCAAAGTGAATCAAAATTCAAGTGTGTGATCAAACCCAAATTCAGAAACGCCCACTCGTTTCATGTTCATCGTGATCTGGAGAACGCTGAGAAAGAACCGTTGGTGTTTCGAAGGATTTGGAGTTCTCAAGAAAATTGGTGTTTTCGAAGGATTTGGAGTTCTCAAAAAGGTTCTTAAAGGAGTTCAAGAATTTCGAGCTAATCGGACAACGGTCAATCTCTAAACTTTCTTCTTAATTTATTTTATTAAATTAATATAAGTATTGTCGCCGGCAAAATTTTGAGAAAATTTTTATACTTGCGATTTGATCCGTACCATGCTTCCGCTAATTTTTTTAAAAAACTGGTTTTCGAAACCAACAACGTATATCAGAGCCGGCAATATCTTATATTAATTTAATTAGTGATTATATGATAATCTTTTGTATGATTTTGGATAGGCACTTGTGTATATTGATGTATGTTTCTATATGATTATGATGATGAATGTTTATGCGAATGGATTGGTCGTAAATTGTTCCGGTTTCATGGAAAGTAGTTTGTATTTTTCCTTTTGATTAGATCAATTGTAAATATGAATCATGGTGTAATTTTATTTTGATTAGATCAATTATAAATAAGATTTATGTTGTAATTTTTCCATTAATGGAAAATTGTTCTTCACATTTTTTTTTAAGAAAAGTTCTTAATTTTTTTTAATTAAAAAAAAAAAAAGGGAGGTGGTGCCGGCGACCGTACGGACGCCGCCGGCGGGCTGCACGGCAGCCATGGCCGATCGTCGGCCGTAGTCGCCTGCCGGCGGGGAACGCCGGCCTGGGTTGGCTGAGCAGCCATCATGACTGCAAAAGCAGTCACGACAAGCTAGAGTTCTAAGAACCCTAGCTGGCCCAGAGAATTGGGCCACCCAACCATGGGCTGGGCTTGCCTGATCCCTGGCTGAGCAGCATGAGCAGCAGGCTGGGCTTGTCATGAAGAAGGCCCATTCGGCCATTGCTTGGGCAGTGCCCAGCCACACCCACCCAAAAAAAAAAAAAAAAAAAGTTTTTTTTAGATTTTTGAAATCTTTTTTTTTTGAATTTGAGAAATTCATGGAGGACCACCACCACTCATAAAGAGAAGTTGGAGAATTACAAGAAGACCCGAAGTTGGAGAATTACAAGAAAACCCATTTTTTTTTAATTATATCATTTTTTTTTTATTTTGGGTTGTAATTTTAGGTTTCCATGGAACCCGGTCAAGTTTTTCCATTTCGCTTGTATTTGAATGTTTTTATTATGTTGATGATAATTACATTGTCATGCATATTACATGTCATCTAAGATAGAAAAGTGCCTACCAATTTTGTATGTCATGCATTTAGCGCTTTTTTATTTTCTAAAAATTGTTTTAGCAATTAATTTAATGCGTGTAGTCACAAATTTAATGAGATTAAATTTGAAATTAATTTAGCAATCGGATTTGCAAAATTAGGGGTTAAATGTGAAATTTGTAAAATTTAAGTGTTAAATTTTAAAATATCACAATTGATTTAATTTGTAATTTTAAATTGTTTAAGATTATAAAGGCTTAGTAATTTAAAGTGTTTGAATTTACTACGGTTTATGAAACAAGAGTTGTTTTGTTAAATAAAATACACTTTTGCAAAATAATGAGTGGGAGTGGGTAGTATGACAATATAAACCCAAGGTCTCCACCGTTAGTACAACACCGTGAGTTTTTAATAGTGCCTAGAGACGCTTTGATTTTGTCCTCCCTACGGAAGGTGTCTATTAAATACAATACCAAGGTTGTCTTCCATGAGATAGGATTTTAAGATGTATTTTAGAATTGACCTACCCTATGGCGGCAATTTCTAAGTTAAGTCTAAAAAATCTGATACGGTGGGTTACACTCATAAAAATATAATTAAATTAGTTAATTATTTTCTTGACCAAAATTAAAGGAAATGAATAAGTATTAGAAATATGAGATATTTTGGGTAATATTTATTAATTGAGAATGTCTCATTTTAATTAGCAATATTTGACTACCCTACGGTGGCACTTAGTTGTGGTGATTAAAATTCCTTAGGCTTTTAAAGTAAACATGTTATTGTGTATTTAACATGTTCATTCATGCATTGTATTTACTTTGCCTTTAATTTTGTTACGATATTTATGCAATTATTTATTGAAAAATATTTCTTAATTATTTTCAGCAAATATGTCAAACCCGATTTTCTCACTTCTCGCCTCTCAAGTTTTAACTGGTGAAAACTTTGTCAAATGGAAAAGTAACAAGAATATTCTCTTGATAAATGAAAACTACCATTTTGTCCTTAAGGAGGATCGTCCTCTAGTGCCTCCGACCAATGCTTCTAAGGCTGTCTCAGACAAGTATGACCGTTGGGTTGTTGCAAACAACAAGGCCCACTGTTACCTGTTCGCGGCAATGAATGAAGTGCTTAGAGCTAAGCACGAGGCCCTTGAGACTGCTAGCGAGATTATGGAATCTTTGCAAAACATGTTTGGACACCCCTCCGATCAAGCCCACCACGAAGCCGTGAAAGCCGTTATGAACGGCAAAATGAAGAATGGTTCTTCAATTCGTGAGCACTTCCTTAAAATGATTCATCATTTTAACGAGGCTGAAATCAATGGTGCGAACATTGATGAAAAAGACCCAAGTTGGCATGATCTTGGAGACACTATCTCACGCTTTTCTCCAATTCAGAACGAACTATGTCATGAGCCATAAGATGTGTAATCTGACAGAACTTCTGAACGAGCTGAAGACCTGTGAGACCCTTATTAATGATAAGGGTGCCAAGGCAAATGTTGCTGAAGCCAATGCAGTTGAAGGGAAGGCTTCTTCTTTAAAGAAGAAAAAGAAGAAAAATGTGGGAAAGCAAAAAGGCAAAAGAAAGATCCAAAAGAAGAAAGGGAAGGCTGCTGAGCCTAAACCTAAGGGAAAATGTTTCAATTGCAATCTAGACGGCCATTGGAAAAGGAACTGTAAGAAGTACCTTGATGAGCTGAAAAAGAAGAAGAAAAAAGGTAAATTAGATTTACTAGTCATGGAAACATGCTTAGTTGAGAATGATTTCTCAAGCTGGATTATTGATTCAGGGGCATCTAACCATGTTTGTGTTTCTTTGCAGATGCTTGAGTCATCTAGGGATCTTGAAGGTGGAGTTTTCACAATGAGAGTTGGCAGTGGGGAAAGACTATCAGCGACAGTAGTAGGAACAGTGCGAATGTCATTTGATAATAATTAATATTTGTTTTTGGACAATGTTTAGTACATTCCGGATTTCAATCGGAATTTGATTTCGGTTTCAAAGTTGCTTGAACAATTTATTTCAGTATCTTTTGAAGTTGACTCTGTTTCAATTTATAAGAATGGCGTGAATATTTGTTCTGGTTATGTAGATAATGGTCTATATTTTGTTAAACCAATATCCAAAAACTTACTTCAAACCGAAATGTTTAAAGTCGCTGAACCAACCCCTAAAATAAGAAAGATTTCGAATGATAAAGATGAGACATATTTGTGACATTTAAGGCTTGGTCACATTAACATAGATAGGATAGAAAGACTAGCAAATGATGGTCCTTTGAGAGAGCTAAAAGTTGGCACTCTACCAGTCTGTGAAGCCTGCCTAAAAGGTAATATGACCAAAAGGCCTTTTTCGGCTAAAGGTGAAAGAGCAAAAGCACCTCTAGAGATCATACATACTGATGTATGTGGCCCTTTAAATGTCAAAGCTAGAGGGGGCTATAAATACTTTGTCATATTTATTGATGATTATTCAAGATACGGATATGCATACTTGATGCAAAGAAAATCCGAGACATTTGAAAAGTTCAAAGAATTCCGTCCTGAAGTTGAAAAGCAACTTAGCAATTAATTAAAACTCTTCGATTGGATCGAGGAGGAGAGTACCTAGATTATGAATTCAAGGATCACTTGATTAAGAACAGAATATTGTCGCAGCTCACGGCACTTGGAACACCACAACAAAATGGTGTTGCCGAAAGAAGAAATCGTACTTTGCTTGACATGATAAGATCACCGTTGAGCTATTCTTCTCTGCCTACCTCATTTTGGGGATATGCACTACAAACAACTGTATATATTCTGAATTTAGTTCCATCTAAGTCAATCTCTAAGACTCCCTTAGAGTTGTGGAACGGTTGCAAACCTAGTTTGAGACACATCCGCATATGGGGGGGTGCCCAGCACACGTGCTAAAGGGAAAGACTGGGAAGTTGGAACCTCGCTCGGAGGTATGCAAGTTTGTAGGCTACCCTAAAGGAACGAGAGGAGGTCTGTTTTTATAGCACTCAAGATAACAAAGTATTTGTGTCGACAAATGCTACGTTTCTTGAGCACAACAGTTTATATGGCAGATTTCAAACCCAAAAGTAAAGTGATTTTGGAAGAGTTGCTGGCTGATAAGATCGGCCCTACACCAACAACAGTTGTTGAACGACAAAGAGTAGAGATCACTACGCGAGATCAAACACCGCAGCCACCACGACATAGTGGGAGGGAAATAAGATTGCCCATCTGCTATCATGAAGATGGAGAAGCACAAGTTGCAGTCACTGATGGCAGTGATGATGATCCATTGACATATAAGATGGCAATCGATGAAGTTGATCAAGAGAAATGGCAGGAAGCCATGAAACTCGAAATGGAGTCTATGTACTCCAATTCAGTTTGGGAGCTCGTAGATCTACCAAAAGGCGTTAAACCTATTGGTTGCAAATGGATCTATAAGAGAAAGAGAGGAACCGATGGGAAAGTGGAGACTTTCAAAGCTAGGCTAGTGGCAAAGGGTTTTACCCAAAAAGAAGGAGTAGACTATGATGATACTTTTTCTCCAGTGGTCATGCTAAAATCCATTCGGATTCTCTTATCCATTGCTGCTCATTATGATTATGAGATATGGCAAATGGATTCAAGACGGCTTTTTTGAACGGTCATCTTGAAGAGACCATTCATATGGTCCAACCAGAGGGTTTCGTGGTCCAAAGCCAAGAGCAGAAAGTCTGCAAACTGCAAAGATCCATTTATGAACAGCAGGCTTCTAGATCTTGGAACATTAGAATTAACGAAGCCATTAAGTCTTATGGTTTTGAACAAAATATGGATGAACCTTGTGTCTATAAGCAGATAGAAGGAAATAAAGTGGTCTTCTTAGTTCTTTAAGTAGATGACATTCTACTCATTGGGAATGATGTAGAATCTCTATCAAAGATAAAGAACTGGCTAGCCAGCCAATTACAAATGAAGGATTTGGGAGAAGAAAGCTACATTCTTGGTATCCAGATTATACAGAATCGCAAGAATAGGCTTCTGGCATTGTCTCAAGTTTCGTACATTGATAAGGTGCTTATCAGATTTGCGATGCAGAACTCCAAGAAAGGGAACTTGCCTTCTCGACATGGAGTTCATCTCTCTAAAGAGCAGTGTCTTAAAACACCGCAAGAAGAGGAGAATATGAGACGGATTCCATATGCATCGGCAGTTGGTAGTTGGTAATCTAATGAATGCAATGTTGTGTACCAGACCTGACATATGCTTTGCAGTGGGAGTGGTTAGTCGATACCAGTCGAACCCAGGATTAGATCACTGGGTGGCAGTTAAGCATATTCTCAAATATCTGAGAAGGACGAGAAACTATATGCTCGTATATTCTAGTAGGGATTTGAATTATATTGGATATACAGATTATGATTTACAATCAGATAGAGACTCTCGGAAGTCTACCTTTGGGGTTCACTTTGGGAAGTGGAGCTATTATATGGAGGAGTATCAAGCAAACTTGTGTTGCTGATTCAACCATGGAGGCTGAATATGTAGCAGCTTGTGATGCAGCTAAAGAGGCAGTCTGGTTTCGCAAATTCTTGAGAGATCTAGAAGTTGTTCCAGATATGCATGAGCTAATTAGACTCTATTGTGATAACAGTGGAGAAGTGACCAATGCCAAAGAACCCAGAAATCACCGCAAATGAAAGCATATAGAGAGGAAATTTCACTTAGTGAGAGAGATTGTCAGTAGAGGAGACGTTTCAGTTGAGAAGATCGCATCCGCGAATAATATAGCTGATCCGTTTACCAAGACATTACCAGCTCGGAGTTTTGAGCAACATCTTGAAGGGATGGAACTTAAAGACATGTCACATTTGCTTTAGAGCAAGTGGGAGATTGTTGGGATGTGCGCCCATAAACAAATGAGATATATAATTTTGCTGATTTAATTTGAGGAATTTTTTCAATATTATTTTTGCATGTATATTTGGCGATGATTAGAGCCAACGTGGAGGAGGATCGGGAGGCGACGATGGCCAGATTTTTGAACGATTTAAACCGAGAGATTGCTAACACCTTTGAGCTGCACCATTATGTGGAATTGGAGGATTTGGTGCATATGGCAATCAAGGTTGAGTGGCAACTGAAGAGGGGTGGTACACGGCTAAGGCCATTCCCACAAACTTCAAGCACAGCACCTTGGAGGTCGAACTACCCAAAGAAAGATGAAAACCAGTCCACGACCAAGGCCAAACCTGAACCCACACCAGCCACCATTATTACAGCCTCTCAAGGTAAATCAGCCCCTACTTCGACTCGTAATAGTGAGATTAGGTGTTTCAAATGTCAGGGGAGAGGGCACATAGCAAGCCAATGTCCAAACAAGCGAGTTATGGTGATCCGGGATAATGGTGAAATTGAATCCGATGATGAAGCTGCTCTAGAGGATATGCCACCATTGGAGGACGCCCCAATAGAGGATGAGGAGTTCGAGGCAGATCAGGGTGAGATGCTTGGACTAGTCGCACGACGATCCTTGAGTTTGCAAGCCGAAGAAGTGGAAGAAGAAGTACAGCAGGAGGGTATCTTTCACACTCGTTGCCACGTGAAAGACAAGGTATGTAGTGTTATTATCGATGGCGGTAGTTGCTCTAATGTTGCAAGTACTTCCATGGTCGAAAAGTTGGGGCTTACAACGCCTAAGCACCCTCGTCCATACAACCTACAACGGATGAACGATAGTGGTGATGCGAGGGCTACAAAGCAGGTTCTTGTACCGTTTCGAATTGTGCGATGTAGTACCAATGCAAGCTGGACATCTTCTATTAGGAAGACCATGGCAATTTGACCGACGCGTGCAACGTGACGGCTTCACAAACAAGTATTCATTCATGCTCAATCAACGAACAATCACACTAGTTCCGATGACACCAAAACAGGTCTATGAGGATCAAGTGAGGTTGCAACAATTGAGTGAACAAAAGAAATTGAGAGATAAAAAGAAAGAGAGTGAAAAGATTAGTGAGGCTATGCAATGTGAAATTGAGGATGAAAACATAAAGAAAAGTTCGGCCAAGGAGATATAAACAGGTGGGAAACAAAGAAATTTCTATGCAACAACAAGTGAGGTTAAGCGAGCGTTGATTTCAAAACGGCTCAACATAGAGAGGAGAACCGAACAATACATAAAGCAAGCAAACAAGGGACATCACAGGCTGGTCTTTGAACCTGGTGATTGGGTGTGGTTACACATGAGAAAAGAAAGATTTCCGGCACAAAGACGTTCTAAGTTGATGCCCCGAGGAGATGGTCCTTTTCAAGTGCTAGAACGGATCAATGACAATGCCTACAGACTTGACTTACCTGGAGAGTACACTGTTCGTGCTACTTTCAATGTTACTGATTTGAGTCCTTTTGATGCAGCTGATGATTTGAGGACAAATCCTTCTCAAGAGGGGGTGGGGGGGGGGGGGGGGGGGGGGGGGTGAATGACGAGGACATCAAGACCCAAAGGAATTCTTACGAACCAATTCAAGTTCTAGTTGGTCCGGTGACAAGGGCTCGAGCTAAAAGACTTAAAGAAGTGCTGAATAACTTATTCCGGAGGGTTCTACAACATGAAGATAGTGTATTCACTACTAAGGGTGAACAAAGACTAGTTTTACTCATTCAAGTGGATCCGAGCCAATCATCCATAAACGTCCATTGAGCCATCATGTGGATAAACGTGCAAGGTGGACTCAAGCTGATGTGGACGAGTTCCAACAAGGAATCAAGTTAAGAGATTATGTTTTCAAGTTTTGAAGAAGTTCAAAATTCAAAACCAGATTCAAGAAGTTTAAAAGATCTGATCAAGATTTGATTTCTTTGTGATCTTATTTAGTTTAAGTTTTAATTTCAAATTTGAATTTTAGTATCTGATTCTTTCTAGATTATCTTGGGCGTTTTTTTTTTTATGCTATTGGTAGATTAGGAATTTTACAAATTGTTACTTTGCCTTTATAAGGCTGATTTCAGATGATGGAAATAAGATTTTGATGTTTATTCATATTGGGAGTTATTCTTCTTGAGTTCTTGAAGAAACTAATCCGTTTGTTCTCTCCTTAAATAAGTGATATTAGTGGTTGATTCAGAGTTGGATTACTTTCTTTGAGATTGAGTTCTTTTAGGAATTAGAAAACCACAATCCAATTCCCACAAGGTTTACAAATCCTAGAAACGTGAATTAGGATCTGGTGGTTTCAAAATTTGACGTTCTTATTTCCTGCTCTTTCTGCTTGTTTTTGTAAAATCATAGAGCAGAAGCGGAAAAAAAAAAAAAAAATACGACAACATCCGTGACAAAATTTGATCCGTTTGGTTTAGTCCTCGTCATGAATTCCTTCTTGAATCCTTATTGTTATTGTTCTATTAGTTTTGGAAGAACTAAAAGAAGAATACAAGTGGAAAAAGGCAGAGCGTGTGAGAATGTTAGAGGGTAAAAGCCAATTAACTTGAGTGAAACACGAGTGAATTTGAGTAAATTATTCTTCGAGCGAAACACGTGAGGGGGTGCCATGAGGTCCTTTTTTTTTTTTTTTTTTCCATACTGTTCTAGCCTCGTTTGCAGATTTCAATCATGTCGCAAGATCAAGAGAAGAACACAAACGAAGAGCTTCCACCAACCAATCTTCCGAACCTGCAAATGCAAGCGTTATTGGGGGAGATGAGACGGATGATGAGGGTGGAGTTGGAGCATATACATGAGAGGTTGGATAGGGTAGAAGAGGGAACACAACGGAGACAGCCACCAGTTGCTCCGAATGCTCCAAGGAGGCACCGATTGCACCAAAGGGAAGTTAAGGATTTGGGTGAATTTGAAGGGGACGATCTAGAGGAGGAATTTGATAGGATTTCAATGGGCAGCCGTAGGAGATACGGTAGGGATGGAGAAGCTAGGAACTGGGTAGACAACAACTTGGCAAGTATTAAGATGAAAATTCCTGCGTTTTAAGGAAAAAGTGATCCCGAAGAATACCTCGAGTGGGAAAAGAAGATGGAGCTGGTTTTCGATTGTCACAACTACTCTGAACTAAAGAAGGTAAAATTTGCCGCAATTGAATTTACTGATTATGCTATTGTATGGTGGGATCAGTTGTGCATCAATAGGAGACGGAGCAGAGAACGTCCTTTTGAAACTTGGGATGAGATGAAGAGAGTGATGAGACGACGATTTTTATCGAGTCACTACTACCGGGATCTCTACTTTAAGCTGCAAGGTCTCCATCAAGGTAATAGGAGTGTTGACGAATATTATAAAGAGATGGAGATGGCGATGATTAGAGCCAACGTGGAGGAGGATCGGGAGGCGACGATGGCCAGATTTTTGAACGATTTAAACCGAGAGATTGCTAACACCTTTGAGCTGCACCATTATGTGGAATTGGAGGATTTGGTGCATATGGCAATCAAGGTTGAGTGGCAACTGAAGAGGGGTGGTACACGGCTAAGGCCATTCCCACAAACTTCAAGCACAGCACCTTGGAGGTCGAACTACCCAAAGAAAGATGAAAACCAGTCCACGACCAAGGCCAAACCTGAACCCACACCAGCCACCATTATTACAGCCTCTCAAGGTAAATCAGCCCCTACTTCGACTCGTAATAGTGAGATTAGGTGTTTCAAATGTCAGGGGAGAGGGCACATAGCAAGCCAATGTCCAAACAAGCGAGTTATGGTGATCCGGGATAATGGTGAAATTGAATCCGATGATGAAGCTGCTCTAGAGGATATGCCACCATTGGAGGACGCCCCAATAGAGGATGAGGAGTTCGAGGCAGATCAGGGTGAGATGCTTGGACTAGTCGCACGACGATCCTTGAGTTTGCAAGCCGAAGAAGTGGAAGAAGAAGTACAGCAGGAGGGTATCTTTCACACTCGTTGCCACGTGAAAGACAAGGTATGTAGTGTTATTATCGATGGCGGTAGTTGCTCTAATGTTGCAAGTACTTCCATGGTCGAAAAGTTGGGGCTTACAACGCCTAAGCACCCTCGTCCATACAACCTACAATGGATGAACGATAGTGGTGATGCGAGGGCTACAAAGCAGGTTCTTGTACCGTTTCGAATTGTGCGATGTAGTACCAATGCAAGCTGGACATCTTCTATTAGGAAGACCATGGCAATTTGACCGACGCGTGCAACGTGACGGCTTCACAAACAAGTATTCATTCATGCTCAATCAACGAACAATCACTCTAGTTCCGATGACACCAAAACAGGTCTTTGAGGATCAAGTGAGGTTGCAACAATTGAGTGAACAAAAGAAATTGAGAGATAAAAAGAAAGAGAGTGAAAAGATTAGTGAGGCTATGCAATGTGAAATTGAGGATGAAAACATAAAGAAAAGTTCGGCCAAGGAGATATAAACAGGGGGGAAACAAAGAAATTTCTATGCAACAACAAGTGAGGTTAAGCGAGCGTTGATTTCAAAACGGCTCAACATAGAGAGGAGAACCGAACAATACATAAAGCAAGCAAACAAGGGACATCACAGGCTGGTCTTTGAACCTGGTGATTGGGTGTGGTTACACATGAGAAAAGAAAGATTTCCGGCACAAAGACGTTCTAAGTTGATGCCCCGAGGAGATGGTCCTTTTCAAGTGCTAGAACGGATCAATGACAATGCCTACAGACTTGACTTACATGGAGAGTACACTATTCGTGCTACTTTCAATGTTACTGATTTGAGTCCTTTTGATGCAGCTGATGATTTGAGGACAAATCCTTCTCAAGAGGGGGTGGGGGGGGGGGGGGGGGGGGGGGTGAATGACGAGGACATCAAGACCCAAAGGAATTCTTACGAACCAATTCAAGTTCTAGTTGGTCCGGTGACAAGGGCTCGAGCTAAAAGACTTAAAGAAGTGCTGAATAACTTATTCCGGAGGGTTCTACAACATGAAGATAGTGTATTCACTACTAAGGGTGAACAAAGACTAGTTTTACTCATTCAAGTGGATCCGAGCCAATCATCCATAAACGTCCATTGAGCCATCATGTGGATAAACGTGCAAGGTGGACTCAAGCTGATGTGGACGAGTTCCAACAAGGAATCAAGTTAAGAGATTATGTTTTCAAGTTTTGAAGAAGTTCAAAATTCAAAACCAGATTCAAGAAGTTTAAAAGATCTGATCAAGATTTGATTTCTTTGTGATCTTATTTAGTTTAAGTTTTAATTTCAAATTTGAATTTTAGTATCTGATTCTTTCTAGATTATCTTGGGCGTTTTTTTTTATGCTATTGGTAGATTAGGAATTTTACAAATTGTTACTTTGCCTTTATAAGGCTGATTTCAGATGATGGAAATAAGATTTTGATGTTTATTCATATTGGGAGTTATTCTTCTTGAGTTCTTGAAGAAACTAATCCGTTTGTTCTCTCCTTAAATAAGTGATATTAGTGGTTGATTCAGAGTTGGATTACTTTCTTTGAGATTGAGTTCTTTTAGGAATTAGAAAACCCTAATCCAATTCCCACAAGGTTTACAAATCCTAGAAACGTGAATTAGGATCTGGTGGTTTCAAAATTTGACGTTCTTATTTCCTGCTCTTTCTGCTTGTTTCTGTAAAATCATGAAAAAAAAAAAAAAAAAAACGACAACATCCGTGACAAAATTTGATCCGTTTGGTTTACTCCTCATCATGAATTCCTTCTTGAATCCTTATTGTTATTGTTCGATTAGTTTTGGAAGAACTAAAAGAAGAATACAAGTGGAAAAAGGCAGAGCGTGTGAGAATGTTAGAGGGTAAAAGCCAATTAACTTGAGTGAAACACGAGTGGATTTGAGTTAATTATTCTTCGAGCGAAACACGTGAGGGGGTGCAGTGAGGTCATTTTTTTTTTTATTTTTCCATACTGTTCTAGCCTCGTTTGCAGATTTCAATCATGTCGCAAGATCAAGAGAAGAACACAAACGAAGAGCTTCCACCAACCAATCTTCCGAACCTGCAAATGCAAGCGTTATTGGGGGAGATGAGACGGATGATGAGGGTGGAGTTGGAGCATATACATGAGAGGTTGGATAGGGTAGAAGAGGGAACACAACGGAGACAGCCACCAGTTGCTCCGAATGCTCCAAGGAGGCACCGATTGCACCAAAGGGAAGTTAAGGATTTGGGTGAATTTGAAGGGGACGATCTAGAGGAGGAATTTGATAGGATTTCAATGGGCAGCCGTAGGAGATACGGTAGGGATGGAGAAGCTAGGAACTGGGTAGACAACAACTTGGCAAGTATTAAGATGAAAATTCCTGCGTTTTAAGGAAAAAGTGATCCCGAAGAATACCTCGAGTGGGAAAAGAAGATGGAGCTGGTTTTCGATTGTCACAACTACTCTGAACTAAAGAAGGTAAAATTTGCCGCAATTGAATTTACTGATTATGCTATTGTATGGTGGGATCAGTTGTGCATCAATAGGAGACGGAGCAGAGAACGTCCTTTTGAAACTTGGGATGAGATGAAGAGAGTGATGAGACGACGATTTTTATCGAGTCACTACTACCGGGATCTCTACTTTAAGCTGCAAGGTCTCCATCAAGGTAATAGGAGTGTTGACGAATATTATAAAGAGATGGAGATGGCGATGATTAGAGCCAACGTGGAGGAGGATCGGGAGGCGACGATGGCCAGATTTTTGAACGATTTAAACCGAGAGATTGCTAACACCTTTGAGCTGCACCATTATGTGGAATTGGAGGATTTGGTGCATATGGCAATCAAGGTTGAGTGGCAACTGAAGAGGGGTGGTACACGGCTAAGGCCATTCCCACAAACTTCAAGCACAGCACCTTGGAGGTCGAACTACCCAAAGAAAGATGAAAACCAGTCCACGACCAAGGCCAAACCTGAACCCACACCAGCCACCATTATTACAGCCTCTCAAGGTAAATCAGCCCCTACTTCGACTCGTAATAGTGAGATTAGGTGTTTCAAATGTCAGGGGAGAGGGCACATAGCAAGCCAATGTCCAAACAAGCGAGTTATGGTGATCCGGGATAATGGTGAAATTGAATCCGATGATGAAGCTGCTCTAGAGGATATGCCACCATTGGAGGACGCCCCAATAGAGGATGAGGAGTTCGAGGCAGATCAGGGTGAGATGCTTGGACTAGTCGCACGACGATCCTTGAGTTTGCAAGCCGAAGAAGTGGAAGAAGAAGTACAGCAGGAGGGTATCTTTCACACTCGTTGCCACGTGAAAGACAAGGTATGTAGTGTTATTATCGATGGCGGTAGTTGCTCTAATGTTGCAAGTACTTCCATGGTCGAAAAGTTGGGGCTTACAACGCCTAAGCACCCTCGTCCATACAACCTACAATGGATGAACGATAGTGGTGATGCGAGGGCTACAAAGCAGGTTCTTGTACCGTTTCGAATTGTGCGATGTAGTACCAATGCAAGCTGGACATCTTCTATTAGGAAGACCATGGCAATTTGACCGACGCGTGCAACGTGACGGCTTCACAAACAAGTATTCATTCATGCTCAATCAACGAACAATCACTCTAGTTCCGATGACACCAAAACAGGTCTATGAGGATCAAGTGAGGTTGCAACAATTGAGTGAACAAAAGAAATTGAGAGATCAAAAGAAAGAGAGTGAAAAGATTAGTGAGGCTATGCAATGTGAAATTGAGGATGAAAACATAAAGAAAAGTTCGGCCAAGGAGATATAAACAGGGGGGAAACAAAGAAATTTCTATGCAACAACAAGTGAGGTTAAGCGAGCGTTGATTTCAAAACGGCTCAACATAGAGAGGAGAACCGAACAATACATAAAGCAAGCAAACAAGGGACATCACAGGCTGGTCTTTGAACCTGGTGATTGGGTGTGGTTACACATGAGGAAAGAAAGATTTCCGGCACAAAGACGTTCTAAGTTGATGCCCCGAGGAGATGGTCCTTTTCAAGTGCTAGAACGGATCAATGACAATGCCTACAGACTTGACTTACCTTAAGAGTACAATGTACGTGCTACTTTCATTGTTACTGACTTGAGTCCTTTTGATGTAGCTGACGATTTGAGGACAAATCCTTCTCAAGGGGTGGGGGGGGGGTCCTTTCAATGATGAGGACATCAAGACCCAAAGGAATTCTCACGAACCAATTCAAGTTCCAGTTGGTCCGTGACGAGGGCTCGTGCTAAAAGACTTAAAGAAGTGCTGAATAACTTAGTTCGGAGGGTTCTACAACATGAAGAGAGTGTATTCACTACTAAGGGTGAACAAAGGCTTGTTTTACTCATTCAAGTGGATCCGAGCCAATCAGCCATACACGTCCATTGAGCCATCATGTGGATAAACGTGCAAGGATGGACTCAAGCTGATGTGGCGAGTTCCAACAAGGAATCAAGTCAAAAGATTATGTTTTCAAGTTTTGAAGAAGTTCAAAATTCAAAACAAGATTCAAGAAGTTTAAAAGATCTGATCAAGATTTGATTTCTTTGTGATCTTATTTAGTTTAAGTTTTAATTTCAAATTTGAATTTTAGTATCTGATTCTTTCTAGATTATCTTGGGCGTTTTTTTTTTATGCTATGGTAGATTAGGAATTTTACAAATTGTTACTTTGCCTATATAAGGCTGATTTCAGATGATGGAAATAAGATTTTGATGTTTATTCATATTGTGAGTTATTCTTCTTGAGTTCTTGAAGAAACTAATCCGTTTGTTCTCTCCTTAAATAAGTGATATTAGTGGTTGATTCAGAGTTGGATTACTTTCTTTGAGATTGAGTTCTTTTAGGAATTAGAAAACCCTAATCCAATTCCCACAAGGTTTACAAATCCTAGAAACGTGAATTAGGATCTGGTGGTTTCAAAATTTGACGTTCTTATTTCCTGCTCTTTCTGCTTGTTTCTGTAAAATCATGAAAAAAAAAAAAAAAAAAAAAACGACAACATCCGTGACAAAATTTGATCCGTTTGGTTTACTCCTCATCATGAATTCCTTCTTGAATCCTTATTGTTATTGTTCGATTAGTTTTGGAAGAACTAAAAGAAGAATACAAGTGGAAAAAGGCAGAGCGTGTGAGAATGTTAGAGGGTAAAAGCCAATTAACTTGAGTGAAACACGAGTGAATTTGAGTAAATTATTCTTCGAGCGAAACACGTGAGGGGGTGCCGTGAGGTCCTTTTTTTTTTTTTTTTTTTCCATACTGTTCTAGCCTCGTTTGCAGATTTCAATCATGTCGCAAGATCAAGAGAAGAACACAAACGAAGAGCTTCCACCAACCAATCTTCCGAACCTGCAAATGCAAGCGTTATTGGGGGAGATGAGACGGATGATGAGGGTGGAGTTGGAGCATATACATGAGAGGTTGGATAGGGTAGAAGAGGGAACATAACGGGGACAGCCACCAGTTGCTCCGAATGCTCCAAGGAGGCACCGATTGCACCAAAGGGAAGTTAAGGATTTGGGTGAATTTGAAGGGGACGATCTAGAGGAGGAATTTGATAGGATTTCAATGGGCAGCCGTAGGAGATACGGTAGGGATGGAGAAGCTAGGAACTGGGTAGACAACAACTTGGGAAGTATTAAGATGAAAAATCCTGCGTTTTAAGGAAAAAGTGATCCCGAAGAATACCTCGAGTGGGAAAAGAAGATGGAGCTGGTTTTCGATTGTCACAACTACTCCGAACTAAAGAAGGTAAAATTTGCCGCAATTGAATTTACTGATTATACTATTGTATGGTGGGATCAGTTGTGCATCAATAGGAGACGGAGCAGAGAACGTCCTTTTGAAACTTGGGATGAGATGAAGAGAGTGATGAGACGACGATTTTTATCGAGTCACTACTACCGGGATCTCTACTTGAAGCTGCAAGGTCTCCATCAAGGTAATAGGAGTGTTGACGAATATTATAAAGAGATGGAGATGGCGATGATTAGAGCCAACGTGGAGGAGGATCGGGAGGCGACGACGGCCAGATTTTTGAACGATTTAAACCGAGAGATTGCTAACACCTTTGAGCTGCACCATTATGTGGAATTGGAGGATTTGGTGCATATGGCAATCAAGGTTGAGTGGCAACTGAAGAGGGGTGGTACACGGCTAAGGCCATTCCCACAAACTTCAAGCACAGCACCTTGGAGGTCGAACTACCCAAAGAAAGATGAAAACCAGTCCACGACCAAGGCCAAACCTGAACCCACACCAGCCACCATTACTACTGCCTCTCAAGGTAAATCAGCCCCTACTTCGACTCGTAATAGTGAGATTAGGTGTTTCAAATGTCAGGGGAGAGGGCACATAGCAAGCCAATGTCCAAACAAGCGAGTTATGGTGATCCGGGATAATGGTGAAATTGAATCCGATGATGAAGCTGCTCTAGAGGATATGCCACCATTGGAGGACGCCCCAATAGAGGATGAGGAGTTCGAGGCAGATCAGGGTGAGATGCTTGGACTAGTCGCACGACGATCCTTGAGTTTGCAAGCCGAAGAAGAGGAAGAAGAAGTACAGCAGGAGGGTATCTTTCACACTCATTGCCACGTGAAAGACAAGGTATGTAGTCTTATTATCGATGGCGGTAGTTGCTCTAATGTTGCAAGTACTTCCATGGTCGAAAAGTTGGGGCTTACAACGCCTAAGCACCCTCGTCCATACAACCTACAACGGATGAACGATAGTGGTGATGCGAGGGTTACAAAGCAGGTTCTTGTACCGTTTCGAATTGTGCGATGTGGTACCAATGCAAGCTGGACATCTTCTATTAGGAAGACCATGGCAATTTGACCGACGCGTGCAACATGACGGCTTCACAAACAAGTATTCATTCATGCTCAATCAACGAACAATCACTCTAGTTCCGATGACACCAAAACAGGTCTATGAGGATCAAGTGAGGTTGCAACAATTGAGTGAACAAAAGAAATTGAGAGATCAAAAGAAAGAGAGTGAAAAGATTAGTGAGGCTATGCAATGTGAAAGTGAGGATGAAAACATAAAGAAAAGTTCGGCCAAGGAGGTAAAAACAGGGAGAAAACAAAGAAATTTCTATGCAACAACAAGTGAGGTTAAGCGAGCGTTGATTTCAAAACGGCTCAACATAGAGTGGAGAACCGAACAATACATAAAGCAAGCTAACAAGGGACGTAACAGGCTGGTCTTTGTACCTGGCGATCGGGTGTGGTTACACATGAGGAAAGAAAGATTTCCGGCACAAAGACGTTCTAAGTTGCTGCCCCGAGGAGATGGTCCTTTTCAAGTGCTAGAACGGATCAATGACAATGCCTACAGACTTGACTTACCTTAAGAGTACAATGTACGTGCTACTTTCATTGTTACTGACTTGAGTCCTTTTGATGTAGCTGACGATTTGAGGACAAATCCTTCTCGTTGAGTCCTTTCAATGATGAGGACATCAAGACCCAAAGGAATTCTCACGAACCAATTCAAGTTCCAGTTGGTCCGGTGACGAGGGCTCGTGCTAAAAGACTTAAAGAAGTGCTGAATAACTTAGTTCGGAGGGTTCTACAACATGAAGAGAGTGTATTCACTACTCTGGGTGAACAAAGGCTTGTTTTACTCATTCAAGTGGATCCGAGCCAATCAGCCATACACGTCCATTGAGCCATCATGTGGATACACGTGCAAGGTGGACTCAAGCTGATGTGGGCGAGTTCCAACAAGGAATCAAGTCAAAAGATTATGTTTTCAAGTTTTGAAGAAGTTCAAAATTCAAAACAAGATTCAAGAAGTTTAAAAGATCTGATCAAGATTTGATTTCTTTGTGATCTTATTTAGTTTAAGTTTTAATTTCAAATTTGAATTTTAGTATCTGATTCTTTCTAGATTATCTTGGGCGTTTTTTTTTTATGCTATGGGTAGATTAGGAATTTTACAAATTGTTACTTTGCCTATATAAGGCTGATTTCAGATGATGGAAATAAGATTTTGATGTTTATTCTTTTCGAGTTCTTGAAGAAACTAATCCGTTTGTTCTCTCCTTAAATAAGTGATATTAGTGGTTGATTCAGAGTTGGATTACTTGCTTTGAGATTGAGTTATTTTAGGAATTAGAAACCCTAAACCAATTCCCACAAGGTTTACAAATCCTAGAAACGTGAATTAGGATCTGGTGGTTTCAAAATTTGACGTTCTTATTTCCTGCTCTTTCTGCTTGTTTCTGTAAAATCATGAAAAAAAAAAAAAAAAAAAAACGACAACATCCGTGACAAAATTTGATCCGTTTGGTTTACTCCTCATCATGAATTCCTTCTTGAATCCTTATTGTTATTGTTCGATTAGTTTTGGAAGAACTAAAAGAAGAATACAAGTGGAAAAAGGCAGAGCGTGTGAGAATGTTAGAGGGTAAAAGCCAATTAACTTGAGTGAAACACGAGTGAATTTGAGTAAATTATTCTTCGAGCGAAACACGTGAGGGGGTGCCGTGAGGTCCTTTTTTTTTTTTTTTTTCCATACTGTTCTAGCCTCGTTTGCAGATTTCAATCATGTCGCAAGATCAAGAGAAGAACACAAACGAAGAGCTTCCACCAACCAATCTTCCGAACCTGCAAATGCAAGCGTTATTGGGGGAGATGAGACGGATGATGAGGGTGGAGTTGGAGCATATACATGAGAGGTTGGATATGGTAGAAGAGGTAACACAATGAGGACAGCCACCAGTCGCTCTGAACACTCCAAGGAGGCATCGATTGCACCAAAGGGAAGTTAAGGATTCGGGTGAATTTGAAGGGGACGATCTAGAGGAGGAATCTGATAGGATTTCAATGGGCAGCTGTAGGAGATACGGTAGGGATGGAGATGCTAGGAACTGGGTAGACAACAACTTGGGAAGTATTAAGATGAAAATTCCTGCGTTTTAAGGAAAAAGTGATCCCGAAGAATACCTCGAGTGCGAAAAGAAGATGGAGCTGGTTTTCGATTGTCACAACTACTCCGAACTAAAGAAGGTAAAATTTGCCGCAATAGAATTTACTGATTATACTATTGTATGGTGGGATCAGTTGTGCATCAATAGGAGACGGAGCAGAGAACGTCCTTTTGAAACTTGGGATGAGATGAAGAGAGTGATGAGACGACGATTTTTATCGAGTCACTACTACCGGGAACTCTACTTGAAGCTGCAAGGTCTCCATCAAGGTACTAGGAGTGTTGACGAATATTATAAAGAGATGGAGATGGCGATGATTAGGGCCAACGTGGAGGAGGATCGGGAGGCGACGATGGCCAGATTTTTGAACGATTTAAACCGAGAGATTGCTAACACCTTTGAGCTGCACCATTATGTGGAATTGGAGGATTTGGTGCATATGGCAATCAAGGTTGAGTGGCAACTGAAGAGGGGTGGTACACGGCTAAGGCCATTCCCACAAACTTCAAGCACAGCACCTTGGAGGTCGAACTACCCAAAGAAAGATGAAAACCAGTCCACGACCAAGGCCAAACCTGAACCCACACCAGCCACCATTACTACTGCCTCTCAAGGTAAATCAGCCCCTACTTCGACTCGTAATAGTGAGATTAGGTGTTTCAAATGTCAGGGGAGAGGGCACATAGCAAGCCAATGTCCAAACAAGCGAGTTATGGTGATCCGGGATAATGGTGAAATTGAATCCGATGATGAAGCTGCTCTAGAGGATATGCCACCATTGGAGGACGCCCCAATAGAGGATGAGGAGTTCGAGGCAGATCAGGGTGAGATGCTTGGACTAGTCGCACGACGATCCTTGAGTTTGCAAGCCGAAGAAGAGGAAGAAGAAGTACAGCAGGAGGGTATCTTTCACACTCATTGCCACGTGAAAGACAAGGTATGTAGTCTTATTATCGATGGCGGTAGTTGCTCTAATGTTGCAAGTACTTCCATGGTCGAAAAGTTGGGGCTTACAACGCCTAAGCACCCTCGTCCATACAACCTACAACGGATGAACGATAGTGGTGATGCGAGGGTTACAAAGCAGGTTCTTGTACCGTTTCGAATTGTGCGATGTAGTACCAATGCAAGCTGGACATCTTCTATTAGGAAGACCATGGCAATTTGACCGACGCGTGCAACGTGACGGCTTCACAAACAAGTATTCATTCATGCTCAATCAACGAACAAGCACTCTAGTTCCGATGACACCAAAACAGGTCTATGAGGATCAAGTGAGGTTGCAACAATTGAGTGAACAAAAGAAATTGAGAGATCAAAAGAAAGAGAGTGAAAAGATTAGTGAGGCTATGCAATGTGAAAGTGAGGATGAAAACATAAAGAAAAGTTCGGCCAAGGAGGTAAAAACAGGGAGAAAACAAAGAAATTTCTATGCAACAACAAGTGAGGTTAAGCGAGCGTTGATTTCAAAACGGCTCAACATAGAGTGGAGAACCGAACAATACATAAAGCAAGCTAACAAGGGACGTAACAGGCTGGTCTTTGTACCTGGCGATCGGGTGTGGTTACACATGAGGAAAGAAAGATTTCCGGCACAAAGACGTTCTAAGTTGCTGCCCCGAGGAGATGGTCCTTTTCAAGTGCTAGAACGGATCAATGACAATGCCTACAGACTTGACTTACCTTAAGAGTACAATGTACGTGCTACTTTCATTGTTACTGACTTGAGTCCTTTTGATGTAGCTGACGATTTGAGGACAAATCCTTCTCATTGAGTCCTTTCCATGTTACTTTCAATGATGAGGACATCAAGACCCAAAGGAATTCTCACGAACCAATTCAAGTTCCAGTTGGTCCGGTGACGAGGGCTCGTGCTAAAAGACTTAAAGAAGTGCTGAATAACTTAGTTCGGAGGGTTCTACAACATGAAGAGAGTGAATTCACTACTAAGGGTGAACAAAGGCTAGTTTTACTCATTCAAGTGGGTCCGAGCCAATCAGCCATACACGTCCATTGAGCCATCATGTGGATACACGTGCAAGGTGGACTCAAGCTGATGTGGGCGAGTTCCAACAAGGAATCAAGTCAAAAGATTATGTTTTCAAGTTTTGAAGAAGTTCAAAATTCAAAACAAGATTCAAGAAGTTTAAAAGATCTGATCAAGATTTGATTTCTTTGTGATCTTATTTAGTTTAAGTTTTAATTTCAAATTTGAATTTTAGTATCTGATTCTTTCTAGATTATCTTGGGCTTTTTTTTTTTTTAATGCTATGGGTAGATTAGGAATTTTACAAATTGTTACTTTGCCTATATAAGGCTGATTTCAGATGATGGAAATAAGATTTTGATGTTTATTCATATTGTGAGTTATTCTTCTCGAGTTCTTGAAGAAACTAATCCGTTTGTTCTCTCCTTAAATAAGTGATATTAGTGGTTGATTCAGAGTTGGATTACTTTCTTTGAGATTGAGTTCTTTTAGGAATTAGAAAACCCTAATCCAATTCCCACAAGGTTTACAAATCCTAGAAACGTGAATTAGGATCTGGTGGTTTCAAAATTTGACGTTCTTATTTCCTGCTCTTTCTGCTTGTTTCTGTAAAATCATTAAAAAAAAAAAAAAAAAAAAAAACGACAACATCCGTGACAAAATTTGATCCGTTTGGTTTACTCCTCATCATGAATTCCTTCTTGAATCCTTATTGTTATTGTTCGATTAGTTTTGGAAGAACTAAAAGAAGAATACAAGTGGAAAAAGGCAGAGCGTGTGAGAATGTTAGAGGGTAAAAGCCAATTAACTTGAGTGAAACACGAGTGAATTTGAGTAAATTATTCTTCAAGCGAAACACGTGAGGGGTTACCGTGAGGTCCTTTTTTTTTTTTTTTTTCTATACTGTTCTAGCCTCGTTTGCAGATTTCAATCATGTCGCAAGATCAAGAGAAGAACACAAACGAAGAGCTTCCACCAACCAATCTTCCGAACCTGCAAATGCAAGCGTTATTGGGGGAGATGAGACGGATGATGAGGGTGGAGTTGGAGCATATACATGAGAGGTTGGATAGGGTAGAAGAGGGAACACAACGGGGACAGCCACCAGTCGCTCCGAATGCTCCAAGGAGGCACCGATTGCACCAAAGGGAAGTTAAGGATTTGGGTGAATTTGAAGGGGACGATCTAGAGGAGGAATCTGATAGGATTTCAATGGGCAGCTGTAGGAGATACGGTAGGGATGGAGATGCTAGGAACTGGGTAGACAACAACTTGGGAAGTATTAAGATGAAAATTCCTGCGTTTTAAGGAAAAAGTGATCCCGAAGAATACCTCGAGTGCGAAAAGAAGATGGAGCTGGTTTTCGATTGTCACAACTACTCCGAACTAAAGAAGGTAAAATTTGCCGCAATAGAATTTACTGATTATACTATTGTATGGTGGGATCAGTTGTGCATCAATAGGAGACGGAGCAGAGAACGTCCTTTTGAAACTTGGGATGAGATGAAGAGAGTGATGAGACGACGATTTTTATCGAGTCACTACTACCGGGAACTCTACTTGAAGCTGCAAGGTCTCCATCAAGGTACTAGGAGTGTTGACGAATATTATAAAGAGATGGAGATGGCGATGATCAGGGCCAACGTGGAGGAGGATCGGGAGGCGACGATGGCCAGATTTTTGAACGATTTAAACCGAGAGATTGCTAACAACTTTGAGCTGCACCATTATGTGGAATTGGAGGATTTGGTGCATATGGCAATCAAGGTTGAGTGGCAACTGAAGAGGGGTGGTACACGGCTAAGGCCATTCCCACAAACTTCAAGCACAGCACCTTGGAGGTCGAACTACCCAAAGAAAGATGAAAACCAGTCCACGACCAAGGCCAAACCTGAACCCACACCAGCCACCATTACTACTGCCTCTCAAGGTAAATCAGCCCCTACTTCGACTCGTAATAGTGAGATTAGGTGTTTCAAATGTCAGGGGAGAGGGCACATAGCAAGCCAATGTCCAAACAAGCGAGTTATGGTGATCCGGGATAATGGTGAAATTGAATCCGATGATGAAGCTGCTCTAGAGGATATGCCACCATTGGAGGACGCCCCAATAGAGGATGAGGAGTTCGAGGCAGATCAGGGTGAGATGCTTGGACTAGTCGCACGACGATCCTTGAGTTTGCAAGCCGAAGAAGAGGAAGAAGAAGTACAGCAGGAGGGTATCTTTCACACTCATTGCCACGTGAAAGACAAGGTATGTAGTCTTATTATCGATGGCGGTAGTTGCTCTAATGTTGCAAGTACTTCCATGGTCGAAAAGTTGGGGCTTACAACGCCTAAGCACCCTCGTCCATACAACCTACAACGGATGAACGATAGTGGTGATGCGAGGGTTACAAAGCAGGTTCTTGTACCGTTTCGAATTGTGCGATGTAGTACCAATGCAAGCTGGACATCTTCTATTAGGAAGACCATGGCAATTTGACCGACGCGTGCAACGTGACGGCTTCACAAACAAGTATTCATTCATGCTCAATCAACGAACAAGCACTCTAGTTCCGATGACACCAAAACAGGTCTATGAGGATCAAGTGAGGTTGCAACAATTGAGTGAACAAAAGAAATTGAGAGATCAAAAGAAAGAGAGTGAAAAGATTAGTGAGGCTATGCAATGTGAAAGTGAGGATGAAAACATAAAGAAAAGTTCGGCCAAGGAGGTAAAAACAGGGAGAAAACAAAGAAATTTCTATGCAACAACAAGTGAGGTTAAGCGAGCGTTGATTTCAAAACGGCTCAACATAGAGTGGAGAACCGAACAATACATAAAGCAAGCTAACAAGGGACGTAACAGGCTGGTCTTTGTACCTGGCGATCGGGTGTGGTTACACATGAGGAAAGAAAGATTTCCGGCACAAAGACGTTCTAAGTTGCTGCCCCGAGGAGATGGTCCTTTTCAAGTGCTAGAACGGATCAATGACAATGCCTACAGACTTGACTTACCTTAAGAGTACAATGTACGTGCTACTTTCATTGTTACTGACTTGAGTCCTTTTGATGTAGCTGACGATTTGAGGACAAATCCTTCTCATTGAGTCCTTTCAATGTTACTTTCAATGATGAGGACATCAAGACCCAAAGGAATTCTCACGAACCAATTCAAGTTCCAGTTGGTCCGGTGACGAGGGCTCGTGCTAAAAGACTTAAAGAAGTGCTGAATAACTTAGTTCGGAGGGTTCTACAACATGAAGAGAGTGAATTCACTACTAAGGGTGAACAAAGGCTAGTTTTACTCATTCAAGTGGGTCCGAGCCAATCAGCCATACACGTCCATTGAGCCATCATGTGGATACACGTGCAAGGTGGACTCAAGCTGATGTGGGCGAGTTCCAACAAGGAATCAAGTCAAAAGATTATGTTTTCAAGTTTTGAAGAAGTTCAAAATTCAAAACAAGATTCAAGAAGTTTAAAAGATCTGATCAAGATTTGATTTCTTTGTGATCTTATTTAGTTTAAGTTTTAATTTCAAATTTGAATTTTAGTATCTGATTCTTTCTAGATTATCTTGGGCGTTTTTTTTTTTATGCTATGGGTAGATTAGGAATTTTACAAATTGTTACTTTGCCTATATAAGGCTGATTTCAGATGATGGAAATAAGATTTTGATGTTTATTCATATTGTGAGTTATTCTTCTCGAGTTCTTGAAGAAACTAATCCGTTTGTTCTCTCCTTAAATAAGTGATATTAGTGGTTGATTCAGAGTTGGATTACTTTCTTTGAGATTGAGTTCTTTTAGGAATTAGAAAACCCTAATCCAATTCCCACAAGGTTTACAAATCCTAGAAACGTGAATTAGGATCTGGTGGTTTCAAAATTTGACGTTCTTATTTCCTGCTCTTTCTGCTTGTTTCTGTAAAATCATTAAAAAAAAAAAAAAAAAAAAAAACGACAACATCCGTGACAAAATTTGATCCGTTTGGTTTACTCCTCATCATGAATTCCTTCTTGAATCCTTATTGTTATTGTTCGATTAGTTTTGGAAGAACTAAAAGAAGAATACAAGTGGAAAAAGGCAGAGCGTGTGAGAATGTTAGAGGGTAAAAGCCAATTAACTTGAGTGAAACACGAGTGAATTTGAGTAAATTATTCTTCAAGCGAAACACGTGAGGGGTTACCGTGAGGTCCTTTTTTTTTTTTTTTTTTTCCATACTGTTCTAGCCTCGTTTGCAGATTTCAATCATGTCGCAAGATCAAGAGAAGAACACAAACGAAGAGCTTCCACCAACCAATCTTCCGAACCTGCAAATGCAAGCGTTATTGGGGGAGATGAGACGGATGATGAGGGTGGAGTTGGAGCATATACATGAGAGGTTGGATAGGGTAGAAGAGGGAACACAACGGGGACAGCCACCAGTTGCTCCGAATGCTCCAAGGAGGCACCGATTGCACCAAAGGGAAGTTAAGGATTTGGGTGAATTTGAAGGGGACGATCTAGAGGAGGAATCTGATAGGATTTCAATGGGCAGCCTGTAGGAGATACGGTAGGGATGGAGAAGCTAGGAACTGGGTAGACAACAACTTGGGAAGTATTAAGATGAAAATTCCTGCGTTTTAAGGAAAAAGTGATCCCGAAGAATACCTCGAGTGCGAAAAGAAGATGGAGCTGGTTTTCGATTGTCACAACTACTCCGAACTAAAGAAGGTAAAATTTGCCGCAATTGAATTTACTGATTATACTATTGTATGGTGGGATCAGTTGTGCATCAATAGGAGACGGAGCAGAGAACGTCCTTTTGAAACTTGGGATGAGATGAAGAGAGTGATGAGACGACGATTTTTATCGAGTCACTACTACCGGGAACTCTACTTGAAGCTGCAAGGTCTCCATCAAGGTACTAGGAGTGTTGACGAATATTATAAAGAGATGGAGATGGCGATGATTAGAGCCAACGTGGAGGAGGATCGGGAGGCGACGATGGCCAGATTTTTGAACGATTTAAACCGAGAGATTGCTAACAACTTTGAGCTGCACCATTATGTGGAATTGGAGGATTTGGTGCATATGGCAATCAAGGTTGAGTGGCAACTGAAGAGGGGTGGTACACGGCTAAGGCCATTCCCACAAACTTCAAGCACAGCACCTTGGAGGTCGAACTACCCAAAGAAAGATGAAAACCAGTCCACGACCAAGGCCAAACCTGAACCCACACCAGCCACCATTACTACTGCCTCTCAAGGTAAATCAGCCCCTACTTCGACTCGTAATAGTGAGATTAGGTGTTTCAAATGTCAGGGGAGAGGGCACATAGCAAGCCAATGTCCAAACAAGCGAGTTATGGTGATCCGGGATAATGGTGAAATTGAATCCGATGATGAAGCTGCTCTAGAGGATATGCCACCATTGGAGGACGCCCCAATAGAGGATGAGGAGTTCGAGGCAGATCAGGGTGAGATGCTTGGACTAGTCGCACGACGATCCTTGAGTTTGCAAGCCGAAGAAGAGGAAGAAGAAGTACAGCAGGAGGGTATCTTTCACACTCGTTGCCACGTGAAAGACAAGGTATGTAGTGTTATTATCGATGGCGGTAGTTGCTCTAATGTTGCAAGTACTTCCATGGTCGAAAAGTTGGGGCTTACAACGCCTAAGCACCCTCGTCCATACAACCTACAATGGATGAACGATAGTGGTGATGCGAGGGTTACAAAGCAGGTTCTTGTACCGTTTCGAATTGTGCGATGTAGTACCAATGCAAGCTGGACATCTTCTATTAGGAAGACCATGGCAATTTGACCGACGCGTGCAACGTGACGGCTTCACAAACAAGTATTCATTCATGCTCAATCAACGAACAAGCACTCTAGTTCCGATGACACCAAAACAGGTCTATGAGGATCAAGTGAGGTTGCAACAATTGAGTGAACAAAAGAAATTGAGAGATCAAAAGAAAGAGAGTGAAAAGATTAGTGAGGCTATGCAATGTGAAAGTGAGGATGAAAACATAAAGAAAAGTTCGGCCAAGGAGGTAAAACAGGGAGAAAACAAAGAAATTTCTATGCAACAACAAGTGAGGTTAAGCGAGCGTTGATTTCAAAACGGCTCAACATAGAGTGGAGAACCGAACAATACATAAAGCAAGCTAACAAGGGACGTAACAGGCTGGTCTTTGTACCTGGCGATCGGGTGTGGTTACACATGAGGAAAGAAAGATTTCCGGCACAAAGACGTTCTAAGTTGCTGCCCCGAGGAGATGGTCCTTTTCAAGTGCTAGAACGGATCAATGACAATGCCTACAGACTTGACTTACCTTAAGAGTACAATGTACGTGCTACTTTCATTGTTACTGACTTGAGTCCTTTTGATGTAGCTGACGATTTGAGGACAAATCCTTCTCAAGAGGGCGGGGGGGGGGGGGGGGGGGGGGGGGAATGATGAGGACAGCAGGACCCAAAGAATTCTTACGAACCAATTCAAGTTCTAGTTGGTCCGATGACAAGGGCTCGAGCTAAAAGACTTAAAGAAGTGCTGAATAACTTATTCCGGAGGGTTCTACAACATGAAGATAGTGTATTCACTACTAAGGGTGAACAAAGGCTAGTTTTACTCATTCAAGTGGATCCGAGCCAATCAGCCATACACGTCCATTGAGCCATCATGTGGATAACGTGCAAGGTGGACTCAAGCTGATGTGGGCGAGTTACAACAAGGAATCAAGTCAAAAGATTATGTTTTCAAGTTTTGAAGAAGTTCAAAATTCAAAACAAGATTCAAGAAGTTTAAAAGATCTGATCAAGATTCGATTTCTTTGTGATCTTATTTAGTTTAAGTTTTAATTTCAAATTTGAATTTTAGTATCTGATTCTTTCTAGATTATCTTGGGCGCTTTTTTTTTATGCTATAGGTAGATTAGGAATTTTACAAATTGTTACTTTGCCTATATAAGGCTGATTTCAGATGATGGAAATAAGATTTTGATGTTTATTCATATTGTGAGTTATTCTTTTTGAGTTCTTGAAGAAACTAATCCGTTTGTTCTCTCCTTAAATAAGTGATATTAGTGGTTGATTCAGAGTTGGATTACTTTCTTGAGATTGAGTTCTTTTAGGAATTAGAAAACCCTAATCCAATTCCCACAAGGTTTACAAATCCTAGAAACGTGAATTAGGATCTGGTGGTTTCAAAATTTGACGTTCTTATTTCCTGCTCTTTCTGCTTGTTTCTGTAAAATCATGAAAAAAAAAATACATAAAGCAAGCAAACAAGGGACATCACAGGCTGGTCTTTGAACCTGGTGATTGGGTGTGGTTACACATGAGGAAAGAAAGATTTCCGGCACAAAGACGTTCTAAGTTGATGCCCCGAGGAGATGGTCCTTTTCAAGTGCTAGAACGGATCAATGACAATGCCTACAGACTTGACTTACCTGGAGAGTACAATGTTCGTGCTACTTTCAGTGTTACTGATTTGAGTCCTTTTGATGCAGCTGATGATTTGAGGACAAATCCTTCTCAAGAGGGGGTGGGGGGGGGGGGGGGGGGGTGATGAGGACATCAAGACCCAAAGGAATTCTTACGAACCAATTCAAGTTCTAGTTGGTCCGATGACAAGGGCTCGAGACCACTATAGAAAAATCAAACACATTATTTAGAACAATAAGGGCTAAGTAGCTTTATGTTATAAGAAAAGTTTTCATACAGTCCAATAAAATGCAGATAAATTCTGGACTGCGGTTCAGTAAGACAATACTGTTATTAGTAAGAACAGTATTTGTAATATCTGTGCTAGTATGAAAAAGGACTGCATTTAAGAAGGAAAGCCAAACAAGGCCCAAAAGGGGGAGACACCTCATCAATGGATAAATACATGATTTATTGGATTTTTTTAAAATTAGGGAAATAATTAGCAAACTTGGCCCCTAAGGCTCCCTATGGCCAGCCACTTTAAGGGTTTTTGGGCAAATATTTTGCTCATAAGGACTCATATGTAATTTTGAAGATAAAAATAAATCCAAAAAGAAATTTATTTTTCACCTATAAATAGGTGATGAGGGGATAGATTTTAGAGCATTTTAGTATGACCTTACCAAAACTCTTGCAAAATTTCAGCTCACCCTCTTCCCCTTTGCCGCCGAAACCTCAAAGAGAAGAGAAGAAAAAAAGAAAAAAAAGAAAAAAAAGAAAGAGATAAAGAGAGAGGAGTGGTGGTCGGATTTTTAGGAGAAACCAAGCAAGAAGGAAAAGCTTGAATTAAGGTCTAGAACCAATTTCCAAGCTTAAAGGTATTCTTCTACAAACCTTTAAGCTATCCAATTATGTTTAGGTTCAAGCTTTATGTGTATTTTATGTGGGTGTGTAAGAGCATAAGCTCATTGTATTAGCTTAGATTTGTGCTTGATTAGGTTAATGGTCTTGATGTATTGTGTTGTGTATGTTTATGATTTCAATTGCTAGAGTATGTATGATATGTATGTATGCCTAGCAAATGTTTGTAATATGTCCCACACACTCAAGAAGATGTAGAGTGTGATTGATCATGTTGTAATTCATGTATGATGCTAGAAGGGTTATGAAAAACCTAGAAACCCTAATTGGTAATAATTTACCATATGGGTTTGTATGTATGATTTTATGAATGAGAACGAATGTCTGGCAATTAAAACAGTAAGTAATGCGCTGCATGACTTGATGTAGGCTCATTGTTTTAACCGTTCAAGACTGGGCAGTAATTTGGAAACAGGATTTTGATGTCTTTAGAGGTCGAATTTGAGAAAAGTTAAAACTGAAAAGTTGTAGGAAATGGAAAACACTAGTGGGCTCCATGGACGGTTTTAAAAATAAGGCTTCAATGGCCTCTGTTTTCACAAAAATCTGAACCTGGTCATGCCCAAACCCTGTGCACGGCCAGGCATGTTCAACAAGGAAAAAGAGAAGGTTAGAGATAGAACTGGGTTCTGAGTAAAAAATGAAAGTTGTAGTAATTTTCAAAATCTAAAACTTTTGTAAAGAAACGTTTTTCAAATTCAAATCAGATTCTAAGGTATAAATAGATTTCTGAAAACTGTGCAGAAAACAGGAAATTCCTGCACAGTATTTGTAAAACAGTGCAGGAACAGGCGATTCCTGTACGTACAGTAATAATTGGATTAATGGAACTGTTTTCAGTAAACTTCCCCAGACTTAGACAAGTTTTATAAAAACAGTTTATAAAATGGTTAATTAAACCAATTCTAGTAAGAGATAGGATTACCATAGTAAGAGAAACGGTCATTGGGTTGGTTACTAATTTTAATTGGACCAAAAATTATTCTAAGACATAGTAACAAGACGATGACCACTAGTAACCCGATAGGTTACCAAGTTATTTGGGTTGGGCTTAAAGCCCAAGGTTACTAGTAGTAACCTAATAACAAATAATTTTAAAATTTGGGCCTTTGTAACCCAATAGGATTTCATTCAAATATAACTTGGGCTTACACTAAGGGTTACCCGAAGTAACCTAAGATACATTAAAAAAGAATATGTAAAAATAATGCATTTTAAGAAAAAATGAAGAAGGGGCGGAAGATAAGAAACTTATGAATGTGTTGGTAATGTTTCACCTAAAGAATATATAATTTATCAAATGTCAACTAATTTGAATCTGAAAAAAATAAATAAAAAGAAAGAAAGAGAGCTCAACATGTGCGAAAAAAATGATATTTCGTACTGCCATGACACATGGTGAAGAAAACAAGAAATGAAAGTTGTAGTAAAAATGAAAGTTGTAGTAATTTTCAAAATCTAAACTTTTGTGAAGAAAAGTTTTTCAAATTCAAATCAGATTCTAAGGTATAAATGGATTTCTGAAAACTGTGCAGAAAACAGGAAATTCCTGCACAGTATTTGTAAAACAGTGCAGGAACAGGCAATTCCTATACATACAGTAATAATTGGATTAATGGAACTGTTTACAGCATAGGCACTTGTTTTGCTACTTGTATGTTTTGTTTATGCAGTTATGTGATGTATATGATTTATGATTTATGTTGTGACATCATGAAGCATGTTCACTAATTTATATGGTAAGACTAAGACCAAGTTTCAAATGTGAAGCGGTTTATGAAATATGTTTTAAGATAAGAATAAGTTGTAAAGATAAGTTTCAAGTATGTTGGCAAGCAAGTTGCCTTGTGTCGTACCGACCCGCTCGTAAGTCGGGTTTGGGCCATGATTTGAGTTGGAAATGGACTGGCCGCCCCAACCACTCCATGGCAGCACGCCAAGGTACGTACACTTATGTTAAGTAAGGGCCCCAAAAAGATATGCTAACTAAGAAAGCATAATGAAGCATAATTAGCTCATGCATTGCTTTATTAAGTTATGTTTTGCGGATTCATAGTTTTATTTGCTGAGCGAAAGCTCACGACTTACGTCTATGCTGTAGGTAAGCAGCCTATCAGCAATCCTTGAGACAAGGCGGTGGAGCTTGGCACGGCGAGTTGTGAAACATGGGATGGAGACCTCTACGCCTTTCGTCATATTATGCTATTAATTATGAACTATGTTGTATGTAAATTGACACTTCAGTATTGAAGTATATAAGTATGTATGTATGTATTTATATATATATATATATATATATGTAGGTAAGTAGTGGGATGGATTTAAGTTCAAGTTGCTTTAAAAAAAAAAAATTCCGTATTTCCGCTAAGTAAAATAAGTTAAGTAATTACGTATGTTTTGTACGGTAACGGCCTACGTTAGGCAGGTCGTTACAGAGTTGGTATCAAAGCGGGTTTCCTGCCTTCCAGTTTCACAATCTGCCTGCCAGCGCCACTGTCATTGTAAGTAGAATTTAATTTTGTGTATGTATGCTCATTATGCAATTATGATATGGTAGATTATATGTTATGGATCCGAGGAGAGTAGACGACGATCGTGATGCAGCCTATACGTTTTATGGGATACAACCACTGGTATTTGACGGGACTCGCTATACGGTGTCATTAGCGGTATGGTTATACGATATGGAGAGGATATTCCAAATATGCCATATAGAGGCATATCTTCAGGTTCCGTTAGCCAGCCGATGTCTGGCAAGGGATGGTAGATTATGGTGGATGACGTTAGGAGAGCAAGCTATGCAGGGAGATTCATGGGCCGACTTCCGTGCTCTTATTATTGCCAGTTACGAGCCTTTGCCCAATGAGGACGCCGACTTACCTTACCGCGATCCCGAGATCTACAACGACATGTGCCTCGGGCGATATCTTGGCTATGCTGCGGATTGGCGTGCCTATCCAAACGAGTCCATGGGGCATTATTGCAGAAGATTCCAGGTGGCGATGTTACCATACATCTCGCGAGATTTAGGTGATCCGGAGCTACAAGCATTATACCTTTTTAGAGAAGGGTTACCTTCCGAGATTAGGATATTTGTTCCGGCACCAATGGCAGGGATGACAGTGGAGCACATGATAAATGATATCTTGAAGGCTGAAATAATAGCCCATATGTTACAAGTAGATGCCTTGGTGGATGATATTATACAGGTGCCTATCGATGATGCTGGCATTCCTGAGTCACTATTCAAAGGAGGTCCACTTATGCTCGAGGACCCTATTCCCGCTGTTCCACTACAGGAGATCCCGCCACAGGAGGTGGAGGCCGACGCAGAAGGAAATGGAGTGGACCCTGCAGATTTCATGGCTGCACCCGAGGATCAACCCGAGCACCCTCCAGTAATCATCATCGACAGTGATGAAGATGAAGAAGACGTCGAGGAGGAAATTGAAGAAGTATGGGAAGAGCAAGAACAAGGGGTATGGGAGGAAGAGATAGAGGACTTCGAGGACAACCCGGAGGAGATTTTATTTGATGATGGAGATTGGGATGTAGACTCTAACGCTTCCTCCGTTGTCACGATCGAGCAGATAGATTAGACATAGGATTGACTTTTATTAGTTTATTCTTTTTGACCTAAGGATTGTATATATGTATGATGGTAAAGTGGTAGCCACTTCCATCTTAATTTTGACCATGTATGTATAGCAAGTACAATGTAATAGACATGTACATTATTATGTAAATATAATGTATTTTTTGTAAGCGTACAAAAAGACAAGTTCAAGTATGAAATGTATATGATATGATGATCAAGAATTATGTATGATAAGTTTATGACAAATATATGATATGATACGATGATGTTAAATTATTAAATGATAAGTATGATGGTATTATGACATGATAAGCATGACAGTATTATAGTATGATGTTTTAAGATATGATAAGTTATGAATAAAAGAAAAGATATTATAAGCATGACATTATGTTTTCTTAAATTGGAATCAGAAAATGGTACGTCCACGTACTAGAGCAAATCAAAATCCGCAAAAGCCGGATCTTGCAAATGTTGTAGCCACTCTACAACGACAATTGCAAGAACAGCAACGAGAAACGAATCAGCTTCGTGAGCAGATAGCTCGTATGAATCAAGTACCCCCAGTAACGCCACAGGTACCCCCTGTAGCGGCCCAGGTACCTGTATCGGAGGTGCAGCAAGAGATTCCATGGGATGCTGAAGTCCCGATAGCACCTGCCGAGATAAAAATGAACCCACCTTTAGTTCGGAAAGACTTGTTGTATGAACAGTTTAGGCGGATGAAGGCGCTTGAGTTTGAGGGACCTACGGACCCTATAGCATCCGATAATTGGTTGATTGATATCCAAGTAATTTTGGATTTCATGAGACTTACTGAGCAAGAAAAAGTTCTCTGTGCTTCCTTCGCACTTAAGTAGGACGCAAGGCACTGGTGGATGACTGTTCAAATGCACAGACATGTTATGGCAATGAGTTGGCAGGATTTTGTAGCTGAATTCAGAACAATGTATTACAATAGAGAAATCATGGCGGCTCAACAAGATGAGTTCACCAGTATGAAACAGGGAACGATGACGGTACTAGAGGTTGTTAAGAAATTTGAACAGTTAGCCCGCTTATGTCCGGACCTTGTACCGAATGAAACCGAGAAGGTAAGGAGGATGATGAAGATGTTCCGGAGAGATATTGCCAAACAAGTCAATGCTGGCAGTAGCCCTCCAACCCTGGTATCCGACTGTGTAAGTCGGGCCTTAAGAGCTGAATATTTGAGACTAAGAAGGATGATGTAACCCTATGCCAAGCAAGTCAGGCCAAGGAAGCAAGGGCTTAATTTTTTAAGACTAAGAAGGAAGAAAAGACCGTGGTGAAGCAGCTGCAGCCCCGACAGAATGTGGAGTCGTACTCAAAGCGGCAGACTAGTACCTTTGCTTAAGGTTCCAAACAGTTAGGGAAGAACAAGAGAAAAGGGAATGTTACTGGTCAGGGGCAACAGCGAATTACCCTCAAAAGAAGAGCAATAGAGGAAATGAGGGTAATAATAATGAGTATCCCGTATGTGCCCAATGTGGAAAGAAACGCTTGGGAGTGTGAAGATTGGATCGAACGCTTGCTACCTTTGTGGCAAAGAAGGCCACTATGCAAGGAATTGCACCCTGAATAGTCAGAACCAGAACCCACAGTTTCCAAACAGGAATTCAGGCAGTCAACTGCATGCAGCCCAAGTGAAGATCGAAGGCCATTCGATCACACAAGGAAGGCTAGAGGCTCCTGAACACCAAGCGAGGATCTATGCCTACACCATGGGAGATGCAGAAGCTGGAACTTCGCATGTGGTAACAGGTTAGACTTTTGTCGCCACTCATGATGATATTGCCCTGTTTGATTCTGGTGCTACCCATTCATTTGTGGTAGAGAATTGTATGTTGATCTTGTTGTGATCAAGCTTCAAGATTTTGATGTTATCTTAGGAATGGATTTCCTAAGCAAGTACAACGCTAAGATTGATTGTCGAAAGCACTGTGTTATATTTAGTCCTTATGGCGAAGAAGAGTTCAATTTCTACGGCCAGTCTCGGAGCTCAGCGACTAGGCTAGTCTCAGCAGTAAAGGCTTGGAAGATGTTAACTAATGGATGCCAAGGATATTTAGCTAACATGGTGGACAAAGATCAAGAGGTGGAGCTAACACCAGAAAATGTCTCCATTATAAGGGAATACGTGGATGTTTTTCCAAAAGACTTACCTGGACTTCCGCCGGAGCGAGAATTTCATTTGAAATAGAATTATTACCAGGAACTGCACCCGTATCGAAAGTGCCCTATCGTATGGCACCAGCCGAGCTTAGAGAACTTCAAGTGCAGTTACTAGAACTGCTGGACAAAGGATTCATTTGGCAAAGTCACTCTCCATGGGGAGCGCCAGTTCTGTTCGTCAAGAAAAAGGATGGATCGTTGCGAATGTGCATCGATTATCGTGAGCTGAAAAAGGTTACAATCAGTATCCCCTTCCGAGAATTGATGATCTTTTTGATCAACACAGGGGAGCAGTAGTATTTTTGAAAATCGATATGCGATCGGGATACCATCAGCTCAGGATTAAGGAGGCGGATATTTTTAAAATGGCTTTTAGAACACGATATGGGCATTATGAGTTTTTAGTCATGCTGTTTGGATTGACTAATGTCCCAGCCACTTTTATGGACCTTATGAACCGGGTGTTCAAGGAGTATCTTGATAAGTTTGTTATCGTCTTTATTGACGATATACTCATTTACTCAAGATCCATGGAGGAGCACGAATAGCACCTTAGGACGGTATTGGGGACGTTAAGAGGGAATCAACTATATGTCAAATTCACAAAGTGTGAATTTTGGTTAAATAAAGTTCATTTCTTAGGTCATGGTTTCAAAAGAAGGAATTTCTGTCAATCCAGCTAAAGTAGAGACGGTTAGTCAGTGGGCCGTACCAAGGAATGTTACGGAGATGCGAAGTTTCCTTAGGTTAGCTGGATACTATCGACGTTTTGTGGAAGGTTTTTTCAAGGCAGCTACCCCTCTTACTGCCTTTACTAAAAAGGGGAAGAAGTTTGAATGGTCACAGAAGTGCGAAAAGGGATTCCAAGAGCTTAAGAAGAGACTTACAAGTGCACCAGTATTAATAATTCCCGACGTGGATGAAGGGAATTTTGTAATTTATAGTGACGCCTCTAAAATTGGACTTAGGGCTGTCCTGATGCAAAAAGGGAAGGTGGTTGCCTATGCCTTACTACAATTAAAGGATCATGAAAAGAATTATCCGACGTATGATTTAGAGCTCACAACGGTAGTTTCGCATTAAAGATCTGGAGACACTATTTGTATGGGAATAGATGCGAAATCTATACCGACCATCAAAGTCTCTAGTATCTTTACTCAGAAAGAGTACAACATGAGGCAACGAAGATGGTTAGAACACGTTAAGGATTACGACTGTGAGATCCATTTCTACCCTGGAACGGCAAACAGGGTAGCAAATGCTTTAAGTAGAAAATCAGCCGGTATGCTGATGTCTATCGGAACGCTGCCCAAGTCACTTCAAAGGGAAATTTCTGACTTCAACATGGAGATGATAACTGGAAAGTTATCTGTTTTGACTCTTCAGTCTGATCTACTAGAATCGATCAAGATTTATCAAGGAAGGATTCCTTTATGCTAAACGTGTAACTTTTTGGTGGAAAGAGTAAAGAATTCAAGACCTCTAAGGATGGGGTAATATATTTCAAGACAGGATTAGTGTTCCTGATTGTGAATTTCTTAAGAAACAGATTATGTCAGAAGCGCATATGACGCCATACTCGGTACATCCTGGAGCTTCCAAGATGTACAAGGATCTTAAGGAGAATTATTGGTGGCCAAGAATGAAGAACGAGATCGCAGAATACGTGTCAAAATGCCTAACTCAGTATGTTAAGGCTGAATACCGCCATCCAGGCAGAGATCTTAGAAAATTGAGTTTCCTGAATGGAAATGGGAACAAACTACGATGGATTTCGTAGTAGGATTACCCAGGACTGCAAATGGGAATGATACGATTTAGGTTGTTGTCGATAGATTAACCAAATCAGCCCACTTAATTTCCATCAAAGCCACTTTTTCGGTAGAAAGACTTGCCGAAATTTATGTATCTCAGATCGTTAAGCTGCATGGAGTGCCAAAATCGATCATTTCGGATCGTGATGGACGTTTTACCTCTCGATTTTGGACAAGTGATCACACCGCAATGGGGGTCGAAATTAAAATTTAGTATAGCTTTTTACCCCCAAACTGATGGCCAGTCGGAACGAACCATCCAGACATTAGAAGATATTCTAAGATCATGTGTTTTGGATTTCAAAGGAAGCTGGGATCAGAAGCTACCTTTAATCGAATTTTCTTATAATAAAAGTTTCACGCCTCATTGCTATGGCTCCATTTGAAGCGTTATATGGAGGAAATGTCGATCTCCTATTCATTGACATGAAGTTGGCAGAAACAATTTCAAACCACGGATTTCATCAAGAACAACCTCTGAGTACATCAAGCTACATCAACAGAGACTCGACATGGCTTTTAGTCAACTAGAAAAGTTATGCCGACAAACGTCTAAGACCCTTGGAGTTCCAAGTTGGAGATTCAGTTTTCATTAAGATTGCTCTATGAAGGGAATAATGAGGTTTGGTAAAAAGGGGAAGCTTAGCCCAAGTGATATACCGGACCATTTGAAATCCTAGAACGGATTGGAAAATTAGCCTATAAGCTGGCCTTGCCACCAGAATTGGCTTCTGTGCATGATGTTTTTCACGTTTCAATGTGAAGAAATATGTACCCGACCATTCCCATGTGCTAAGTCAAGAAAACCAATTGAAGTCCAAACTGACTTGACATATGAAGAAAGCCAGTCCAGATTTTGGACCGGGAATAAAAGTTTTAAGAAACAAAACCATTCCCATGGTTAAAGTGCTATGGCAAAATCATAAGGGTAAAGAAGCAACATGGGAATTAGAAGAGGATATGAGAAGGAACTACCCCCCGACTTGTTCTAATTTTCGAGGACGAAAACTTTTAAGGGTGGAAGATTGTAATACCCAACGTTTTATGAAATCACGATTTCCTTTTTAAGGAATTTACGATGTACTATGTAAGTACTTATGAAATGCCTGATCTGATTTTATCAGATTTTATGTGAGTTCTTATAGCTTATAAGACTCAATAATAAAATGCTTAGTCAAGCATAAGACCTTTTGTGTAAAAAGGTAGAATGAAATTTATGATTTTATGTTGGTCAAGTTTGACCAAGAAAAGTCAAAAGTATGAATATAACGGTACTGCATTATAGCAAGCAGTAGAAGAATTATACTGCAAAAAAACTGTCATCACAGATAGATAGTGAGAATAAGGTTCAAGACCACTATAGAAAAATCAAACACATTATTTAGAAACAATAAGGGCTAAGTAGCTTTAAGTTATAAGAAAAGTTTTCATACAGTCCAATAAAATGCAGATTAATTCTGGACTGCGGTTCAGTAAGACAATACTGTTATTAGTAAGAACAGTATTTGTAATATCTGTGCTAGTATGAAAATGGACTGCATTTAAGAAGGAAAGCAAAACAAGACCCAAAAGGGGGGGACACCTCATCAATGGATAAATACATGATTTATTGGATTTTTGAAAATTAGGAAAGAATTAGCAAACTTGGCCCCCAAGGCTCCCAATGGCTGGCCACTTTAAGTGTTTTTGGGCACATATTTTGCTCATAAGGACTCATATGCAATTTTGAAGATAAAAATAAATCCAAAAAGTAATTTATTTTTCACCTATAAATAGGTGATGGGGTGATGGATTTTTAGAGCATTTTTGTGTGAACTTACCAAAACTCTTGCAAAATTCAGCTCACCCTCTTCCCCTTAGCAAGCCGAAACCTCAAAGAGAAGAGAAGAAACCAAGCAAGAAGGAAAAGCTTGAATCAAGGTCTAGATCCAATTTCCAAGCTTAAAGGTATTCTTCTACAAACCTTTAAGCTATCCAATTAAGTTTTGGTTCAAGCTTTATGTGTATTTTATGTGGGTATGTAAGAGCATAAGCTCATTGTATTAGCTTAGATTTGTCCTTGATTAGGGTTAATGGTCTTGATGTATTGTGTTTGTATGTTTATGATTTCAATTGCTAGAGTATGTATGATATGTATGTATGCCTAGCAAATGTTTGTAATATGTCCCCAGACACTCAAGAAGATGTAGAGTGTGATTGATCATGTTGTAATTCATGTATGATGCTAGAAGGGTTATGAAAAACCCTGTAATAATTTACCATATAGGTTTGTATGTATGATTTTATGAATGAGAATGAATGTATGGCAATAAAAACAGTTTGTAATGCACTGCATGACTTGATGTAGGCTCACGGTTTTAACCGATCGAGGTAGTGTGCGCGTAAAATTATGTAACAAACCATGAAAACAAAAACTGTCAGTCTCGGGTCAAGACTGGGCAGTAATCTGGAAATAGGATTTTGAGACCTTTAAAGGCCGATTTGAGAAAAGTTAAAACTAAAAAGTTGTAGAAAATGGAAAACACTACGGGGGCAGCTCTGACGGTTTTTAAAAATAAGGCTCAAAATGCCTCTGTTTTCACAAAAATCCAAACCTGGTCATGCCCAGACCCTGTGCACGGCCAGGCAGGTTCAACAAGGAAAAAGAAAAGGTTAGAGACAGAACTAGGTTCTAAGTAAAGATTGAAAGTTGTATGAATTTTTATGATCTAAAACTTTTGTGAAGAAAAGTTTTTCAAATTCAAACGGATTCTAAGGTATAAATGGATTCTGAAAACTGTGCAGAAAACATGAAATTCCTGCACAGAATTTGTAAAACAGTGCAGGAATAGGCAATTTCTGTACATACAGTAAAAATTGGATTAATGGGACTGTTTTTAGTAAACTTCCCCAGACTTAGAAAATTTTTATAAAAAACAATTTATAAAATGGTTAATTAAACCAGCCTAGTAAGGGAAATAAATAAAAGAATAAATGAATTTGGGTCAAGAGATAGGATTACCATAGTAAGAGAAATGGTTATTGGATTGGTTACTAATTTTAATTGGACCAAAAATTATTCTAAGACATAGTAACAAGACGATGACCATTAGTAAACCGATATGTTAACAAGTTATTTGGTTGGGCCTAAAGCCCAAGGTTACTAGTAGTAACCTAATAAGAAATAATTTTAAAAGTTGGGCCTTAGTAACCAATAAGCTCTAGGGTTACATTTAGTAACCAAGTAAATTATTATAAGTGTGTGTGTGAGGGGACATATTACTAGGGTTACTCATGAATGTTGGTTAGGATACCAACATTTTATGATTATGATTTATGATAAGCTAGGGAGATCCTTACCCTACGTCCTTTTTGAAAAGCAGGAAGTAACCTGCTGTTGTGATCTGAATTGGAGCAACAAAATTTAGGACGTAGCACAACAAGTAAGTACAACTCCGCCTACATCATAGGCACTTGTTTTGCTACTTGCATGTTTTGTTTATGCAGTTATGTGATGTATATGATTTATGATTTATGTTGTGACATCATGAAGCATGTTCACTTAATTTATATGGTAAGACTATGACCAAGTTTCAAGTATGAACGGTTTATGAAATATGTTTTAAGATAAGAATAGTTGTATATATAAGTTTCAAGTATGTTGGCAAGCAAATTACCTTGTGTCGTACCGACCCGCTCGTAGGTCGGGTTTGGACCATGGTTTGAGTTGGAATGGACTGGCCGCCCCAACCACTCCATGGCAGCGCACTATGGTACGTACACTTATGTTAAATAAGGGCCCCAAAAGGATATGTTAACTAGAAAGCATAATGAAGTATAATTGGCTCATGCATTGCTTTATTAAGTTATGTTTTGCGGATTCATAGTTGTAGTTGCTGAGCGAAAGCTCACGACTTACGTCTATGATTTAGGTAAGCAACCTATCAGCAATCCTTGATACAAGGCGGTGGAGCTTGGCACGGCGAGTTGTGAAACGTGGTATGGAGACCGCTACGCCTTTCGTCATATTATGTTATTAATTATGAACTATGTTTTATGTAAATTGACGTTTCATATTGAAGTATATAAGTATGTATGTATGTATATATATATATATACTATGTAGGTAAGTAGTGGGATGGATTTTAGTTCAAGTTGCTTTAAAAAAAAAAAATCCGTATTTCCGCTAAGTAAAATAAGTTAAGTAATTACGTATGTTATGTATGGTAACGGCCTACGTTAGGCGGGTCGTTACAAAGATGGCCTCATACCATTCCCTAGATTTAGGGATAGTATTAGGCTGAAGATGAAATGGTAAATAGTGGTGGCTACTTGGTCAAGGGGTTTATGAATTTCATTGTCTTCTATAATGATGATTTTCCTTCTGACTAATCTTTTTGTATTCTTTCCTTTTGATGATATCTCCTTTTATCATCTTGTTGGAGCCCTGCAAACATTAAGAGATGTTAATTTACTTGAAATCTCTTCGGTATGTTCTAAAATATCTTTTTCAATTTGAGCTCCACTTTAGGTCCGTTGGTGGGAGGTTTTTCTGATTTAGTGACCTTAATTCTTTTATATAAGAATTAGGATCACTTTCTCCATATGTAACTAGAAACCAAAATTTTTCCCCATCTTTTTCCAAGAGGTCCTACTTTAGGATCTCCCATATCGTATCTCTCGTTAAGAGATCTTTTACGGTTATGTAATTTGGGCTCTCCGAATCCATCTCTGCATAGATGAAATAGATTAGAAGTTTTATTTTGTTTTTGTTAAGGGAAATAGAGAATTAGTCTTTTCTTTATTCCACTCAGGTTCAGTAGAAAATTGTAGAGTAATTTTATTACCATTAGTTTCAGAAACTATCTCTTGTTCTGATACTATAAAGGGATAGAGTAATCCTAGAAAAGGAGTTCCTAATTGGCAAGTCTGGTAATTTCTTTGCTAAGAAGAAAACTAGTCTTTAGGTTTACTCCATTTATAAGGATTGTAGCATCAGGAAGTTTATATCTAATGGGTATTTTTCCACCATTAGCAGTATTTTAAGACCTGGGTAGTTTTAGTGAAGTATTTTGTGGGATGATACCTTCACTATACAATTAAGGTCTGCTCCTGAATCCATAAGGGCTTCAATATTTATGACATACTCCTGAGCTATAATTATAGTAACCTGAGTATACCATTTTTGAATAATCATTTTTTCTATTGTATTAATTGACTCGGGTATTTTTTCAAGAAGATGGCATATTTTCAAATATTTCAACAAAGTCTGACCCATCTTTTTCTTCATATTTTTTAGATGAACTGACTGAGCTATCAAATGATTCTAAGGCTTGAACTCTAAATTTAAGTTCCTTAAACTCTTTTTTCATTACGCTGATCTCCTGTTTAAAATCTAGAATTGTAGGTTCCATTTTAGAATTCTCAGTTTCTATTCTTTTAAGAATTTCTTTAAAGGAATAACCTTGAGATTTTTCTTGTAAAGTTTTTTGTATCTTAGTGTCCTGATATTTAGGACTTTCCTTAGCCATAAGGATATATTCTCTAAAGCATTTTGTTTTTCTTTGGATCTTCTATCTTATCTATTATTTTTAAATAAGACCTTCTTCTTTTGAGAGAACATTAAGTTTAAACCATTCATATTAAGAATGGCTTCATAATGATCACACTTACATTGGGTTCAGATTCTTTTTCTTCTACAGAAGATGAATCTTAAAGTTGGATTTGATTGACTAACAGTTTCTCTTCACTTTCACTCTCAGAAGAACTTCTTTGATAATTTAAGAAGTGTTTTTCTAGTTGCCGTTTTATATTTTCATCTATTTATAGCTCATTTATTTTTACTTGAGTCCAACTTCTGTTGGCATAATGACCTATTTTTCCACATTTATGACATACAGGAGCTTTTTTTTTTTATCCTCTTGTCTCTTTTTCTAGGCTATCATATTTTTAAAAACTTTTTTTTATTTTTATATGCCTTTGTATTTGATTAGGGACTTTATCATAAGTCTTTTTTTTTTTTTTTTTTTTTTTCTTTGAAGACCAGTGACATTTTGGCTGTAGCCAAATTGTTCACAAAAATCTCCAAGAGTTTGTTTGCCATTAACCACTCTTTCTCAAGCTGTCTTTTAAGCTTGCTATCGTTGCATAGAGTTAACCCTTCAGCAACGACTTCAGCGGCTAATTCCCCATAAGTATAATGAGAATATGGAATATTACCATCATGTTTAATCTAAGCCTAGTTCTAACCCTTTCAGCAAATAAGGGTGGAAATCCTAATAAGAATTTTTCCTTTCCAAAAATCTTGGTTACAATCTTCTCTAGTTAATACTTTAGATCAGAATACATCTTTATACTATTTATAATGGGATAGAGTTGGACATTTGAGATTCAAGAGTTGTTCTTGACTTCTATCAAATTGTATTCTAGTGGATCCTATAAAATGTAGTAGGATCGTATAAACTAGAGTATTTACGATATCTGGCTCAATAACATTAGGATTTTCTGGTTTTATCCTAGTAGCGTTAAGGATAACAGTTTTTGTTGAGGTGTGATATAATGATCCCACCATCCTTGTAATTGCCCAGTAAATCCTGTGATAATAGCAAATGCGGTATCAGCATTGCTATTACCATTGAGCTTACACGCCGAAGCATATATCATTATATTTTTAATAACTCTCAAGATTTGATATCAGAAAGACCATCAATATTCCATTCGACAATGGACTTTCCATCATAAGAAGTTCCATGCCAAATTTCATCTTCGTATTGAAGGTCTACTGGTGAAGGCCTAGGATAATAAGGCTTAATTTCAGGTTGGCTATAATTAGCTATAATATTGTAATTTATTAATTACTGGTTCTTCATTATCGTTTTGAAGTGATTAATGATCTGATTAAGATCATTGTCAGAGACTTTGTTGATATCCTATTCAGATATCAAAGACACATATTTCTCTTTTCCTGAAATATCTATTTTGGATAAACGGGTGATAAGTTTAGACAAAAATTCAGGATTAGAGGTTTATTAAGTTTAAAATTTGGATGTATCAGGAGGAGGTTTAAAGAAAACGGTTGGACAAAACTGTTGGTATTTTCTTTGGAAGAGGATTTTCCTGTTTCCTTTGAGGATTCACCTGTCTCTTTGTTTTTTGAATTTTCTATCCTGTTTTCCTATGGTTTGAAGGTACAAATTTGTGTAATTGTTTTGTTCAACTACTTGGTTAACAGCATTGATACTAACAGGTTCATTCAAATTTTTTGAACAGGTTTTGTAGGGGACAGCTAACACGTCTTTTGAATTTGAACAGTGGCTTGTGGTGGATGGACGAAGCAACTTTTTCTCCTGTTGATAAGGAATATTCTGACAAGTTTTTTAATTATATAAGTTGAGGATTTTCTTTTCAAATTTCGGAATTGTTTTCCTTTAATTTTAAAATAAGTTTCCATGAATATAAAAAAGTTTGCTTTATTTTGTAAATAGAAGTAAACTTATTATATTTTTGATGTAAGAAACTTTTTTGAATTTCAATAAAAGTTGAGAAAAAACGATTCTCTTTTTTCTTATTTTCTTCCTAATAAAATATCTGAATAAGACGTTTCTTGTCAATCTTTTCATTAGATTGTTCTAAGACACAAATATTATTATATCCCATATCAGATTGGGTAGGACTAGAAGGATCTTTTGGCTTATAAACTGGTTTTGAAATTCCATTGGGATTCTCATGGTTCCACTGATTTCAGATTCAGAAGATATTCTAGGAAGAGTTGGTTTTTGTTGGATTTTCCCTAAATCTAAGGGAGATTGGCTTGTAAAATCCGATTGTCTTGGTGGGGAGAATTGTTTCTTTCTTTGGTTATTGAAGCTTATTTTCAACAGTACCATCTATCAGCTCAGTGATCTGGTAAGGATACAATTTTGAGGTGGATCACGATTTGAGGCCTTTTCTAAGGTCCCATGATTCAGGAAAGGAGATTTCATTCCAAGGTATTCTTTTGGGGATGGCTACTGATGCGAATAAGGTTGCACATCCAAGCATACATGACGGGGAAGTAACAAGGGGATTGGAGGGATTCAAGGGCAGCAGCACCCACGTGATCCATTAGGCTTGCCAATTTGATAAGAACCACGCCAATATGCTGACGAAACCCGTATCAATAAAAATACACCAAGGACCGTTTCTACTTCAGATTCGGATGGAAATCACCGCGACTCGTTGCTTATATCGAAGCAAGAACCTTGGTATATCGAAGACGCCACAATCAAGGATGGAAGGCTTGACTGATAAGTCGGTTTTGAACTCCACGGAAGATTCCGATAAGTTCGAATAGTTCGTCAAAGAACCAAAGAAAGAATTCACCTCTCTAGAAAAATGATTATCATCCTCTTCATTAACCTTAAAAATGCCTATTTATAGGCCACAATACAATCAGAAAATACCAAGGAAATTCGTCCAAAAAATCAGAGGAAATTACCTAAACCTAGAAAAGGAAAGTTGACAAATTCAAATTTATTAACTAACCCTAGTTCACCCTAAAATAAAAACCAACTAAAAAGGAATGTTTTAAAGGCTGATTATCAGCCAATTACATGCCCAAAACTTTAAGGGAAAGAGCAATAAAGTCATTTTTTGACAACTTGCACAAACAGATCAGCCACATGTGCCAACAATGGAAAAGTTTCCGAAAATTCTTCATTAGCCTAGATCATGCCAAATTCGTGGACTCTTCTAGAATCTGGATCAAATTGATGCACCTTTGAGGTTGACGTGATCCTTGGTCAATGGGCTTGCACAAATTGACTTGATTCCAAATTTCATAAATCAGCCCATTTAATACTTACTTGAATTTCTTAGCACGGGCTCTTGTAACGGACCAACAGGAACTTGAATTGGATCAGCCACCTTCCATGCATTTGAGCTCTCCATATCTCCATCATTCCCCTCCTCTTGAAATTGATTTGCCCTCAAATCATCTCCTACATCAAAGGGACTTAAATCAGAGACAATGAAGGTAGCACTGACATTATACTCACCTGGCAGATCCAATTTATAAGCATTGTCATTGATTCTTTCAATGACTTGAAATGGACTATCTCCTCGTGGTAGCAACTTTGACTTCCTTTGTTCCGGAAATCGCTCCTTTCTAAAGTGCAAACCATACCCAATCTCCTGGTTCAAAAATTAGCTTGTGTCGTCCCTTATTGGCTTGCTTTGCATATTGTTCCGTTCTTCGCTCAATGTTGAGTCTTGCCTTTCTCATGAATCTGCTTAACAAGATCAGCCTTCCTTTTGCCATATAATTAACACGCTCAGAAACAGGTAATGGTGATAAGTCCAATGGAGACAATGATTAAACCATAAACAATCTCAAAAGGTGAATACATAGTAGCAGAATGGACAGAACGATTATATGCAAACTCAACATGCGGTAAACAGTCTTCCCATGTCTTAATGTTCTTACTAATGATCGCCCTTAACAAAGTTGACAAAGTCCTATTTACTACCTCAGTTTGACCATCAGTTTGTGGGTGACAAGTAGTAGAAAACAACAATTTTGTACCTAACTTACTCCACAAAGTCTTCAAAAGTAGCTCAAAACTTAGTATCTCTATCCGAAACAATTGTTCTAGGCATTCCATGTATCCTCACAATCTCCCGAAAGAACAAGTCAGCGACATGCGAAGCATCATCTGTTTTTATGACCAATGATAAGAACCACCGCCAATATGCTGACGAAACCCGTTATCAATAAAAGACACCAAGACCGTTTCTACTTCAGATTCGGATGGAAATCACCGCAACCCGTTGCTTATATCGAAGCAAGAACCTTGGTATATCGAAGACGCCACAATCAAGGATGGAAGGCTTGACTGATAAGTCGGTTTTGACTCCACGGAAGATTCCGATAAGTTCGAATAGTTCGTCAAAGAACCAAAGAAAGAATTCACCTCTCTAGAAAATGATTATCATCCTCTTCATTAACCTTAAAAATGCCTATTTATAGGCCACAATACAATCAGAAAATACCAAGGAAATTCGTCCAAAAAAATCAGAGGAAAATTACCTAAACTAGAAAAGGAAAGTGACAAATTCAAATGTAGTAACTAACCCTAGTTCACCCTAAAATAAAAACCAACTAAAAGGAATGTTTTAAAGGCTGATTATCAGCCAATTACATGCCCAAAACTTTAAGGGAAAGAGCAATAAAGTCATTTTTTGACAACTTGCACAAACAGATCAGCCACATGTGCCAACAATGGAAAAGTTTCCGAAAATTCTTCATTAGCCTAGATCATGCCAAATTCGTGGACTCTTCTAGAATCTGGATCAAATGATGCACCTTTGAGGTTGACGTGATCCTGGGTCAATGGGCTTGCACAAATAACTTGATTCCAAATTTCATAAATCTGCCCATTTAATACTTCCTTGAATTTCTTAGCACGGGCTCTTGTAAACGGACCAACAGGAACTTGAATTGGATCAGCCACCTTCCATGCATTTGAGCTCTCCATATCTCCATCACAATTGGACCAATCACGAGACTTAGAGTCAAGCGATTTAAAGAAGCATTGAATGGGCTGATTCAAGAAGTTTGCACTCAAGTAAATTCGTGGAAGCCCATTAAGCTTGGACCACATTATCATCAGAAGAACATTACCATGATTGGAGTTCTAGAAGAGCCCGGTCAAAACAAGTTTAATTTCAGCATGGCTACTTTCCGTTTTAGTGTGTTAGGTCTGACTTTAAGCCTTGGATACTAATTTATTTTACTTTCTTTATTCAGGCATGATTCTTTTGGTGTTGTAATGGCTGATAATAAAGCCAAATTAAATACATAATGTTTCCTTTCTAGTTTTAGGCATTAAATAGAAAGAGTAGGTCAGTTTTCCTAATTTTTTTTTCCTTTTGAATTAAATCCGAATTTATTAGAATATAATTTAGGAAAAAAAAACCTAGTTGTATTCAGCAGCCTATAAAATGGTCTGCTTTAGAAGCTAAGGAAATTTTTTTGGAGAATTCAGAAAAAGTGAGAATTGTGTGTTCTTACATTCTTGAAAAGACTTTTGAACTTATCAAGTTATTATTGTGGCATTCAACAGCCAAACTTATCATCTAGGTTCTTGAGACGTTCTTGAGAGTCTTGGTGTGGCGTTTGTCAATATCCGAAGTCTTGGTTCTTATCTCGCTCGGTAACGGGTCAAGGCTCAAACAAGCTTGCTTCTTGAAGGTCTTGGGGTTTGAATCCACGTTTGTGTCGGGTTTCGTGTTCATCGGCGAGGTTCATATCAGCTACTTTGGATTTGGCTAAATTGGTCTGGAACATAGTAGTGGTTCCTTTGTTATCCTTTATTAAGAATTTTATATTGATGTTAGGACTGATAGTATTCATGACTTTACAGTAAACTCTGAAAATGAGAGCTAGATTACTGGTGTCTTCTTCCATATCGAATCCATGTGTTTTTATATGAATCATAAGAGATTTAATGACATTTCTATCTCTTAAGTGAACGGTAAAATTAGGAAAACAATCAAAGTAAATTAGTAGATTCAACACTTCCTATTAAGGAGTCCATGAATCTTTTATGTCTTTTATCTCTTACACATGCTAATACATAATTGTTTAATCCTTCCCTAGTTAAGGGTTTTATGGCAACTTGAACAAGACCTAGATGAAGGTATCCGTACTTTTCTTTGTAAGTGTTTACAAAGTTTTGTGTGACGAGTGGGACCTCCATTATTCCGCTTGTTAGAGGAAAAACTTCTTCAAGTTTTAATGATGTAATCGGATTTAAAATGAAATGACCCTTTATTATAAACAGAAGATGTGCTAACTTTGGGTATGGTCCAATTATTAAGATGCTTTTCAATATTTTCTACATAATTATTTATTTGTTTTTAACTGAACCAAAAGAGCTAGGTTCGGAGTAAGAGCCAAGGGATCTAGAGGAGGAAGATCTAGAAAGAATTTTAAATACTCTTGCCATAATTAGTTCTCAGAAGACTCGGTCAACGACTTACGTTGGGACTTGACAACGGCTATCTCTCGCCTATTACCCTGTTGCGCGACTAAAGCCAAAAGAACTAAGAACAACAGTAGCAGTTTAGAAGGTTTCTCAATCACCACTCTCTATCACCCCCGAAAACTTGACTCTGATACCATTTCGACCAGGATATACAAAAGCAGAGGAATAATAGTAACGTAGAAAGTATGGAAAAGCATTAACAATAATAATTAAAATAAAACAGAGATAAAAACTTTAATTAATTTAAACTTACATAAACTGAAGAAGTGGGAATCCTTGATTGAGGTTCCAACTGTTACAGCAAGCACAATTAAAGCACACTCACACTCAAAGCACTCTTTACACAACAGCACACTCAAATATTTTACAAAAGAAAACTCAAAATATTTACAAGTTTTCTACTACAAGTTTTTTCGCTCTATTTTTTCGCTCCCTTTTTTCCGTTCTCTATTTTCTGTTGTATTTTTTCCGTTCTGTTTTTTCGTTCTGCCTTCAAGCTTCTCAGCTGTTCCTTTTATAAGGACTTGAGAAGGGTCTGTGGATTCACGAGAAGAGGGAAAAGGATCAAAGGATTCTTTAATCATGTTAAACTTCGCCTTACGTGTTCAAGACAAAGAGTCAGAAAGTTTTGGATTCTTTAATCCCATAAAACTTTGCCTTACATGTTCAAGACAAAGAGTCTGAAAAGAAGAAGATAAGGAATCTGGTTTTATGACACAGAGAGGTATGTACTGGCAAGAAGACAAAAGAACTATAGTTCCTTAGTTCCCATGTGAAGAACAAAAACAAACATAGGACCAAAAAGAAACTATTGGTTTTCAGAAAGTTACGTAGAGATAGATGAAAAAGCTAAAGGAACTATTTGTTCACATGCGAAGCTTTAGGTAAAGCAAGGAGACAAAAAAGCCATAGTAACTTATTAGTTCACATGCGAGGTTAAGGGTAAGGGTAAATGTAAATGGTAAGAAAGGTAACTTTTGATTGTACAGCACATGGACATCTGCCTTTGGGAGAAACTTTTTTTACAAAATCACACAATCAAAATCGTTACCAAGAGAGAGAGAGAAACTTTTTTTTTCTTTTTTGTTTGCAAAAGGTTTTTTTTTACAGGTTTTTGTAATTCTCATAAGGATCCTGAGCAAATTGTTCTCCATAAACAGCTTTGTAACTGTCTTCGCTCATTAACGGAGATTTGTCTTCTTGATCATCTTCGTCTTCAGATGAATCCTTTAGAAGTGTTGAGTTTTTTTCTTTTCTTCGGGAAGAAGCTTTATTTTCTCCTGAGTTAAGGAGGAGATGAGCTGAGATATAGATTCTTTCTCAGAAGGGGTTGTTCTGACTTTTCTTCTTCTTCATCCTGTATAAGGATGATGTTAATGTTTTTCTTAGTGAGATGGTTATAGTTAAATTTTTCCACCATCTTCCAAAAGTATTCTCCCTAATCTTGGAAGTCCATCATCTGAGTCTTCAAGAATAATATACTCCCATTTGAAAATCCAGGGTACCTCATATAAGGCTATAAAAAGAGAAGAATGTCATTAGAACTTGGGACCTTCTTTACTATTCTTTTTTGAGAAGAGTTCGAAAGCCTTCTAACTCATCAGGCATGATGGCTGTGGATGGTTCGATTGTAGTCAAACCAGTCTTTGGAAAGTTGTCTTCTACATATTTTTTCCCTGTTTTAAGGGTGACACGAATGAGAGTTTTGAGTGTTTTTTGGTAGTAGAAGGTTTGTTCCCAGGCTTCATATAATCAAGGTTGTTCCAGGTTTGATGCAGGCCATTTAGCCCAATCCTTGAAAGTGAGAATTTTATGGACTCTGAAAGAGGAATAGGCTATTTGGGTTGAATTTCTATATTTATGAGAATAAAATATTATTATGTATCTGTAAGATGGCCTCATACCATTCCCTAGATATAGGATAGTATTAGGGTGAAGATGAATGGTAAATAGTGGTTGCCTACTTGGTCAAGGGGTTATGAATTTCATTGCCTTCTATAATGATGATTCCTTCTGACCAATCTTTTTGTATTCTTCCTTTTATAAGGAGGTAAGTTGATGCGTTCTCGGATAGACGATTCTCCTTTTATCATCTTGTTGCAGACCTGCAAACATTAAGAGATGTTAATTTACTTGAAATCTCTTCGGTATGTTCTAAAATATCTTTTTCAATTTGAGCTTCCCCACTTTAGGTCCGTTGGTGGTAGATTTTCTGATTTAGTGACCTTAATTCTTTTATATAAGAATTTAGGATCACTTTCTCCATATGTAACTAGAAACTAAAATTTTCCCCCATCATCTCCAAGAGGTCCTACTTAGGATCTCCCATATCGTATCTCTCTTTAAGAGATCTTTTTACGGTTATGTAATTTGGGCTCTCCAAATCCATCTCTGCATTAGATGAAAATATATTAGAAGTTTTATTTTGTTTTTGTTAAGGGAAATTTGAGAATTAGTCTTTTCTTTATTCCACTCAGGTTCAGTAGAAAATTGTAAAGTAATTTTATTACCATTAGTTTCATAAACTATCGCTTGTTCTGATACTATAAAGGGATAGAGTAATCCTAGAAAAGGAGTTCCTAATATGGCAAGTCTAGTAATTTCTTTGCTAAGAAGAAAACTAGTCTTTAGGTTTACTCCATTTCTAAGTAATGTAGCATCAGGAAGTTTATATCTAATGGGTATTTTTCCACCATTAGCAGTATTAACCTAAGTAGTTTTAGTGAAGTATTAGTGGGGATGATACCTTCACTAATACAATTAAGGTCTTCTTACTGAATCAATAAGGGCTTCAATATTATGACATACTCTTGAGCTATAATTATAGTAACCTGAGTATACCATTTTTGAATAATCATTTTTTTCTATGGTATTAATTGACTCGGGTTATTTTTGAAGAAGATGGCATATTTTCAAATATTTCAACAAAGTCTGACCCATCTTTTTCTTTTAGATGAACTGACTGAGCTATCAAATGATTCTAAGGCTTGAACTCTAAATTTAAGTTCCTTAAACTCTTTTATCATTTCGCTGATCTCCTGTTTAAGATCTAGAATTGTTAGGTTCCCTTTTTAGAATTCTCGGTTTCTATTCTTTTAATAATTTCTTTAAAGGAATAACCTTGAGATTTTTCTTGTAAAGTTTTTTGTATCTTAGTGTCCTGATATTTAGGACTTTCCTTAGCCATAAGGATATATTCTGCTAAAGCATTTGTTTTTCTTTTGAAGACCAGTGACATTTTGGCTGTAGCCAAATTGTTCACAAAATTCTCCAAGAGTTGTTTGCCCATTAACCACTCTTTCTCAAGCTGTCTTTTAAGCTTGATATCATTGCATGGAGTTAACCCTTCAGCACGACTCAGCGGCTAATTCCCCTTAAGTATAATGAGAATTATGGAATATTACCATCATGTTTTAATCTAAGCCTAGTTCTAACCCTTGCAGCAAATAAGGGTGGAAATCCTAATAAGAATTTTTCTTTCCAAAAATCTTTGTTACAATCTTCTCTAGTTAATACTTTAGATAAAGAATACATCTTTATACTATTATAATGGGATAAAGTTGGACATTGAGATTCAAGAGTTGTTCTTGACTTCAACAAATCAAACTAGCTGTTTTTACCCTTTTTTTTTTCTTTTTTTTGAGACAATTTCCAACAAATGGTATGAATCAAAGAAATAACTGAGTACTAATCCAAAATTTTTTTTGACTCCCAGGAGAAATAAAATTTTTTTTCTGACGTTTTTTTTTTTTTTCGACAATCTCCAACAAATGGTCTGAATCGAAACAAATAACTGAGTACTAGTCCCAAAATTTTTTTTGACTCCCAGCACAAATAAAATTTTTTTTTCTGACGTTTTTTTTTTCTGACGCTTTTTTTTTTTTTTTTTGAAAAATCACGGAACTGAAATAAATTACAATTCAAACAAAATAAAATTTAAGGATAGGCAAACCTGAGACTAGAACTGGCTCTGATACCAAATGATAGGAACCTCGCCAATATACTGACGAAACCCGTTATCAATAAAGAAGGCACCAAGACCGTTTCTACTTCAGATTTGAATGGAATCACCGCGACCCGTTGCTTATATCGAAGCAAGAACCTTGGTGTATCGAAGACGCCACAATCAAGGATGGAAGGCTTGATTGATAAGTCGGTTTTGAACGCCACGGAAAAATTCTGATAGTTCGAATAGTTCGTCAAGAACCAAAGAAAGAATTCACCTTTCTGAAATAAATTTTCATCCAAAAAAATCCGTCCATTAAACATGAAAATGCCTATTTATAGGCCAAATTACAATCAGAAAATCCTAAGGAAATTCGTCCAAAATCAGAGGGAATTGCCTACTAAAACTAGAAAAGGAAAGTTGACAAATTCAAATGTAATAATTGACCCTAATTTACCCTAAAATAAAAACCCAACTAAAAGGAATGTTTTAATGGCTGATTATCAGCCAATTACATGCCCAAAACTTAAGGGAAAGTGCAATAAATTCGTTTTGGCAACTTGCACAAACAGATCAGCACATGTGCCAACGATGGGAAAGTTTCTGAAATTCTTCATTAGCCTAGTTCATGCCCAAATTCGTCGACTCTTCTAAAATCTGGATCAAATTGATGCACCTTTGAGGTTGACGTGGGTCTTGGTCAATGGGCTTGCATAAATTGACTTGATTCCAAATTTCATGAATCAGCTCATTTAATGCTTCCTTGAATTTCTTAGCACGGGCTCTTGTAATTGGACCAACAGGAACTTGAATTGGGTCAGCCACCTTCCATGCATTTGAGCTACCCATGTCTCCATCAACTTAAATCAGGAAACATTGAAGGTAGCATTTACATTATACTCACCTGGCAGATCCAATTGTAAGCATTGTCATTGATTCTTTCAAAGACTTGAATGGACCATCTCCTTGTGGTAGCAACTTTGACTTCCTTTGTTCCGGAAAACGCTCATTTCTAAAGTGCAACCATACCCAATCTCCGGGTTCGAAAAATTAGCTTGTGTCGCCCCCTTATTGGTTTGCTTTGCATATTGTTCCGTTCTTCGCTCAATGTTGAGTCTGCTTTCTCATGAATCTGCTTAACAAAATCAGCTTTCCTTTTGCCATCTAAATTAACACGCTTAGAAACAGGTAATGGTGATAAGTCCAATTGAGACAAAGGATTAAAACCATAAACAATCTCAAAAGGTGAATACTTAGGTAAACGATCTACAACCACAATGATGAGAACGTCGTCACAGGCAAAGAGCATGTGGGATGAGACATATTCAGATCCTATTCTAGTTCCCCTTGGTCCGGTTACGAGGGGCTCGCCGCTTAAGAAATTCAAAGACGCACTTATGGGCTGATTCGAGCAAGTTGGTCTCAAGCTATTGCATGGAGGCCTATCGAGGGAATTACAAGCGACAACCAGCACAACAAATGCGTAATCCAAGTAATCGAAGAGACCCAGTTAATTACGCATGCAAGATCAATAGCTGTCACTTTGTTTCCGTTTTGAGAACTCTTCCATCTCCAAGCACAATTGGTGACAGCAAATCATCTACGCATTTATTATTCAGATTCCTTTTATTTCGAAATATTGTAAGGCTTTTTAGCCCATTTAGGGAACATGCCATATTTGCTTTGTTTTTATTGCTTCAGAATTGGTTATTTCCTTTTTGGGGTTACTGTCTAGGGCAATTAGGGATGGAAAACCCTCCTATATATATGTACCGTACGGAATTCTTAGGAGGAGATCAGTTTTATGAAAAAAATTTGAGACTTCATTCTCTCTAGTTCTTAGACGAACTTTTTGAACTTATCGGAAAAATCCATGGCGTTCATACGACTTATCAATCAGTCCTTCCATAACTGATTGTGGCATCCTCACATACCAAGGTTCGTGCTTCTTGTTAGGCATCGGGTCGCGGTTCCTTTCAAATCCGTTTAGAATTCGATCTTGGAGACTAATTTGATTACGGGTTTCGTCACAAGTTGGCGTGGTTCGTATCATTTGGTATCAGAGCCTAGGGTTCTAATTAGGTTTTGCTTTATCCTATCCTTTATTTTACGTTTATGTACTACTAATCTGGAGTCTTGATTTCCAGTATTGAATCAAAAAAAAAACGTCAAAAAAAAAAATAATAATAAAAAAATTGGCCGAAAGTCTTCAAGAACTTAGGGTTAATTAGGTTTCTTGTTATTGTTGGGATTGGAATTTCGTGGGGGATTAATAGTCTTTTTTGTTTGCTCTCAGTCGAAACTGTGTAGGAGACTGAAAAAAAAAAAATCAAATCCAGATTATGAAAAGAAAAAGCAGAAAAAAAAAAAAAAAAAAGTCTGGAAACCTTTCTTAAATTTTTCGGCTGTTTCTTGTTATTCAGGGTTTAGGGAGTCCAAATTTACGTTTCTTTTTTTTTGGTGTTAATTTGAGTCTATTTTCTATCCGCGTTTGTTATCATTCTGTATCTAATCTAAGCTTTCTTGGTAAATTGGTTTGTGAATTGCCATGGGAGATTCGATATTGATTTGATTAGTTCTATAAGAACTGAGTGAGGATTAACGAGTGGAAAAAAGGCAAAGAGGCGAGAGCATTAGAGTGAACAAAAGCTGAAAGTATGAGCGTAAACATGAGAGAAATTGAGCGAAAACCAGTTCACGAGAGAACCACGTAAGGAGTGTGGTAAGGTCCTTTTTTATTCTCTCTAATTTTGTTTTGCAGCAAAAATAAAATGTCAAACAATAGCAAGAACACTACTGGAGCGGCAGATCCAAAACTCCTCATGGAAGCTATTGAGGGAGAGATGAGGCGAATGTTGAGAGGAGAGTTGGAGCAGCTACATGAGAGGGTAGACCGAATAGAAAAGCACGCGTGGGACAGCCACAACATGTTCCTCACGCGCGTAGGCGAGAGAGGGTACCGGTTAGAGGAGAGGCCCATGATTACTACGGAATTGATGGGGATGGGTTCGATGAAGGAGAAGACTCGCGGGTAGTCACAGAAGATTTGGACGGGATAGAGGAGTTAGGAATCGGGGAAGGGACATGATGGTATAGAGTGGCATCAAAATGAAGATACCGTCCTTTCCAAGGCAAATCTGATCCCGAAGCATACTTAGAATGGGAGAAGAAAATGGAGTTCATCTTTGACTGCCAAACCTACTCCGAAGCGAAGAAGGTAAATTAGCGTAATTGAATTTTCTGATTACGCTATAACTTGGTGGGATCAGCTCGTCATAAATAGGAGAAGAAATAGAGAGTGACTATCGAGTCATGGGAAGAGATGAAGGCTGTGATGAGGAAGCGTTTTGTGCCAGCGTACTACTACCGGGAGCTGTACAACAAGCTGCAAAATCTTAAGCAAGGCACCCGGAGTGTGGAGGAGTACTACAAGGAGATGGAGGTCATGATGATCCGCGCAAATATAGAAGAGGATCAGGAGGCCTACAATGGCAAGTTTTTGGCGGGCTTGACCGAGAAACTCAAAAATGCCGTCGAGTTGCAACATTATGTGGAGTTGGAGGACATGGTCCACATGGCTGTCAGAATTGAGAATCAACTCAAGAGAGAGGGGGCAGTAGTAGTAGTCAGTAAGTAAAGTAGAAGTAGTAGTAGTAACACGCGTCCAAGCCAAAATCCGAGTACCTCAGCTTGGAAGGCGGCAGCATGGAAGAAGGATGAGAAGCAACTCAACCCAAGGCCAAAAGCCGAACAGAAACAGGAGGAGGCCAGCCATAGGAACCAAGGTAAATCCGATTCTTCCACTACTCGGAATCGTGATATTAGTGCTTTAACTGTCAAGGGCAGGGGTCACATAGCTAGCCAATGTCCGAACAAACGAGCTATGGTGATGCGAGACAATGGAGAGATTGAAACCGACGAGGACTCGGACAATGATTCTATGCCTTCATTAGAGGATGTCGACAATGAGGAGTACGCTGTCCAAGGTGATTTGTTGGTTGCAAGAAGAGCTCTAAGTGTGCAAGCCAGAGAGATGAGAGAGGAGTAGCGGGGAAAACATCTTTCATACTAGGTGCCATGTCCAAACAAGGTATGTAGTGTGATTATTGATGGTGGAAGTTGTACTAACGTTGCTACCATAACCATGGTAGAAACGTTAGGGCTGCCGACAATCAAGCATCTCGACCTTATAAATTGCATGGTTTGAATGATAGTGGGGAGGTAAGGGTGTGTAAACAAGTGTTAGTTTCTTTCCGCATTGGAAGATATGAAGATGAAGTTTTGTGCGATGTAGTTCCGATTGCAAGCTGGACATTGTTACTAGGTCGACCATGGCAATTTGATCGACGAGTTTTAAACACGATGGCTTCACAAACAAAATACTCGTTCGTTCACAATCAAAGAACAGTCACTCTTGTGCCGTTAACACCAAAACAGGTCTATGAAGACCAAGTGAGCTTACAGCGAGAAAGTGAGAAATGAAATGAATGAGGAGGAAAAATCAAGAGTGGGAGGCAGAGAGAGAGTTCGGCCAGTGAGAGAAAAAAGAAGAGGTGGCGAGAAAAAGAAAGCAAAGAGAAAAGAGAAAGAGAGAGAAGGAGAGAGAAAATCGAGGACTGAAAAGAATACACAACAAGCCCATGAGAGAAAAGCAGAGAGAAAAACAAACTTTTATGCGAGAGGCGATGAGATCAGAAGGGCGATGTTCTTAAATCAGCCAATGATTGTACTTTTGTACAAAGAGGCACTTTTAAACACTAATGATCTTGACCCTGCATTGCCTAGTTCTGTTGTTTCTTTATTGCAGGAATTCGAGGATGTATTTCCGGACGAGGTGCCTGATGGTTTACCGCCAATTCGGGGAAAAGAACATCAGATAGATTTCGTGTCAGGCGCTTCAATTCCAAACCGACCGGCTTATAGAAGCAATTCCGAGGAGACAAAGGAGCTTCAAAGGCAGATTAGTGAGTTGATGAAAAAGGGGCATGTGAGAGAAGTATGAGCCCGTGCGCCGTTCCGGTTTTACTTGTGCCCAAGAAGGATGGGACATGGAGGATGTGCGTGGATTGCAGAGCCATTAATAATGTCACGGTAAAGTATCGCCATCCTATACCTCGATTAAATGATATGTTGGATGAATTACATGGAGCTTCAGTGTTCTCAAAAATTGATCTGAAAAGTGGGTATCATCAAATTCGCATGAAACCTGGAGACGAGTGGAAGACAGCCTTTAAAACGAAACAAGGTTTATATGAGTGGTTGGTAATAATGCCTTTTGGCTTAACCAATGCACCTAGCACATTTATGCGTTTAATGAACCATGTTTTGCGAGCATTTATTGGCAGGTTTGTTGTTGTGTATTTTGATGATATACTAATTTATAGCAAGGATTTGACCCAACATGTAGCGCATTTGAAATCTGTTTTGGATGTGCTTAGAACGGAAAAATTGTATGCTAACCTTAAGAAGTGTACTTTTGTACAGATAAGCTTGTATTTCTTGGTTTTGTTGTTAGTGCTGAAGGTATACAGGTCGATAAAGAGAAGGTGCGAGCCATCCGGGAGTGGCCGAGCCCTACTAGTGTGGGTAACGTACGGAGTTTTCATGGACTTGCTAGTTTTTACCGACAGTTTGTGAAAGATTTCAGTACTTTAGCCGCACCACTGACTGAAGTAAACAAGAAGGACGTTGGGTTTAGATGGGGAGAGGAGCAAGAAAGGGCATTCCAATTGATCAAAGATAAGTTGGCCAATGCTCCATTGTTATCTTTACCTAATTTTTCCAAAACTTTTGAAATTGAATGTGATGCTTCAGGAGTTGAATTGGTACCGTTTTGATGCAGGATAGGCGACCAATAGCATATTTCAGAGAAGCTGAACGGAGCAGCTCTTAATTAGGCAGCACTACCTATGGCCTAAGGAGTTCGTGATTCACACCGACCACGAGTCCTTGAAACATTTGAAGGGCCAACACAAGCTGAATAAGAGGCATGCTCGATGGGTGGAATTCATAGAGACGTTTCCGTATGTCATTCGCTACAAGCAAGGTAAGGAAAATGTCGTTGCGGATGCAATCTCTCGCAGGTACGCATTAATCTCAACTCTTGATGCTAAACTACTGGGTTTTGGACATATAAGGAGTTATATGCAGATGATCGAGACTTTAGTGCTAAGTATCAAGCTTGTGAGAAATTCGCTAGTGGTAATTACTTTAGGCATGAGGGATACTTTTTTCGGGAGAATAAATTGTGTGTGCCTAATGGATCCATACGGATTTGTTAGTGAGAGAATCCCATGGGGGAGGGTTAATGGGACATTTTGGAATTGCTAAGACCCTAGCTGTATTACAAGAACATTTCTATTGGCCGCATATGAGACAAGATGTTGAAAGGCTTTGTGAAAGATGTGTAACTTGTAGGCAGGCTAAATCAAGAGTGCAGCCCACGGTTTGTACACCCTTTACCAATACCTAGTGAACCTTGGACTGATATCTCCATGGACTTTGTGTTAGGTTTGCCTAGGTCTAAACGGGGAAGGGATTCGGTGTTTGTGGTCGTGGATAGGTTTTCCAAGATGGCACATTTTATCCCATGCCACAGACAGATGACGCCTCCAATGTTGCTGATTTGTTCTTTAGGGAAATTGTGAGACTTCATGGTATGCCTAGGACAATTGTTTCTGATAGGGACGCCCAAGTTCTTAATACTTTTGAAAGACTTTGTGGGCTAAGTTAGGGACTAAGTTGTTGTTTCGACTACTTGTCACCCTCAAACCGATGGTCAAACAGAAGTTGTGCATAGGAAATTGTCTACCTTGTGCGAGCTATCATTAAAAAGAACATTTAAAACTTGGGAGGAATGTTTACCTCATGTTGAGTTTGCTTATTCAATCTGTACATTCTGCTACTCAATTTTCCCATTTGAAATTGATTATGGTTTTAATCCTTTAACCCCTTTGGATTTAATGCCATTACCTTTGTCTGCATGTGTGAATTTAGATGGCAAAAGAAAAGCTGAACTTGTTAAGCAGATACACGAGAAGGCACGACTCAAACATCGAGCGAAGGACCAAGCAATATGCCAAACAAGCCAACAAAGGGTGTCATAAGCTCATCTTCGAGCCCGGCGATTGGGTATGGTTGCACTTACGCAAAGAACGGTTTCCGGAACAGAGAAAGTCGAAGCTGTTGCCAAGAGGGGACGGTCCTTTTCAAATTCTTGAAAGGATCAATGATAATGCGTACAAGTTAGACCTACCAGGTGAGTATGGTGTAAGTGCTACATTTAACGTTTCTGATCTGAGTCGTTTGATGCAGGTGATGATTTGAGGACAAATCCTTCTCAAGAGGAGGGAATGATGAGAACGTCGTCACAGGCAAGAGCATGTGGGATGAGACATATCAGATCCTATTCTAGTTCCCCTTGGTCCGGTTACGAGGGCTCGCGCGAAGAAATTCAAAGACGCACTTACGCTTGCAAGATCAATAGCTGTCACTTGTTTCCGTTTTGAGAACTCTTCCATCCTCAAGCACAATTGGTGACAGCAATCATCTACGCATTTATTATTCAGATTCCTTTTATTTCGAAATATTGTAAGGCTTTTTATCCATTTAGGGAACATGCCATATTTGCTTTGTTTTTTATTGCTTCAGAATTGGTTATTTCCTTTTTGGGGTTACTGTCTAGGGCAATTAGGATGGAAAACCCTCCTATATATATGTACCGTACGGAATTCTTAGGAGGAGATCAGTTTTATGAAAAATATTTTGAGACTTAATTCTCTCTCGTTCTTCGACGAACTTTTTTGAACTTATCGGAGAAATCCGTGGCGTTCATACGACTTATCAATCAGTCCTGACATAACTGATTGTGGCGTCCTCACATACCAAGGTTCGTGCTTCTTGTCAGGCATCGTGGTCGCGGTTCCATTCAAATCCGTTTAGATTCTATCTTGGAGACTAATTTGATTACGGGTTTCGTCACAAGTTGGCGTGGTTCGTATCACACAAACACACTATCCTTCCCTCGTTTGGTCCTAGGTAAACCTAACACAAAGTCCATTGAAATATCAGTCCAAGGCCTCACTAGGAATTGGTAAAGGTGTGTATAAACCATAGGGTTGTGCTCTCGATTTAGCTCGCTTACACGGACACATCTACCACAAATCCTTTCAACATCTCTTTTCATATGTGGCCAAAAGAAGTGGTCCTGCAAAATAGCTAAAGTTTTAGTAATCCCAAAATATGTCCCAATCAATCCACCACCATGGGATTCCCTCACTAACAGATCTCTCAAAGAACAATTAGGCACACAAAGCTTATTTCCCGAAACAAAAATCCATCATGCCTATAAAATTTTCCCACTGCGTTTTTCTCACCTGCTTGATATTCCTCACTAAAATCTTGGTCCAAAGGGGTATAAATCCTTTATATGCTCAAAACCAATTAGTTTAGCATCAAGAATAGAAGTAATGCGTACCTGCGAGAAAGTGCATCCGCAACCACATTTTCCTTACCTTACTTGTATTGGATGACGTAGGAAATGTCTCGATGAATTCAACCCAGCGGGCATGCCTCTTGTTCAACTTTTGTTGCCCCTTCAAATGTTTCAATGACTCGTGATCAGTGTGAATCACGAATTCCTTGGGCCATAAGTAATGTGCCAAGTCTTCAATGCTCGAACCAACGCGTACAACTCCTTGTCATAAGTCGGGTAATTTAGTGTTGCCCCACTCAATTTTTTGCTGAAATACGCGATTGGTTGTCCTCCTTGCATCGGCACGGCACCTATACCTACACCAGAAGCATCACATTCAATTTCAAATGTTTTAGAAAAATCTGGTAAAGCAAGTAAAGGAGCATGAGTAAGCTTATGCTTAATAAGCTGAAACGCCTTCTCTTGTTCTTCTCCCCACTTGAACCCAACGTTCTTTTTGATTACTTCTGTGAGCGGTGCAGCCAAAGTACTGAAATCCCTTACAAATCGCCGGTAAAATCTGGCAAGTCCAAGAAAACTCCTTACATCTCCAATGCTTGTGGGACTCGGCCACTCTTGAATTGCCTGAATCTTTTCCTCATCAACCTGTATACCTTGAGCACTAACAACAAAGCCAAGAAACACAAGCTTATCCGTGCAAAAGGTACACTTCTTAACATTAGCATACAACTTTTCCTTCCTTAAAACATCTAAAACAAGTTTCAAATGTTCAATATGATCATCCAAGTTGCTGCTATAGATCAGAATATCATCAAAATAAACTACGACAAATTTTCCAATAAAAGCTCGCAAAACATGGTTCATTAAACGCATAAATGTGCTAGGCGCATTGGTTAAACCGAAAGGCATTACCAACCACTCGTACAAACCTTGTTTTGTTTTGAAAGCCGTTTTTCCACTCATCTCCTTCTTTCATGCGAATTTGATGATATCCGCTTTACAGATCAATTTTAGAAAATACACAAGCACCATGCAATTAATCTAACATGTCATCCAAGCAAGGAATGGGATGTCGATACTTTACCGTGATGTTGTTGATGGCTCGACAATCAACGCACATCCTCCAAGTCCCATCCTTCTTAGGCACAAGTAGAACTGGTACGGCGCACGGGCTCATGCTTTCTCTCACGTATCCCTTCCCCATTAACTCACGTACTTGTCGTTGGAGTTCCTTCGTCTCCTCGGGATTACTCCTATATGCTGGTCGGTTTGGAATGGCAGCTCCGGGTACGAAATAAATTTGATGCTCAATCCCGCGGATTGGAGGTAATCCTTGCGGTGTTCCTCGGGAAAGACATCCTCGTAATCCTGCAAAGAGGAACAACAGAACTATGCAAGGTGGAATCAAAATCATTAGTGTTTAATAACGCCTCCTTGTACACGAGTAAAATCATTGGCTGATTAGAAAACAAAGCTCTCTTCACATCACTCATTCTTGCATAAAAATTCGTTTTTCTCTCAATTTTTACCTCACTGGCCGAATCTTCTTTTTTTATCCATTGCTTTCCTTTTTCTCGGCCTCTCTATCTTTTTTCCCTCTCTGGCCGAACTCTCTGTCCGCGCTCCAACAGTAGATTTTTTTACCCTCTTTCTCTTCTTCTTTTCTCATTCTCTCCTTTTTGTTCACTCTCCTTTTGTAACCTCACTTGATCTTCGTGAACCTGTTTAGGTGTCATTGGTACAAGAGTGAATGTTCTTTGGTTGTGCACAACAGAATATTTATTGGTATAACCATCATGTTTGACTTGACGATCAAATTGCCATGGTCGACCTAACAACAAGTGCCCGGCTTGCATTGGAACTACATCACACAAAACTTTGTCTTCATATCTACCAATGCGAAACGAAATTAGCGCTTGTTTGGTTACCTTTACTTCGCCACTATCATTTAACCATTGCAACTTGTATGGCCGAGGATGCTCGGTCGGTGGCAGCCCTAATTTATCAACCATAGTAGTGCGAGCAACATTCGTACAACTACCTCCATCAATTATCACACTACATACCTTATTCCGCACGTGGCACCTAGTGTGAAAAATGTTCTCACGTTGCTCTTCTTCGTCCTCTTTGGCTTGCAAACTAAGGGCTCGTCGAGTGACCAACAACTCACCTTGGGCAGCAAATTCTTCTTCATCCACGTCCTCCAAAGGTGGCATGGATTCCTTGTCTGATTCGTCGTCCGTAACAAGCTCTCCGTCGTCCCGTAACACCATCACCCTTTTGTTCGGACATTGGCTTGAAATATGACCCCTGCCTTTACACTTGAAACATTTAATATCACGGTTTCGAGAAGCGGATTAATCATTTTTACCTTGGTTTGGAGGGCTAGTAGTGGCTGGTTTTGGCTCGAATTTGGGCCTCGCAACCGTCTTCTCTTCTTTCTTCCCATAATTCGGCTTCCATGTAGAATGCCCCGAACTCATATTCGAACGTGAATTACCCCTCCTCTTGAGCTGCCGTTCTACCGTGATGGCCATGTGCACCATGTCTTCTATCTCCACGTAATGTTGCAACTCCACCCTATCTTGAATGTCCGGATTTAGCCCCCGCAAAAATCTCGCCATTGTTGCTTCTCGATCTTCTTCAACATTGGCTCGTATCATGGTTATTTCCATCTCTTGATAATACTCCTCCACGCTCCTGTTTCCTTGCCTAAGTCCTTGCAACCTTTTGTACAATTCCCGGTAGTAATGGCTGGGCACAAAACGTTTTCTCATCACCGTTTTCATCTCCTCCCAAGTCTCAATCGGGTACTCTCGGTTACGTCGCCTATTCATCGCCAACTGATCCCACCACACAATCGCATAATCAGAGAATTCAATGGCAGCAAGCTTAACCTTCTTTAAGTCCGAGTAATTATGGCAATCAAACACTAACTCCACCTTCTTCTCCCACTCTAAATAAGCTTCGGGGTCATTTTTCCCTTGAAATGGCGGAATCTTCATCTTAAAACCACCTTCCATGCATTTGAGCTCTCCATGTCTCCATCACTCAACATATGGTAAACACTCCTCCCAAGTCTTAATGTTCTTAATGATAGCCCTCAACAAAGTTGACAAAATCCTATTTACTACCTCGGTTTGATCATCAGATTGTGGATGACAAGTAGTAGAAAACAAAAGCTTAGTACCTAACTTACACGACAAGGTCTTCCGAAAGTAACTTTAGAACTTCGCATCCCTATCTGAAACAATGGCCTTAGGCATACCATGTAACCTCACAATTTCCTTAAAGAATAAATCTGCATCATGTGAAGCATCATCAGTTCTATGACATGGGATAAAATGTGCCATCTTAGAGAATCTATCTACAACCACAAAGATAGAATCACGTCCATACTTAGACCTAGGTAAACCCAAAACAAAATCCATAGAAATATCAATCCAATGCTCACTAGGTATATGGAGTGGGGTGTATAATCCATGGGGTTGCACTCGATATTTTGCCTGCCTACTAGTGATGCATCTGCCACAAATTCTCTCTACATCCCTTTCATGTGTGGCCAATAAAAATGTTCCTGCAAAATAGCCAATGTCTTGGCGACTCCAAAATGTCCCATTAACCCTCCATTTCAAGGAAGGAATGAACCCGAGGCGTATTTGGAGTGGGAGAAGAAGGTGGAGTTGGTATTTGAGTTCCACAACTACTCCGAAATGGAAAAGGTAAAACTTGCCGCCATTGAGTTTTCTGACTATGCTATTGTTTGGTGGGATCAGTTGATGCTCAATAGGAGGCGAAATGGCGAGAGACCAGTGGGCACTTAGGAAGAGATGAAGGCCATCATGCGGAAACGATTTGTGCCAAGCCACTACTATCGGGACTTGTACCGAAAGTTACAAAGATTGGTGCAAGGTAATAAAAGCGTGGAAGACTACTACCAAGAGATGGAGCTAGCCATGATTAGAGCCAATGTGGAGGAGGAACGGGAGGCTACCATGTCACGCTTTTTGGCTGGTTTAAACCCCGAAATTGCAGACCAAATGGAGTTGCGTGAGTATGTAGAGTTGGATGAGATGGTACATATGGCCATCAAAATTGAGCATCAACTAAAGAGGAGGGGGTAGCAGCTCACGTGGGGTACAAGGTGGGGGATCCTCCTGGAGGCCAAAGTTTGCTAGAAGGGATGAAAAGCAACCAGCCCCGATCAAACCAAAAGTGGATACAAAACAAGAAATAGTCGGCCGCCAAACTCAAGGTAGAACCGAACAAACTACTACTCGCAATCATGAAATTAAATGTTTTAGGTGCCAAGGAAGAGGACATATCGCAAATCAATGTCCAAACAAGCGAGTAATGGTCATGCGGGAGAATGGCGAAATTGAAACCGAAAGTAAAGATGATATCGAGTCCATACCGTGGAGGATGCTGACGATGAGGAGTATGCAGCCCAAGGTGAATTGTTAGTGGCTAGAAGAGCGTTAAGTGTGCATGTCAAGGAGGACGAAGATGTACAACGGGAAAACATCTTTCACACTAGGTGCCACGTGAATAACAAGGTATGTAGTGTTATTATTGATGGTGGGAGTTGTACTAATGTTGCTAGCACTACTATGGTAGAGAAGGTTATCTGAAGACAAAGGACTTTAAGTCACAAGAATGTTTTTTGAGGGTTATCTGAAGACAAAGGACTTAGGACTACGAGAAAGATTTCTAAAGGTAGAGAAAGGTGAACAAAAGGAAGTTGACAAAAGGACCATGGGTCCATGTTGAAAAAAGACAAAAGAACTATTAGTTCTTATGGATGCTATCTACGGAATGACATATGAGAGACTAAACAAAGATGTGGGCCTTTAGTTCACAAGGCAGAGGGACAAAAGGACAGGCAAGGGTAAAATTTAAAATTAAAAGATTATAGACAAAGAAAAGTAACTTTGATTGTACAGCACATGGACGGTTGCCTTTGGGAGAGTTTATCCTCACAATCAAAATAGTTACTGAAAGAGAGAGAGAGAGAGACTTTTTTTTTTTTTTTTTTTAACATATTTTTGTAATCTTCATAAGGATCCTGAGCAAATGGTCCTCCATAAACAGCTTTATAACTGTTTTCGCTCATTAATGGGGATCTGTCTTCTTGGTCATCATCATCTTCAGATGAATACTTTAGAAGTTGTTTGAGTTTTTTCTTTTCTTCTGGAAGAAGCTTTCTTTTCTCCTGAGTTAAGGAGGAGATGAGCTGAGATACAGATTCTTTCTTAGAAGGGGTTGTTTCTGACTTTTCTTCTTCTTCATCCTGTATAAGGATGATGTTAATATTTTTCTTAGTGAGATGGTTGTAGTTAAATTTTTCCCCCGATCTTCCAAAAAGTATTCTCCCTAATCTTGGAAGTCCATCATCGGAATCTTCAAGAATAATGTACTCCCATTTGAAAATCCAGGGTATCTCATATAAGGCTATAAACAAGAGAAGACTGTCATCAGAACTTGGGACCTTCTTACCATTCTTTTTTTAGAAGAGTTCGAAAGCCTTCTTAACTTCATCAGGCAGGATGACTGTGGATGACTGTGGATAGTCAAACCAGTCTTTGAACCAATTTGGAAAGCTGTCTTCTACATATTTTTTCCCTGTTTTAAGAGTGATAAACCATGAATGAGAGTTTTGAGTGTTTTGGTAGTAGAGGGATTGTTCCCAGGCTTTTATATAATCAAAGTAGTTGTAAGATCGTGGTTTGATAGAAACATCTTTGAACACATTTCTTTGATGTGGGTTTTTAGCCCAAATCCTCGAAAGAGAGAATTTTATGGACTCTGAAGGAGGAATAGGCTATTTGGGTTGAATTTCTATATTTATGAGAATAAGATGTAGATTCTGTATCTGTTAAGATGGCCTCATACCATTCCCTAGATTTAGGGATAGTATTAGGGTGAAGATGGAATGGTAAATAGTGGTTGGCTACCTGGTCAAGGGGTTTATGAATTTCATAGTCTTCTATAATGATGATTTCCTTCTGACCAATCTTTTTGTATTCTTCCTTTTTATAAGGAGGTAAGCTGATGCGTTCTCGGACAGACGATTCTCCTTTTATCATCTTGTTTGGAGTCCTGCAAACATTAAGAGATGTTAATTTACTTGAAATATCTTCGGTATGTTCTAAATTATCTTTTTCAATTTGAGCTTCCACTTTAGGTCCGTTGGTGGGAGATTTTTCTGATTTAGTGACCTTAATTCTTTTATATAAGAATTTAGGATCACTTTCTCCATATGTAACTAGAAACTGAAAGTTTCCCCCATCTTCTCCAAGAGGTCCTACTTTAGAATCTCCCATATCATATCTCTCTTTAAGAGATATTTTTACGGTTATGTAATTTGGGCTCTCCGAATCCATCTCTGCAATAGATGAAAATAGATTAGAAGTTTTATTTTGTTTTTTGTTAAGGAAAAATAGAGAATTAGTCTTTTCTTTATTCCACTCAGGTTCAGTAGAAAATTGTAGAGTAATTTTATTAGTTTCAGAAACTATCCCTTGTTCTGATACTATAAAGGGATAGAGTAATCCTAGAAGTGGAGTTCCTAATATGGCAAGTCTAGTAATTTCTTTGCTAAGAAGAAAACTAGTCTTTAGGTTTACTCCATCTATAAGGATTGTAGCATCAAGAAGTTTATATCTAATGGGTATTTTTCCACCATTAGCAGTATTTAAGCCTGGGTAGTTTTAGTGAAGTATTTTGTGGGGATAATACCTTCACTAATACAATTAAGGTCTGCTCCCGAATCAATAAGGGCTTCAATATTTATGACATACTCTTGAGCTATAATTATAGTAACCTGAGTATACCATTTTTGAATAATCATTTTTTCTATGGTATTAATAGACTCGGGTATTTTTGAAGAATATGGCAAATTTTCAAATATTTTAACAAAGTCTGACCCATCTTTTTCTTCATCTTTTTTAGATGAACTGACTGAGCTATCAAATGATTCTAAGGCTTGAACTCTAAATTTAAGTTCCTTAAACTCTTTTTTCATTTCGCTGATCTCCTGTTTAGTATTTTAGGGTCCTGATATTTAGGCCCTTCCTTAGCCATAAGGATATATTCTTCTAAAGCATTTTCTTTTTCTTTTGGATATTCTATCTTATCTATTATTTTTAAAACAAGATCTTCTTTTTTGAGAGAACATTTAAGTTTAAACCATTCATATTAAGAATGGCTTCATAATGATCACACTTACATTTGGGTTCAGACTCTTCTTCTTCAGAAGATGAATCTTCAAGTTGGATTTGATTGACTAACAGTTTCTCTTCACTTTCACTCTCAGAAGAACTTCTTTGATAATTTAAGAAGTGTTTTTCTAGTTGCCGTTTTATATTTTCATCTATTTCTAGCTCATTTATTTTTACTTGGGTCCAACATCTGTTGGCATAATGACCTATTTTTCCACATTTATGACATACAGGAGCTTTTTCTTTAGATCCTCTCTTGTCTCTTTCTTAGGCTTATCGTATTTTTTAAAAACTTTTCTTTTATTTTTATATACGTTTTGTTTTTGATCAGGGACTTTATCATAAGTCTTTTTCTTTTTCTTTTGAAGACCAGTGACATTTTGGCTGTAGCCAAATTGTTCACAAAAATCTCCAAGAGTTTGTTTACCCATTAACCGTTCTTTCTCAAGCTGTCTTTTAAGCTTGATATCATTGCATAGAGTTAACCCTTTAGCAACGACTTCAGCAGCTAATTCCCCATAAGTATAATGAGAATATGGAATATTACCATCATGTTTTAATCTAAGCCTAGTTCTAACCCTTTCAGCAAATAAGGGTGGAAATCCTGATAAGAATTTTCCTTTCCAAAAATCTTGGTTACAGTCTGCTCTAGTTAATACTTTAGATAAGAATACATCTTTATACCATTTATAATGGGATAAAGTAGGACATTTGAGATTCAAGAGTTGTTCTTGACTTCTATCAAATTGTATTCTAGTGGATCCTATAAAATGTAGTAGGATCGTATAAACTAGAGTATTTACGATATCTGGCTCAATAACATTAGGATTTTCTGGTGTTATCCTAGTAGCATTAAGGATAGCAGTTTTTTGTTGAGGTGTAATATAATGATCCCACCATCCTTGTAATTGCCCAGTAAATCCTGTGATAATAGCAAATGCTGTATCAGCATCGCTATTACCATTGAGCTTACATGCCGAAGCATATATCATTATATTTTTAATAACTCTCAAACTTTGATATTCAGAAAAGACCATCAATATGCTATTCGACAATGGACTTTCCATCATAAGAAGTTCCATGCCAAATTTCATCTTCATATTGAAGGTCTATTGATGAAGGCCTAGGATAATAAGGCTTAATTTCAGGTTGGCTATAATTAGCTTTATATTGTAATTTATTAATTACTGGTTCTTCATTAACGCTTTGAAGTTGATTAATGATCTGATTAAGATCATCGTCAGAGATTTTGTTGATATCTTGTTCAGATATCATAGATACAGATTCTCTTTTTCCTGAAATATCTATCTTGGATAAACGGGTGTTAAGTTCAGACAAAAATTCAGGATTAGAGGTTTTATCAAGTTTAAATTTGGATGTATCAGGAGGTTTAAAGAAAACGAGTTGAACAAAACTGTTGGTATTTTCTTTTGAAGAGGATTTTCCTGTTTCTTTTGAGGATTCTCCTGTCTCTTTGTTTTTTGAATTTTCTATCCTGTTCAGCTGTTTTCCTATGGTTTGAAGGTACAAATTTGTGTAATTGTTTTGTTCAACTACTTGGTTAACAGCACTGATACTAACAGGTTCATTCAAATTTTTGAACAGGTTTTGTAGGGGACGGTTAACACATCTTTTTGAATTTGAACAGTAGCTTGTGGTGGATGGACTGAAGCAACTTTTTCTCCTGTTGATAAGGAATATTCTTGACAAGTTTTTTCAACTATATTAAGTTGAGGATTTTTCTTTTCAAATTTCGGGAATTGTTTTTCTTTAACTTTAAAATAAGTTTCCATGAGTATAAAATTGTCTGCTTCTATTTTGTAAATAGAAATAAACTTATTATATTTTTGATGTAAGAAACTTTTTTGGATTTCAGAAAAAGTTGAGAGAAACCATCCTCTTTTTTCTTTATTGTCTTCCGAATAAAACATCTGAATAAGACGTTTCTTGTCAATCTTTTCATTAGATCGTTCTAAGACACAAAAATTATTATCAAAAGGGGTAGGACTAGAAGGATCTTGTGGCTTATAAACTGGTTTTGAAATTCCATTGGGATTCTCATGAGTTCCACTGATTTCGGATTTAGAAGATATTCTAGGAAGAGTTGGTTTTTGTTGGATTTTCCCTAAATCTAAGGGAGATAGGCTTGTAAAATCCGAAAGTCTTGGTGGGGAGTTTTGTTTCTTTCTTTGGTTACTGAAGCTTATTTCAACAGTACCATCTATCAGCTCAGTGAACTGGTTAAGGATACAATTTTGAGGTGGATCACGATTTGAGGCCTTTTCTAAAGTCCATGATTCAGGAAAGGAGATTTCATTCCAAGGTATTCTTTTGGGGATGGCTACTTTGGATTTGGCTAAATTGGTTTGGAACATAGTAGTGGTACCTTTGTTATACTTTATTGAGGATTTTATATTGATGTCAGGACTGATAGTATTCATGACTTTACAGTAAACTCTGAAAATGAGAGCTAGATTACTGGTGCCTTCTTCCATATCGAATCCATGTGTTTTTATATCAATCATAAGAGATTTAATGACATTTCTATCTCTTAAGTGAACGGTAAAATTAGGAAAACAATCAAAGTAAATTGGTCATTCACTTAAGGTAGATTCGACACTTCCTATTAAGGAGTCCATGAACCTTTTATGTCTTTTATCTCTTACACATGCTAATACAGAATTGTTTAATCCTTCCCTAGTTAAGGGTTTTATGGCAACTTGAACAAGACCTAGATGAAAGTATCCGTACTTTTCTTTGTAAGTGTTTACAAAGTTTTGTGTGACGAGTGGGACCTCGATTATTCCGCTTGTTATTGGAAAAACTTCTTCAACAGTTTTAATGATGTAATCAGATTTAAAATGAAAAGACCCGTTATTATAAACAGAAGATGTGCTAACTTTGGGTATGGTCCAATTGTTAAGATGCTTTTCTATATTTTCTACATTAATTATTTCTTAGTTTTTAACTGAACCAGAAGAGCTGGGTTCGGAGTAAGAACCAAGGGATCTAGAGGAGGAAGATCTAGAAAGACTTTTAAATACTCTTGCCATAATTAGTTCTCAGAAGACTCGGTCAACGACTTACGTTGGGACTTGACAACGGCTATCTCTCGCCTATTACCCTGTTGCGCGACTAAAGCCAAAAGAACTAAGAACAACAGTAGCAGTTTAGAAGGTTTCTCAATCACCACTCCCTATCACCCCCAAAAACTTGGCTCTGATACCATTTCGACTAGGACATTTAAAAGCAGAGGAATAATAGTAACGTAGAAAGTATGGAAATGCATGAACTAAAAATTGAAATAAAAGATTAAAATAACTTAATTAAAACTCACATAAGCTGTAGAAGAAGTGGGAATCCTTGATTGAGGTTCCGACTGTTACAGCAAGCACACTCAAAGCAATCTTTATACAAAAGCACAATCACACTCAAATATTTTACAAGTTTACAAAGCACACTCAAAATATTTTACAAGTTTTTTGTTCTTTTTTTTTTTCCTGCTCTATTTTCGATCTGCCTTCAAACTTCTCAGCTGTTCCTTTTATAAGGGCTGGAGAGTTCACAAGACTATGCTGTGGATTCACGAGAAGAAAAAACAAATGGAATGTCTCTTCATTCATGTGAAGATGTTTGTTGTTTGCACATTCCATGTAGTCACGAGAAGGTTATCTGAAGACAAAGGACTTTAAGTCACGAGAAAGTTTTCAAAAGGTAGAGAAAGGTGAACAAAAGGAAGTTGACAGAAGGACCATGGGTCCATGTAGAAAAAAAGACAAAAGAACTATTAGTTCTTATGGATGCTATCTACGGAATGACATACATATGAGAGACTAAACAAAGATGTGGGCCTTTGGTTCACATGGCAAAGGGACAAAAGGACAAGCAAGCGTAAAATTTTAAATTAAAAGATTATAGACAAAGAAAAGTAACTTTGATTGTACAGCACATGTACGGCTGTCTTTGGGAGAGTTTATCCTCACAATCAAAATAATTACTGAAAGAGAGAGGGAGAGAGAGAGTTTTTTTTTTTTTTTTTTTTTTTTTTTTTTTTTTTTTACAGATTTTTGTAATCCTCATAAGGATCCTGAGCAAATGGTCCTCCATAAACAGCTTTATAACTGTCTTCGCTCATTAATGGGGATCTGTGTTCTTGGTCATCATCGTCTTCCGATGAATTCTTTAGAAGTTGTTTGAGTTTTTTCTTTTCTTCTGGAAGAAGCTTTCTTTTCTCCTGAGTTAAGGAGGAGATGAGCTGAGATACAGATTCTTTCTTAGAAGGGGTTGTTTCTGACTTTTCTTCTTCTTCATCTTGTATAAGGATGATGTTAATATTTTTCTTAGTGAGATGGTTGTAGTTAAAGTTTTCTCCCAATCTTCCAAAAAGTATTCTCCCTAATCTTGGAAGTCCATCATCTGAATCTTCAAGAATAATGTACTCCCATTTGAAAATCCGGGGTACCTCATATAAGGCTATAAACAAGAGAAGACTGTCATCAGAACTTGGGACCTTCTTACTATTCTTTTTTTAGAAGAGTTCGAAAGCCTTCTTAACTTTATCAGGCAGGATGACTGTGGATGGTTCGAAGTAGTCAAACCAGTCTTTGAACCAATTTGGAAAGCTGTCTTCTACATATTTTTTCCCTGTTTTCAGAGTGATAAACCTTGAATGATAGTTTTGAGTGTTTTGGTAGTAAAGGGATTGGGTCCAGGCTTTTATATAATCAAAGTAGTTGTAAGATTGTGGTTTGATAGAAACATCTTTGAACACATTTCTTTGATGTGGGCTTTTAGCCCAATCCTCGAAAGAGAGAATTTTATGGACTCTGAATCTGAAGGAGGAATAGGCTATTTGGGTTGAATTTCTATATTTATGAGAATAAGATGTAGATTCTGTATCTGTTAAGATGGCCTCATACCATTCCCTAGATTTAGGGATAGTATTAGGGTAATACCCAACGTTTTATGAAATTACGATTTCCTTGTACTATGTAAGTATTTATGAAATGCCTGATCTGATTTTATCAGATTTTGTGTTAGTTCTTATAGCTTTATTAGACTCAATAATAATATGCTTAGTTAAGCATAAGACCTTTTGAGTAAAAAGGTAGAATGAAATTTATGATTTTATGTTGGTCAAAGTTTGACCAAGAAAAGTCAAAAGTATGAATATGACGGTACTGCATTATAGCAAGCAATATAAGAATTATACTGCGAAAAACCGTCATCACAGATAAGATAGTAAGAATAAGGTTCAAGACCACTATAGAAAAATCAAGCACATTATTTAGAACAATAAGGGCTAAGTAGCTTTAAGTTATAAGAAAAGTTTTTATACAGTCCAATAAAATGCAGATAAATTCTGGACTGCGGTTCAGTAAGACAATACCGTTATTAGTAAGAACAGTATTTGTAATATCTGTGTTAGTATGAAAATGGACTGCATTTAAGAAGGAAAGCCAAACAAGGCCCAAAAGGGGGAGACACCTCATCAATGGATAAATACATGATTTATTGGATTTTTGAAAATTAGGGAAAGAATTAGCAAACTTGGCCCCCAAAGCTCCCAATGGCCGGCCACTTTAAGGGTTTTTGGGCAAATATTTTGCTCATAAGGACTCATGCAATTTTCAAGATAAAAATAAATCCAAAAAGAAATTTATTTTTCACCTATAAATAGGTAATAAGGGGATGGATTTTAGAGCATTTTTGTATGACCTTACCAAAACTCTTGCAAAATTTCAGCTCACCCTCTTCCCCTTTGCAGCCGAAACCTCAAAGAGAAGAGAAGAAAAAAAAAAGAAAAAAGAAAAAAAAAGAAAGAGATAAAGAGAGAGGAGTGGTGGTCGGATTTTTAAGAGAAACCAAGCAAGAAGGAAAAGCTTGAATTAAGGTCTAGAACCAATTTCCAAGCTTAAAGGTATTCTTCTACAAACCTTTAAGCTATCCAATTATGTTTAGGTTCAAGCTTTATGTGTATTTTATGTGGGTGTGTAAGAGTATAAGCTCATTGTATTAGATTTGTGCTTGATTAGGTTAATGGTCTTGATGTATTGTGTTGTGTATGTTTATGATTTCAATTGCTAGAGTATGTATGATATGTATGTATGCCTAGCAAATGTTTGTAATATGTCCCCACACACTCAAGAAGATGTAGAGTGTGATTGATCATGTTGTAATTCATGTATGATGCTAGAAGGGTTATGAAAAACCCTAGAAACCCTAATTGGTAAATAATTTACCATATGGGTTTGTATGTATGATTTTATGAATGAGAATGAATGTATGGCAATAAAAACAGTAAGTAATGCGCTGCATGACTTGATGTAGGCTCATGGTTTTAACCGTTAGAGGTAGTGTGCGCGTAAAATTACGTAACAAACCATGAAAACAAAAACTGCCTGTCTCGGGTCAAGACTGGGCAGTAATTTGGAAACAGGATTTTGATGCCTTTAGAGGTCGAATTTGAGAAAAGTTAAAACTGAAAAGTTGTAGGAAATGAAAAACACTAGGGGGCTCCATGAATGGTTTTTAAAAATAAGGCTTCAATGGCCTCTGTTTTCACGAAAATCCGAACCTGGTCATGCCCAAACCCTGTGCACGGCCAGGCATGTTCAACAAGGAAAAAGAGAAGGTTAGAGACAGAACTGGGTTCTGAGTAAAAAAAGAAAGTTGTAGTAATTTTCAAAATCTAAGACTTTTGTGAAGAAACGTTTCTCAAATTCAAATCAGATTCTAAGGTATAAATGTATTTCTGAAAACTGTGCAGAAAACAGGAAATTCCTGCACAGTATTTGTAAAACAGTGCAGGAACAGGCAATTACTGTACATACAGTAATAATTGGATTAATGGAACTGTTTTCAGTAAACTTCCCCAGACTTAGACATGTTTTATAAAAACAGTTTATAAAATGGTTAATTAAACCAATTCTAGTAAGAGATAGGATTACCATAGTAAGAGAAATGGTCATTGGGTTGGTTACTAATTTTAATTGGACCAAAAATTATTCTAAGACATAGTAACAAGACGATGACCATTAGTAACCCGATTGGTTACCAAGTTATTTGGGTTGGGCTTAAAGCCCAAGGTTACTAGTAGTAACCTAATAAGAAATAATTTTAAAATTTGGGCCTTAGTAACCCAATAGGATTTCATTCAAAGATAACTTGGGCTTACACCAAGGGTTACCCGAAGTAACCTAATAAGATACTGTTAGGACATAAGCTCTAGGGTTACATTTAGTAACCGAGTAAATTATTATAAGTGTGTGTGTGAGGGGACATATTACTAGGGTTACTCATGAATGTTGATTAGGATACCAACATTCTATGATTATGATTTATGATAAACTAGGGAGATCCTTACCCTACGTCCTTTTTGAAGAGCAGGAAGTAACCTGCTGTTGTGATCTGAATTGGAGCAACAAAATTTAGGACGTAGCACAACAAGTAAGTACAACTCCGCCTACAGCATAGGCTCTTGTTTTGCTACTTGCATGTTTTGTTGATGCAGTTATGTGATGTCTATGATTTATGATTTATGTTGTGAAATCATGAAGCATGTTCACTAATTTATATGGTAAGACTAAGACCAAGTTTCAAGTGTGAAACGGTTTATGAAATATGTTTTAAGATAAGAATAAGTTGTAAAGATAAGTTTCAAGTATGTTGGCAAGCAAGTTGCCTTGTGTCGTACCGACCCGCTCGTAAGTCGGGTTTGGGCCATGATTTGAGTTGAAAATGGACTGGCCGCCCCAACCACTCCATGGCAGCACGCCACGGTACGTACACTTATGTTAAGTAAGGGCCCCAAAAAGATATGCTAACTAAGAAAGCATAATGAAGCATAATTAGCTCATGCATTGCTTTATTAAGTTATGTTTTGCGGATTCATAGTTGTACTTGCTGAGCGAAAGCTCACGACTTACTTCTATGCTGTAGGTAAGCAACCTATCAGCAATCCTTGAGACAAGGCGGTGGAGCTTGGCACGGCGAGTTGTGAAACGTAGGATGGAGACCTCTGCGCCTTTCGTCATATTATGCTATTAATTATGAACTATGTTGTATGTAAATTGACACTTCAGTATTGAAGTATATAAGTATGTATGTATGTATTTATATATATATATATATATGTAGGTAAGTAGTGGGATGGATTTAAGTTCAAGTTGCTTTTTAAAAAAAAAAATTCCGTATTTCCGCTAAGTAAAATAAGTTAAGTAATTACGTATGTTATGTACGGTAATGGCCTACGTTAGGCAGGTCGTTACAGAGTTGGTATCAGAGCGAGTTTCCTGCCTTTCAGTTTCACAATCTGCCTGCCAGCGCCACTGTCATTGTAAGTAGAATTTAATTTTGTGTATGTATGCTCATTATGCAATTATTATATGGTAGATTATATGTTATGGATCCGAGGAGAGTAGACGACGATCGTGATGCAGCCTATACGTTTTATGGGATGCAACCACTGGTATTTGACGGGACTCGCAATACGGTGTCATTAGCGGTATGGTTATACGATATGGAGAGGATATTCCAAATATGCCATATAGAGGCATATCTTCAGGTTCCGTTAGCCAGCCGATGTCTGGCAAGGGATGCTAGATTATGGTGGATGACGTTAGGAGAGCAAGCTATGCAGGGAGATTCATGGGCCGAGTTCCGTGCTCTTATTATTGCCCGTTACGAGCCTTTGCCCAATGAGGACGCCGACTTACCTTACCGCGATCCCGAGATCTACAACGACATGTGCCTCGGGCGATATCTTGGCTATGCTGCGGATTGGCGTGCCTATCCAAACGAGTCCATGGGGCATTATTGCAGAAGATTCCAGGTGGCGATGTTACCATACATCTCGCGAGATTTAGGTGATCCGGAGCTACAAGCATTATACCTTTTTAGAGAAGGGTTACCTTCCGAGATTATGATATTTGTCCCGGCACCAATGGCAGGGATGATAGTGGAGCACATGATAAATGATATCTTGAAGGCTGAAATAATAGCCCATATGTTACAAGTAGATGCCTTGGTGGATGATATTATACAGGTGCCTGTCGATGATGCTGGCATTCCTGAGCCACTATTCAAGGGAGGTCCACTTATGCTCGGGGCCCTATTCCCGCTGTTCCACTACAGGAGATCCCGCCACAGGAGGCGGAAGCCGACGCGGAAGGAAATGGAGTGGACCTTGCAGATTTCATGGCTGCACCCGAGGATCAACCCGAGCACCCTCCAGTAATCATCATCGACAGTGATGAAGATGAAGAAGACGTCGAGGAGGAAATTGAAGAAGTATGGGAAGAGCAAGAACAAGGGGTATGGGAGGAAGAGATAGAGGACTTCGAGGACAACCCGGAGGAGATTTTATTTAATGATGGAGATTGGGATGTAGACTCTAACGCTTCCTCCATTGTCACGATCGAGCAGATAGATTAGACATAGGATTGACTTTTATTAGTTTATTCTTTTTGACCTAAGGATTGTATATATGTATGATGGTAAAGTGGTAGCCACTTCCATCTTAATTTTGACCATGTATGTATAGCAAGTACAATGTAACAGACATGTACATTATTATGTAAATATAATGTATTTTTTGTAAGCGTACAAAAAGACAAGTTCAAGTATGAAATGTATATGATATGATGATCAAGAATTATGTATGATAAGTTTATGACAAAGATATGATACGATACGATGATGTTAAGTTATTAAATGATAAGTATGATGGTATTATGACATGATAAGCATGACAGTATTATAGTATGATGTTTTAAGATATGATAAGTTATGAATAAAAGAAAAGATATTATAAGCATGACATTATCTTTTCTTAAATAGGAATCAGAAAATGGTACGTCCACGTACTAGAGCAAATCAAAATCCGCAAGAGCCGGATCTTGCAAATGTTGTAGCCACTCTACAACGACAATTGCAAGAACAGCAACGAGAAACGAATCAGCTTCGTGAGCAGATAGCTCGTATGAATCAAGTACCCCCAGTAGCGCCACAGGTACCCCCTGTAGCTGCCCAGGTACCTGTACCGGAGGTGCAGCAAGAGATTCCATGGGATGCTGAAGTCCCGATAGCACCTGCCGAGATACAAATGAACCCACCTTTAGTTCGGGAAGACTTGTTGTATGAACAGTTTAGGCGGATGAAGGCGCTTGAGTTTGAGGGACCTACGGACCCTATAGCAGCCGATAATTGGTTAATTGATATCCAAGTAATTTTGGATTTCATAAGACTTACTGAGCAAGAAAAAGTTCTCTGTGCTTCCTTCGCACTTAAGTAGGACGCAAGGCACTGGTGGATGACTGTTCAGATGCACAGAGATGTTATGGCAATGAGTTGGCAGGATTTTGTAGCTGAATTCAGAACAATGTACTACAATAGAGAAATCCTGGCGGCTCAACAAGATGAGTTCACCAGTCTGAAACAGGGAACGATGACGGTACTAGAGGCGGTACTAGAGGCTGTTAAGAAATTTGAACAGTTAGCCCGCTTATGTCCGGAACTTGTACCGAATGAAACCGAGAAGGTAAGGAGGATGATGAAGATGTTCCGGAGAGATATTGCCAAGCAAGTCAATGCTGGCAGTAGCCCTCCAACCCTGGTATCCGACTGTGTTTGTCGGGCCTTAAGAGCTGAATATTTGAGACTAAGAAGGATGACGTAACCCTGTGCCAAGCAAGTCAGGACAAGGAAGCAAGGGCTTAATTTTTTAAGACTAAGAAGGAAGAAAAGACCGTGGTGAAGCAGCTGCAGCCCCGACAGAATGTGGAGTCGTACTCAAAGGGGCAGACTAGTACCTTTGCTTAAGGTTCCAAACAGTTAGGGAAGAACAAGAGAAAAGGGAATGTTACTGGTCAGGGGCAACAGCGAAATTACCCTCAAAAGAAGAGCAATAGAGGAAATGAGGGTAATAATAATGAGTATCCCGTATGTGCCCAATGTGGAAAGAAACGCTTGGGAGTGTGTAGATTGGGATCGAACGCTTGCTACCTTTGTGGCAAAGAAGGCCACTATGCAAGGAATTTCACCCTGAATACTCAGAACCAGAACCCACAGTTTCCAAACAGAATTCAGGCAGTCAACTGCATGCAGCCCAAGTGAAGATCGAAGGCCATTCAATCACACAAGGAAGGCTAGAGGCTCCTGAACACCAAGCGAGGATCTATGCCTACACCATGGGAGATGCAGAAGCTGGAACTTCGCATGTGGTAACAGGTTAGATTTCTGTCGCCACTCATGATGATATTGCCCAGTTTGATTCTGGTGCTACCCATTCATTTGTGGCAGAGAATTGTATGTTGATCTTGTTGTGATTAAGCTTCAAGATTTTGATGTTATCTTAGGAATGGATTTCCTAAGCAAGTACAACGCTAAGATTGATTGTCGAAAGCGCTGTGTTATATTTAGTCCTTACGGCGAAGAAGAGTTCAATTTCTACGGCAAGTCTCGGAGCTCAGCGACTAGGCTAGTCTCGGCAGTAAAGGCTTGGAAGATGTTAACTAATGGATGCCAAGGATATTTAGCTAACATGGTGGACAAAGATCAAGAGGTGGAGCTAACACCAGAAAATGTCTCTATTATAAAGGAATACGTGGATGTTTTTCCAAAAGACTTACCTAGACTTCCGCCGGAGCGAGAAATTTCATTTGAAATAGAATTATTACCAGGAACTGCACCTGTATCGAAAGCGCCCTATCGTATGGCACCAGCCGAGCTTAGAGAACTTCAAGTGCAGTTACAAGAACTGCTGGACAAAGGATTCATCTGGCAAAGTCACTCTCCATGGGGAGCGCTAGTTCTGTTCGTCAAGAAAAAGGATGGATCGTTGCGCATGTGTATCGATTATCGTGAGCTGAAAAAGGTTACGGTCAGTATCCCCTTCCGAGAATTGATGATCTTTTTGATCAACACAGGGGAGTAGTAGTATTTTCGAAAATCGATCTGCGATCGGGATACCATCAGCTCAGGATTAAGGAGGCGGATATTTTTAAAATGGCTTTTAGAACACGATATGGGCATTATGAGTTTTTAGTCATGCTGTTGGGATTGACTAATGTCCCAGCCACTTTTATGGACCTTATGAACCGGGTGTTCAAGGAGTATCTTGATAAGTTTGTTATCGTCTTTATTGACGATATACTCATTTACTCAAGATCCATGGAGGAGCATGAATAGCACCTTAGGACGGTATTGGGGACGTTAAGAATGAATAAACTATATGCCAAATTCACAAAGTGTGAATTTTGGTTAAATAAAGTTCATTTCTTAGGTCATGGTTTCAAAAGAAGGAATTTCTGTCAATCCAGCTAAAGTAGAGATGGTTCGTCAGTGGGCCGTACCAAGGAATGTTACGGAGATACGAAGTTTCCTTAGGTTAGCTGGATACTATCGACGTTTTGTGTAAGGTTTTTTCAAGGCAGCTACCCCTCTTACTGCCTTTACTAAAAAGGGGAAGAAGTTTGAATGGTCACAGAAGTGCGAAGAGGGATTCCAAGAACTTAAGAAGAGACTTACAAGTGCACCAGTATTAATAATTCCCGACGTGGATGAAGGGAATTTTGTAATTTATAGTGCGGCCTCCAAAATTGGACTTAGGGCTGTCCTGATGCAAAAAGGGAAAATGGTTGCTTATGCCTTACGACAATTGAAGGATCATGATAAGAATTATCCGACGCATGATTTAGAGCTCGCAGCGGTAGTTTTCGCATTAAAGATCTGGAGACACTATTTGTATGGGAATAGATGCGAAATCTATACCGACCATCAAAGTCTCAAGTATATCTTTACTCAGAAAGAGCACAACATGAGGCAACGAAGATGGATAGAACTCGTGAAGGATTACGACTGTGAGATCCATTACCACCATGGAAAGGCAAACATGGTAGCAAATGCTTTAAGTAGAAAATCAGCCGGTATGCTGATGTCTATCGGAACGCTACCCAAGTCACTTCAAAGGGAAATTTCTGACTTTAACATGGAGATGATAACTGGAAAGTTATCTGTTTTGACTCTTCAGTCTGATCTACTAGAATCGATCAAGATTTATCAAGGGAAGGATTCCTTTATGCTAAAAGTGTAACTTTTTGGTGGAAAGAGTAAAGAATTCAAAACCTCTAAGGATGGGGTAATTTATTTCAAAGACAGCATTAGTGTTCCTGATTTTGAATTTCTTAAGAAACAGATTATGTCAGAAGCGCATATGACGCCATACTCGGTACATCCTGGAGCTTCCAAGATGTACATGGATCTTAAGGAGAATTATTGGTGGCCAAGAATGAAGAACGAGATCGCATAATACGTGTCAAAATGCCTAACTCAGTATGTTAAGGCTGAATACCGCCATCCAGGCAGAGATCTTCAGAAAAATTGAGTTTCCTGAATGGAAATGGGAACAAACTACGATGGATTTCGTAGTAGGATTACCTAGGACTTCAAATGGGAATGATACGATTTAGGTTATTGTCGATAGATTAACCAAATCAGCCCACTTTATTTCCATCAAAGCCACTTTTTCGGTAGAAAGGCTTGCCGAAATTTATGTATCTCAGATCGTTAAGCTGTATGGAGTGCCAAAATCGATCATTTCGGATCATGATGGACGTTTTACCTCTCGATTTTGGACAAGTGATCACACCGCAATGGGGTCGAAATGATACGAACCACGCCAACTTGTGATGAAACCCGTAATCAAATTAGTCTCCAAGATGGAATTCTAAACGGATTTAAATGGAACCGCGACCCGATGCCTAACAAGAAGCACGAACCTTGGTATGTGAGGACGCCACAATCAGTTATGGAAGGACTGATTGATAAGTCGTATGAACGCCACGGATTTCTCCGATAAGTTCAAAAAGTTCGTCTAAGAACTAGAGAGAATTAAGTCTCAAAATTGTTTTCATAAAACTGATCTGCCTCTTAAGAATTCCGTACGGTACATATATATAGGAGGGTTTTCCATCCCTAATTGCCCTAGACAGTAACCCCAAAAAGGAAATAACCAATTCTGAAGCAATAAAAACATAGCAAATATGGCATGTTCCCTAAATGGCTAAAAAGCCTTACAATATTTCAAAATAAAAGGAATCTGAATAATAAATGCGTAGATGATTTGCTGTCACCAATTGTGCTTGAGGATGGAAGAGTTCTCAAAACGGAAACAAAGTGACAGCTATTGATCTTGCAAGCGTAATTACTGGGTCTCTTCGATTACTTGGATTACGCATTTGTTGTGCTGGTTGTCGCTTGTAATTCCCTCGATGGGCCTCCATGCAATAGCTTGAGACCAACTTGCTCGAATCAGCCCCATAAGTGCGTCTTCGAATTTCTTCGCGCGAGCCCTCGTAATCGGACCAAGGGGAACTAGAATAGGATCTGAATATGTCTCATCCCACATGCTCTTGCCTGTGACGACGTTCTCATCACGAAATTAAAATTTAGTACAGCTTTTTACCCCCAAACTGATGGCCAGTCGAAACGAACCATCCAGACATTTGAAGATATTCTAAGATCATGTGTTTTGGATTTCAAAGGAAACTGGGATCAGAAGCTACCTTTAATCGAATTTTCTTATAATAATAGTTTCACGCCTCAATTGCTATGGCTACATTTGAAGCGTTATATGGAAGGAAATGTCGATCTCCTATTCATTGACATGAAGTTGGGCAAAAACATTTTCAAACCACGGATTTCATCAAGAAAACCTCTGAGTACATCAAGCTAATCAAACAGAGACTCGACGTGGCTTTTAGTCAATTAGAAAAGTTATGCCGACAAACGTCTAAGACCCTTGGAGTTCCAAGTTGGAGATTCAGTTTTCATTAAGATTGCTCTTATGAAGGGAATAATGAGGTTTCGTAAAAAGGGGAAACTTAGCCCAAGATATACCGGACCATTTGAAATCCTAGAACGGATTGGAAAATTAGCCTATAAGCTGGCCTTGCCACCAGAATTGGCTTCTGTGCATGATGTTTTTCACATTTCAATGTTGAAGAAATATGTACCCGACCCTTCCCATGTGCTAAGTCAAGAACCAATTGAAGTCCAAACTGACTTGACATATGAAGAAAAGCCAGTCCAGATTTTGGACCGGGAATAAAAAGTTTTAAGAAACAAAACCATTCCCATGGTTAATGTGCTATGGCAAAATCATAAGGGTAAAGAAGCAACATGGGAATTAGAAGAGGATATGAGAAGGAACTACCCCGACTTGTTCTAATTTTCGAGGACGAAAACTTTTAAGGGTGGAAGATTGTAATACCCAACGTTTTATGAAATCACGATTTCCTTTTTAAGGAATTTACGATGTACTATGTAAGTACTTATGAAATGCCTGGTCTGATTTTATCAGATTTTATGTGAGTTCTTATAGCTTTATAAGACTCAATAATAAAATGCTTAGTCAAGCATAAGACCTTTTGTGTAAAAAGGTAGAATGAAATTTATGATTTTATGTTGGTCAAAGTTTGACCAAGAAAAGTCAAAAGTATGAATATGGCGGTACTGCATTATAGCAAGCAGTAGAAGAATTATACTGCAAAAAACTGTCATCACAGATAAGATAGTAAGAATAAGGTTCAAGACCACTATAGAAAAATCAAGCACATTATTTAGAACAATAAGGGCTAAGTAGCTTTAAGTTATAAGAAAAGTTTTCATACAGTCCCATAAAATACAGATAAATTCTGGACTGCGGTTCAGTAAGACAATACTGTTATTAGTAAGAACAGTATTTGTAATATCTGTGCTAGTATGAAAATGAACTGCATTTATGAAGGAAAGCAAAAGAAGACCCAAAAGGGGGGGACACCTCATCAATGGATAAATACATGATTTATTGGATTTTTGAAAATTAGGGAAAGAATTCGCAAACTTGGCCCCCAAGGCTCCCAATGGCCGGCCACTTTAAGGGTTTTTGGGAAAATATTTTGCTCATAAGGACTCATATGCTATTTTGAAGATAAAAATAAATCCAAAAGAAATTTATTTTTCACCTATAAATAGGTGATGGGGGTGATGGATTTTAGAGCATTTTTGTGTCAACTTACCAAAACTCTTGCAAAATTTCAGCTTACCCTCTTCCCCTTAGCAGCCGAAACCTCAAAGAGAAGAGAAGAAAAAAAAAAAAAAAAAAAAAAAAAAGAGAGAGAGAGAGAGGAGTGGTGGTCGGATTTTTAGGAGAAACCAAGCAAGAAGGAAAAGCTTGAATCCAGGTCTAGAACCAATTTCCAAGCTTAAAGGTATTCTTCTACAAACCTTTAAGCTATCCAATTAAGTTTTGGTTCAAGCTTTATGTGTATTTTATGTGGGTATGTAAGAGCATAAGCTCATTGTATTAGCTTAGATTTGTGCTTGATTAGGTTAATGGTCTTGATGTATTGTGTTGTGTATGTTTATGATTTCAATTGCTAGAGTATGTATGATATGTATGTATGGCTACCAAATGTTTGTAATATGTCCCCAGACACTCAAGAAGATGTAGAGTGTGATTGATCATGTTGTAATTCATGTATGATGCTAGAAGAAAACCCTGTAATAATTTACCATATATGTTTGTATGTATGATTTTATGAATGAGAATGAATGTATGGCAATAAAAACAGTTTGTAATGCACTGCATGACTTGATGTAGGCTCACGGTTTTAACCGTTCTAGGTAGTGTGCGCGTAAAATTACGTAACAAACCATGAAAACAAAAACTGCCAGTCTCGGGTCAAGACTGGGCAGTAATCTGGAAACAGGATTTTGAGGTCTTTAGAGGCCGAACTTGAGAATAGTTAAAACTAAAAAGTTGTAGAAAATGGAAAACACTACGGGGCAGCTTTGACAGTTTTTAAAAATAAGGCTCAAAATTCCTCTGTTTTCACAAAAATCCGAACCTGGTCATGCCTAGACCCTGTGCACGGCCAGGCATGTTCAACAAGGAAAAAGAAAAGGTTGGAGACAGAACTGGGTTCTAAGTAAAGAATGAAAGTTGTAGAAATTTTTATGATCTAAAACTTTTGTGAAGAAAAGTTTTTCAAATTCAAAACGGATTCTAAGGTATAAATGGATTCTGAAAACTGTGCAGAAAACAGGAAATTCTTGCACAGAATTTGTAAAACAGTGCAGGAATAGGCAATTTCTGTACATACAGTAAAAAATAGATTAATGGGATTGTTTTTAGTAAACTTCCCCAGACTTAGAAAATTTTTATAAAAATAATTTATAAAATGGTTAATTAAACCAAGCCTAGTAAGGGAAATAAAATAAAAGAAATAATTGAATTTGGGTCAAGAGATAGGATTACCATAGTAAGAGAAATGGTCATTGGATTGGTTACTAATTTTAATTGGACCAAAAATTATTCTAAGACATAGTAACAAGACGATGACCATTAGTAAACCGATAGGTTACCAAGTTATTTGGGTTGGGCCTAAAGCCCAAGGTTACTACTACCTAATAAGAAATTATTTTAAAAGTTGGGCCTTAGTAACCCAATAAGCTCTAGGGTTACATTTAGTAACCAAGTAAATTATTATAAGTGTGTGTGTGAGGGGACATATTACTAGGGTTACTCATGAATGTTGGTTAGGATACCAACATTCTATGATTATGATTAATGATAAGCTAGGGAGATCCTTACCCTACGTCCTTTTTGAAAAGCAAGAAGTAACCTGCTGTTGTGATTTGAATTTGAGTAACAAAATTTAGGACGTAGCACAACAAATAAGTACAACTCCGCCTACATCATAGGCACTTGTTTTGCTACTTGCATGTTTTGTTTATGCAGTTATGTGATGTATATGATTTATGATTTATGTTGTGACATCATGAAGCATGTTTACTAATTTATATGGTAAGACTATGACCAAGTTTCAAGTATGAAACGGTTTATGAAATATGTTTTAAGATAAGAATAAGTTGTAAAGATAAGTTTCAAGTATGTTGGCAAGCAAATTGCCTTGTGTCGTACCGACCCGCTCGTAGGTCGGGTTTGGACCATGATTTGAGTTGGAAATGGACTGGCCGCCCCAACCACTCCATGGCAGCGCACCACTGTACGTACACTTATGTTAAGTAAGGGCCCCAAAAGGATATGCTAACTAAGAAAGCATAATGAAGTATAATTGGCTCATGCATTGCTTTATTAAGTTATGTTTTGCGGATTCATAGTTGTACTTGCTGAGCGAAAGCTCACGACTTACGTCTCTGATTTAGGTAAGCAACCTATCAGCAATCCTTGATACAAGGCGGTGGAGCTTGGCATGGCGAGTTGTGAAACGTGGGATGGAGACTGCTACGCCTTTCGTCATATTATGTTATTAATTATGAACTATGTTTTATGTAAATTGACACTTCAATATTGAAGTATATAAGTATGTATGTATGTATATATATATATATATATATATATGTAGGTAAGTAGTGGGATGGATTTTAGTTCAAGTTGCTTTAAAAAAAAAATAATAATAATCCGTATTTCCGCTAAGTAAAATAAGTTAAGTAATTACGTATGTTATGTACGGTAACGGCCTACGTTAGGCGGGTCGTTACAAAGATGGCCTCATACCATTCCCTAGATTTAGGAATAGTATTAGGCTGAAGATGGAATGGTAAATAGTGGTTGGCTACTTAGTCAAGGGGTTTATGAATTTCATTGTCTTCTATAATGATGATTTCCTTCTGACCAATCTTTTTGTATTCTTCCTTTTTATAAGGAGGTAAGCTGATGCGTTCTTGGACAGACGATTCTCCTTTTATCATCTTGTTTGCAGCCCTGCAAACATTAAGAGATGTTAATTTACTTGAAATCTATTCGGTATGTTCTAAAATATCTTTTTCAATTTGAGCTTCCACTTTAGGTCCGTTGGTGGGAGGTTTTTCTGATTTAGTGACCTTAATTCTTTTATATAAGAATTTAGGATCACTTTCTCCATATGTAACTAGAAACTGAAATTTTTCCCCATCTTCTCCAAGAGGTCCTACTTTAGGATCTCCCATATCGTATCTATCTTTAAGAGATCTTTTTACGGTTATGTAATTTGGGCTCTCCGAATCCATCTCTGCATTAGATGAAAATAGATTAGAAGTTTTTTTTTTTGTTTTTTGTTAAGGGAAAATAGAGAATTAGTCTTTTCTTTATTCCACTCAGGTTCAGTAGAAAATTGTAGAGTAATTTTATTACCATTAGTTTCAGAAACTATCTCTTGTTCTGATACTATAAAGGGATAGAGTAATCCTAGAAAAGGAGTTCCTAATATGGCAAGTCTGGTAATTTCTTTGCTAAGAAGAAAACTAGTCTTTAGGTTTACTCCATTTATAAGGATTGTAGCATCAGGAAGTTTATATCTAATGGGTATTTTTCCACCATTAGCAGTATTTAAGAGCTGGGTAGTTTTAGTGAAGTATTTTGTGGGGATGATACCTTCACTAATACAATTAAGGTCTGCTCCTGAATCAATAAGGGCTTCAATATTTATGACATACTCTTGAGCTATAATTATAGTAACCTAAGTATACAATTTTTGAATAATCATTTTTTCTATGGTATTAATTGACTCGGGTATTTTTGAAGAAGATGGCATATTTTCAAATATTTCAACTAAGTCTGACCCATCTTTTTCTTCATATTTTTTAGATGAACTGACTGAGCTATCAAATGATTCTAAGGCTTGAACTCTAAATTTAAGTTCCTTAAACTCTTTTTTCATTACGCTGATCTCCTGTTTAAGATCTAGAATTGTAGGTTCCTTTTTAGAATTCTCAGTTTCTATTCTTTTAAGAATTTCTTTAAAGGAATAACCTTGAGATTTTTCTTGTAAAGTTTTTTGTATCTTAGTGTCCTGATATTTAGGACTTTCCTTAGCCATAAGAAGTGTTTTTCTAGTTGCCGTTTTATATTTTCATCTATTAATAGCTCATTTATTTTTACTTGAGTCCAACATCTATTGGCATAATGACCTATTTTTCCACATTTATGACATACAGGAGCTTTTTTTTTAGATCCTCTTGTCTCTTTTCTAGGCTTATCATATTTTTTAAAAACTTTTTATTTTTATTTTTATATGCCTTTTGTTTTTGATTAGGGACTTTATCATAAGTCTTTTTTTTTTTTTTTTTTTCTTTTGAAGACCAGTGACATTTTGGCTGTAGCCAAATTGTTCACAAAAATCTCCAAGAGTTTGTTTGCCCATTAACCACTCTTTCTCAAGCTGTCTTTTAAGCTTGATATCATTGCATAGAGTTAACCCTTCAGCAACGACTTCAGCGGCTAATTCCCCATAAGTATAATGAGAATATGGAATATTACCATCATGTTTTAATCTAAGCCTAGTTCTAACCCTTTCAGCAAATAAGGGTGGAAATCCTAATAAGAATTTTTCTTTCCAAAAATCTTGGTTACAATCTTCTCTAGTTATTACTTTAGATAAGAATACATCTTTATACTATTTATAATGGGATAAAGTTGGACATTTGAGATTCAATAGTTGTTCTTGATTTCTATCAAATTGTATTCTAGTGGATCCTATAAAATGTAGTAGGATCGTATAAACTAGAGTATTTACGATATCTGGCTCAATAACATTAGGATTTTCTGGTTTTATCCTAGTAGCGTTAAGGATAACAGTTTTTTGTTGAGGTGTGATATAATGATCCCACCATCCTTGTAATTGCCCAGTAAATCCTGTGATAATAGCAAATGCTGTATCAGCATCGCTATTACCATTGAGCTTACACGCCGAAGCATATATCATTATATTTTTAATAACTCTCAAGATTTGATATTCAGAAAGACCATCAATATTCCATTCGACAATGGACTTTCCATCATAAGAAGTTCCATGCCAAATTTCATCTTCGTATTGAAGGTCTACTGGTGAAGTCCTAGGATAATAAGGCTTATTTTCAGGTTGGCTATAATTAGCTCTATATTGTAATTTATTAATTACTGGTTCTTCATTATCGTTTTGAAGTTGATTAATGATCTGATTAAGATCATTGTCAGAGATTTTGTTGATATCTTGTTCAGATATCAAAGACACAGATTCTCTTTTTCCTGAAATATCTATTTTGGATAAACGGGTGATAAGTTTAGACAAAAATTCAGGATTAAAGGTTTTATCAAGTTTAAATTTCGATGTATCAGGAGGAGGTTTAAAGAAAACGGGTTGGACAAAACTGTTGGTATTTTCTTTGGAAGAGGATTTTCCTGTTTCCTTTGAGGATTCACCTGTCTCTTTGTTTTTTGAATTTTCTATCCTGTTTAGCTGTTTTCCTATGGTTTGAAGGTACAAATTTGTGTAATTGTTTTGTTCAACTACTTAGTTAACAGCATTGATACTAACAGGTTCATTCAAATTTTTTGAAAAGGTTTTGTAGGGGACAGCTAACACATCTTTTTGAATTTGAACAGTGGCTTGTGGTAGATGGACTGAAGCACTTTTTCTCCTGTTGATAAGGAATATTCTTGACAAGTTTTTTCAACTATATTAAGTTGAGGATTTTTCTTTTCAAATTTCGGGAATTGTTTTCCTTTAATTTTAAAATAAGTTTCCATGAATATAAAAAAGTCTGCTTCTATTTTGTAAATAGAAATAAACTTATTATATTTTTGATGTAAGAAACTTTTTTGAATTTCAGTAAAAGTTGAGAAAAACAATTCTCTTTTTTCTTTATTTTCTTCCTAATAAAATATCTGAATAAGACGTTTCTTGTCAATCTTTTCATTAGATTGTTCTACGACACAAATATTATTATATCCCATATCAGATGGGGTAATACAAGAAGGATCTTTTGGCTTATAAACTGGTTTTGAAATTCCATTGGGATTCTCATGGGTTCCACTGTTTTCGGATTCAGAAGATATTCTAGGAAGAGTTGGTTTTTGTTGGATTTTCCCTAAATCTAAGGGAGATTGGTTTGTAAAATCCGATTGTCTTGGTGGGGAGAATTGTCTTTCTTTGGTTACTGAAGCTTATTTCAACAGTACCATCTATCAGCTTAGTGATCTGGTTAAGGATACAATTTTGAGGCCTTTTCTAAGGTCCATGATTCAGGAAAGGAGATTTCATTCCAAGGTATTCTTTTGGGGATGGCTACTGATGCGAATAAGGTTGCACATCCAAGCATACATGACGGGGAAGTAACAAGTGGGATTGGAGGGATTCAAGGGCAGCAGCACCCACGTGATCCATTAGGCTTGCCAATTGGACCAAGTACGAGACTTAGAGCCAAGCGATTTAAAGAAGCATTGAATGGGCTGATTCAAGAAGTTTGCACTCAAGTAAATTCATGGAAGCCCATTGAGCTTGGACCACATTATCCTCAGAAGAACATTACCATGATTGGAGTTCTAGAAGAGCCCGGTCAAAAACAAGTTTAATTTCAGCATGGCTATGATAGGAACCTCGCCAATATACTGACGAAACCCGTTATCAATAAAGAAGGCACAAAGACCGTTTCTACTTCAGATTTGGATGGAAATCACCGCGACCCGTTGCTTATATCGAAGCAAGAACCTTGGTGTATCGAAGACGCCACAATCAAGGATGGAAGGCTTGATTGATAAGTTAGTTTTGAACGCCACGGAAAAATTCCGATAGTTCGAATAGTTCGTCAAGAACCAAAGAGAGAATTCACCTTTCCGAAATAAATTTTCATCCAAAAAAAATCTGTCCATTAAACATGAAAATGCCTATTTATAGGCCAAATTACAATCAGAAAATCCTAAGGAAATTCGTCCAAAAATCAGAGGGAAATTGCCTAAAACTAGAAAAGGAAAGTTGACAAATTCAAATGTAATAATTAACCCTAATTTACCCTAAAATAAAAACCAACTAAAAGGAATGTTTTAATGGCTGATTATCAGCCAATTACATGCCCAAAACTTAAGGGAAAGTGCAATAAATTTGTTTTGGCAACTTGCACAAACAGATCAGCCACATGTGCCAACAATGGGAAAGTTTCCGAAATTCTTCATCAGCCTAGATCATGCCAAATTCGTGGACTCTTCTAAAATCTGGATCAAATTGATGCACCTTTGAGGTTGATGTGGGTCTTGGTCAGTGGGCTTGCATAAATTAACTTGATTCCAAATTTCATGAATCAGCCCATTTAATGCTTCCTTGAATTTCTTAGCACGGGCTCTTGTAATTGGACCAACAGGAACTTGAATTGGGTCAGCCACCTTCCATGCATTTGAGCTCTCCATGTCTCCATCATTCCCCTCCTCTTGAAAAGGATTTGTCCTCAAATCATCTCATGCATCAAAGGGACTTAAATCAGAAACATTGAAGGTAGCACTTACATTATACTCACCTGGCAGATCCAATTTGTAAGCATTGTCATTGATTCTTTCAACGACTTGAAATGGACCATCTCCTCGTGGTAGCAACTTTGACTTCCATTGTTCCGGAAAACGCTCCTTTCTATAGTGCAACCATACCCAATCTCCGGGTTCGAAAAGTAGCTTATGTCGCCCCTTATTGGCTTGCTTTGCATATTGTTCCGTTCTTCGCTCAATGTTGAGTCTTGCTTTCTCATGAATCTGCTTAACAAAATCAGCCTTTCTTTTGCCATCTAAATTAACACGCTCAGAAACAGGTAATGGTGATAAGTCCAATGGAGACAAAGGATTTAAACCATAAACAATCTCAAAAGGTGAATACTTAGTAGCAGAATGGACAGAACGATTATATGCAAACTCAACATGCGGTAAACAGTCTTCCCATGTCTTAATGTTCTTACTAATGATCGCCCTTAACAAAGTTGACAAGGTCCTATTTACTACCTCAGTTTGACCATCAGTTTGTGGGTGACAAGTAGTAGAAAACAACAATTTAGTACCTAACCTACTCCACAAAGTCTTCCAAAAGTAGCTCAAGAACATAGCATCTCTATCCGAAACAATGGTTTTAGGCATTCCATGTATCCTCACAATCTCCCGAAAGAACAATTCAGCAACATGTGAAGCATCATCAGTTTTATGACAGGGAATAAAATGTGTCATCTTAGAAAATCGATCTACAACCACAAACACACTATCCTTCCTTCGTTTGGTCCTAGGTAAACCTAACACAAAGTCCATTGAAATATCAGTCCAAGGCTCACTAGGAATTGGTAAAGGTGTGTATAAACCATGGGGTTGTGCTCTCGATTTAGCTTGCTTACACAGGACACATCTACCACAAATCCTTTCAACATCTCTTTTCATATGTGGCCAAAAGAAGTGGTCCTGCAAAACAGCTAAAGTTTTAGCAATCCCAAAATGTCCCATCAATCCACCACCATGGGATTCCCTCACTAACAGATCTCTCAAAGAACAATTAGGCACACAAAGCTTATTCTCCGGAAACAAAAATCCATCATGCCTATAAAATTTTCCCAATGCGTTTTTCTCACAAGCTTGATATTCCTCACTAAAATCTTGGTCCAAAGGGTATAAATCCTTAATATGCTCAAAACCAATTAGTTTAGCATCAAGAATAGAAAGTAACGCGTACCTGCGAGAAAGTGCATCCGCAACCACATTTTCCTTACCTTGCTTGTATCGGATGACGTAGGGAAATGTCTCGATGAATTCAACCCAGCGGGCATGCCTCTTGTTCAGCTTTTGTTGCCCCTTCAAATGTTTCAATGACTCGTGATCAGTGTGAATCACGAATTCCTTGGGCCATAAGTAATGTTGCCAAGTCTTCAATGCTCGAACCAACGCGTACAACTCCTTGTCATAAGTCGGGTAATTTAGTGTTGCCCCACTCAATTTTTCGCTGAAATACGCGATTGGTCGTCCTCCTTGCATCAGCACGGCACCTATACCTACACCAGAAGCATCACATTCAATTTCAAATGTTTTAGAAAAATCTGGTAAAGCAAGTAAAGGAGCATGAGTAAGCTTATGCTTAATAAGCTGAAACGCCTTCTCTTGTTCTTCTCCCCACTTGAACCCAACGTTCTTTTTGATTACTTCTGTGAGCGGTGCAGCCAAAGTACTTAAATCCCTTAGAAATCGCCGGTAAAAGCATTTACATCTCGAATGCTTGTGGGACTCGGCCACTCTTGGATTGCCCGAATCTTTTCCTCATCAACCTGTATACCTTGAGCACTAACAACAAAACCAAGAAACACAAGCTTATCCGTGCAAAAGGTACACTTCTTAACATTAGCATACAACTTTTCCTTCCTTAAAACATCTAAAACAAGTTTCAAATGTTCAATATGATCATCCAAGGTGCTGCTATAGATCAGAATATCATCAAAATAAACTACGACAAATTTTCCAATAAAAGCTCGCAAAACATGGTTCATTAAACGCATAAATGTGCTAGGCGCATTGGTTAAACCGAAAGGCATTACCAACCACTCGTACAAACCTTGTTTTGTTTTGAAAGCCGTTTTCCACTCATCTCCTTCTTTCATGCGAATTTGATGATATCCGCTTTTCATATCAATTTTAGAAAATACACAAGCACCATGCAATTCATCTAACATGTCATCCAAGCGAGGAATGGGATGTCGATACTTTACCGTGATGTTGTTGATGGCTCGACAATCAACGCACATCCTCCCAGTCCCATCCTTCTTAGGCACAAGTAAAACTGGTACGGCGCACGGGCTCATGCTTTCTCTCACGTATCCCTTCTCCATTAACTCACTTACTTGTCGTTGGAGTTCCTTCGTCTCCTCGGGATTACTCCTATATGCTGGTCGGTTTGGAATGGCAGCTCCAGGTACGAGCTCAATCCCGCGGATTGGAGGTAATCCTTGCGGTGTTTCCTCGGGAAAGACATCCTCGTAATCCTGCAAAAGAGGAACAACTGAACTATGCAAGGTGGAATCAAAATCATTAGTGTTTAATAACACCTCCTTGTACACGAGTAAAATCATTGGCTGATTAGAAAACAAAGCTCTCCTCACATCACTCATTCTTGCATAGAAATTTGTTTTTCTCTCAATTTTTACCTCACTGGCCGAATCTACTTTTTTATTTGGCCCTCTCATTTTTTTCTCCTTTGCTTTCCTTTTTCTCGGCCTCTCTATCTTTTTTCCCTCTCTGGCCGAAATCTCTCTCCGCACTCCAACACTCGATTTTTTTACCCTCTTTCTCTTTCTTTTTCTCATTCTCTCCTTTTTGTTCACTCTCCTTTTGTAACCTCACTTGATCTTCGTGAACCTGTTTAGGTGTCATTGGTACAAGAGTGAATGTTCTTTGGTTGTGCACAACAGAATATTTATTGGTATAACCATCATGTTTGACTTGACGATCAAATTGCCATGGTCGACCTAACAACAAGTGCCCGGCTTGCATTGAAACTACATCGCACAAAATTTTGGGATTAGTACTCAGTTATTTGTTTCGATTCAGACCATTTGTTGGAGATTGTCTCTTAAAAAAAAAAAAATCCGAATTATCAACAGTATCATATTCATAACTGTAATTCGTTTTGGTTTTGACCTACCATCTCATACCTTAGTCATTTTAATTGCTTGCACCAGTTTGTTGGGAATTGCCGATTGAATCTTGTGATTTGTTTTGGTTGTTTTTTCTCATCGAATTGCTGCTTGAATCCTGATTGTTCTTGAGTCTAATTAAGAATCAAAGAAGGCACAACGAGTGAAAGAAGACAAGGGTGGAGAGAACATAAGAGGGTAAATGCCAATTGAGTGACAAACACGAGAGTCACAAATCATTCTTGAGTGAAACACGTGAGGGAGGGCTTGAGAGGATCCCTAACCTTATTTTGCAGATTCTAAATATGTCTCGCAATGAAGAAGAAAACTCAACCGAAGAGGCACAACAACCAACAATTCCTAACGTACAAGTACAGGCCTTGTTGGGGAAGATGAGACGGATGATGAGGACTGAATTAGAACAAATTCATGAGAGAATGGATAGGTTGGAAGAAGAGTCAGCTCGGGAGCAACCACGAAACGCTCCTGTTAGACAACCATATAGGCGAGTGCAACAAGGAGTGCAATGGGGGGGATATTGACGATGAAGAGAAGATGGAGGAGTTAGAAGAGCCACCCATGAATCATGGCATGTTTGGGCGTGGTTATGGGTTTAGAGAAGCTAGGAATCGGGTAGATGATCACTTGGGTAGTATTAAGATGAAGATTCCGTCTTTCCAAGGAAAATCAGATCCCGAAACATACCTTGAGTGGGAGAAGAAAATGGAGTTTGTGTTTGACTGCCACAACTACTCCGAAATCAAGAAGGTAAAATTAGCTGTAGTTGAATTTTCTGATTATGTTATTACGTGGTGGGATCATCTTGTTTTAAACAGGAGACGGTATGGAGAACGACCAATAGAGACGTGGGAGGAGATGAAAACGGTGATTAGAAAGCGGTTCGTTCCAATTCATTACTACAGGGAGTTGTATAAGAAGTTGCAAGGCCTTAGGCAAGGGAGTCGGAGTGTAGAGGATTATTATAAGTAGATGGAGGTTGTCATGATCCTAGCTAATATAGACGAAGATCGAGAGGCTACAATGGCTAGGTTTCTAATGGGACTAAACTGAGAGATCCATGATCGGGTTGAGATGCATCACTACGTGGAGTTAGAAGACATGGTACACATGGCCATCAAGGTAGAGCAGCAACTTAAGACAGGGGCTGGTACACGTGCAGGTCAAAACTCGGGTTCCAACCCTTGGAGACCAAGTACGGCAAGGAAGGAAGAGAAACCACAGACGTCTTCAACTCACAAGTACAAATCCGAGCCGAAGTCTGAAAACCCCAACCAGATTTCGAAAGGTAAAACAGATCCCTCTACTTCTAGAAACCGTGACATTAAGTGTTTCAAGTGTCAAGGCAGGGGTCACATAGCTAGCGAGTGCTCAAATCAAAGGTTGATGGTGATAAATGCTCAAGGAGAGATTGAGACAGAAGATGAACAAGAAGATGAAGTTGATAAAATGCCACCTCTTGAGGACGCTTATGAAGGGCAGTTTGCGGTGGAAAGAGAGTCATTAGTGGCAAGACGAGCTCTTAGCGCACAGTTTAAAGAGGAAGAAAACAACCATCGAGAGAATTTGTTTCATACTCGGTGTTTTGTGAATAACAATGTTTGCAGCGTTATTATTGATGGAGGAAGCTGCACCAACGTGGCTAGCACTAAGTTAGTGGAGAAATTGGCATTACGTACCTTGAAGCATCCACGACCGTACCGGTTGCAGTGGCTAAACAATTGCGGGGAAGTCAAGGTAACGAGACAAGTGATGGTAGCGTTTTCCATTGGCAAGTATGAAGATGAAGTGCTTTGCGATGTGGTACCTATGCACGCATGTCATATCCTTTTAGGCCAACCTTGGCAGTACGGTCGGCGAGTCACACATGATGGATTCACCAATCGGTACTGCTTCATCATCAGAAAACAGCCCATATCACTTGTTCCATTAACTCCAAAACAAGTTCTTGAAGACCAACGGAAGATGCAAAGTGCGAGTAAAAAGAGAAAAGAAAAAAAGAGAGAGGTCGAGATTGAGAAGAAAGAAAAAGAAAAGAGAGAAAAAGAGAAAGCCAAAAATGAAAAAGAGGAGTTAGAGGGAAAAGGAGAGACTTACAGCCTTGTTTAGTATACGAGAGCAAAAATACAATTTCATTGCAACAAAAAGTGAGATCAAGAGAGCGTTACTTTCACATCAGCCCCTTATAGTACTCATGTACAAGGAGGCCCTTTTGTGCACTAATGATCTCGCCGGTTCATTGCCGAGCAATGTTAAATCTCTTTTGCAGGATTTTGATGATGTCTCTCTCGAGGAGTTGCCTTCCGGCTTACCACCAATTCGAGGAATTGAACATCAAATTGATTTCATACCCGGTGCGACAATTCCAAATCGACCAGCCTATCGAAGTAATCCTGAGGAAACGAAGGAACTTCAACGGCAAGTCCACGAGTTGATGGAAAAAGGGTATATTAGGGAGAGCATGAGTCCTTGTGCGGTTCCGGTTATACTAGTGCCTAAGAAGGATGGGACTTGGAGGATGTGTGTTGATTGCCGAGCCATCAACAACATTACGGTAAAGTATCGACACCCCATTCCTCGATTAGATGATATGCTTGACGAATTGCATGGGTCTTGTGTATTTTCTAAAATTGATCTTAAAAGTGGATATCACCAAATTAGGATGAAAGAAGGGGATGAGTGGAAAACTGCATTTTAAACAAAATATGGTTTGTGATGGAGACATGGAGAGCTCAAATGCATGGAAGGTGGCTGACCCAATTCAAGTTCCTGTTGGTCCAATTACAAGAGCCCGTGCTAAGAAATTCAAGGAAGTATTAAATGGGCTGATTTATGAAATTTGGAATCAAGTCAATTTGTGCAAGCCCATTGACCAAGGATCACGTCAACCTCAAAGGTGCATCAATTTGATCTAGATTCTAGAAGAGTCCACGAATTTGGCATGATCTAGGGTAATGAAGAATTTTCGGAAACTTTTCCATTGTTGGCACATGTGGCTGATCTGTTTGTGCAAGTGACTTTATTGCACTTTCCCTTAAAGTTTTGGGCATGTAATTGGCTGATAATCAGCCTTTAAAACATTCCTTTTTAGTTGGTTTTTATTTTAGGGTGAACTAGGGTTAGTTACTACATTTGAATTTGTCAACTTTCCTTTTCTAGTTTTAGGCAATTTTCCTCTGATTTTTTTGGACGAATTTCCTTGGTATTTTCTGATTGTAATGTTGCCTATAAATAGGCATTTTAAAGGTTAATGAAGGGGATGATAATCATTTTTTTCTAGAGAGGTGAATTCTTTCTTTGGTTCTTTGACGAACTATTCGAACTTATCGGAATCTTCCGTAGAGTTCAAAACCGACTTATCAGTCAAGCCTTCCATCCTTGATTGTGGCGTCTTCGATATACCAAGGTTCTTGCTTCGATATAAGCAACAGGTCGCGGTGATTTCCATCCGAATCTGAAGTAGAAACGGTCTTGGTGTCTTTTTATTGATAACGGGTTTCGTCAGCATATTGGCGTGGTTCTTATCATTTGGTATCAGAGCCAAGTTTCTAGTCTCAGGTTTGCGTATCTTTTAAATTTTCTTTTTGTCTGAATTCTAGTGTATTTCAGTTCCTGATTGTTCAAAAAAAAATCGTCAAAAAAAAAAAAAAAAAGGCAGAAAAGAAAAGAACAGAAAACAGAAAGAAATCTGCAAAAAAAAAAAAAAAAAGAAAGTTTTGTTTGTTTCTGAATTTGTTTCTAATTAGAAATTTCTGGTTCTAGTTTCCTTTTTAACTAGTCTGGTAGAATTTGTCAAAAAAAAAAAAAAAAAAAAAAAGAGCAGCTAGTTTGATTTGTGCGTGGACAGATTTTGATTGTTGTTTGTGTAGCTCCAAAAGAATCAAAAGAGAGAAATAAACGAGTGGAAAAAGGCAAGAGTGGTGAGATCATTCGAGGGTAAAAGCCATTAAATCAAGTGAAACACGAGTGATCAATTATTTGAGGGAAACACGTGAGGAGAGAAGTGAGGTCCTTCTTTTGTCTTCTTCTTTTTTTTTAATCTACGTCATTCTGCAGGTTAAAAAAAAAAAAAAAAAACAAATGAATCCAAATCAAGAAGCGAAGCTGAAGATGACCTTCCACAACAAAACGTTCCAAATCTCCAACTGCAAGCATAATGGGGCACATGGAGGCGGTTGTTGACACGTGCATTAGAGCCTATTCAGGAGAAATTAGATGAGGTTGATGCTAGAACACGTAATAGGCAGCCATAAACGTGCAAAACAGGCGTAGGGGTGGACGTGATATTTCGGATGAAGAGTTGGAAGTGTTGGAGGAAACCACCAAATTAATAGGGCAGGTTAGGCATGGAAATAGGAATAGAGAAGCTAGGAACCGGGAGACAATACCATCGGCGGTATTAAGATGAAGATTCCTCCATTTCAAGGGAAAAACGACCCCGAAGTTTATTTAGAGTGGGGAAAAGAAGGTGGAATTAGTGTTTGATTGCCATAATTATTCGGAATTAAAGAAGGTTAAGCTTGCTGCCATTGAATTCTCGGATTATGCGATTGTGTGGTGGGATCATTGGTGATGAATAGGCGACGGAAACCGAGAGCACCCGATTGAGACTTTGGAGGAGATGAAAACGGTGATGAGAAAACTTTTTGTGCCCAGCCATTACTACCCGGGGAATTGTACAAGAAGTTGCAAGGATTTAGGCAAGGAAACAGGAGCGTGGAGGAGTATTATTAAGAGATGGAAATAGCCATGATACGAGCCAAGTTGAAGAAGATCGAGAAGCAACAATGGCGAGATTTTTGCAGGGGCTAAATTGCGGACATTCAAGATAGGGTGGAATTGCAACATTACGTGGAGATAGAAGACATGGTGCACATGGCTTTCACGTAGAACGGCAGCTCAAGAGGAGGGGTAATTCACGTTCGAATATTAATTCGGGACATTCTACATGGAAGCCGAATTATGGGAAGAAAGAAGAGAAGTCGATTGCGAGGCCCAAATTCGAAACCGTTAGCCCTCCAAACCAAGGTAAAAATGATTTGTCCACTTCTCGAAACCGTGATATTAAATGTTCAAGTTTCAAGGTAGGGGTCATATTCAAGTCAATGTCCGAACAAAAGGGTGATGGTATTACGGGACGACGGAGAGGTTGTTACGGACGACGAATCGGACAAGGACTCCATGCCACCTTTGGAGGACGTGGATGAAGAAGAATTTGCTGCCCAAGGTGAGTTGTTGGTTACTCGTTGAGCCCTTAGTTTGCAAGCCAAAGAGGACGAAGAAGAGCAACGTGAGAATATTTTTCACACTAGGTGCCACGTGCGAAATAAGGTATGTAATGTGATAATTGATGGTGGTAGCTGTACAAATGTTGCCAGCACTACTATGGTTGATACATTAGGGCTGCCAACGACCCAAGCATCCTCGGCCATACAAGTTGCAGTGGTTAAATGATAGTGGCGAGGTAAAGGTAACCAAACAAGCGCTAATTTCGTTTCGCATTGGTAGATATGAAGACGAAGTTTTGTGCGATGTAATTCCAATGCAAGCCGGGCACTTGTTATTAGGACGACCGTTGCAGTTTGATCGTCAAGTCAAACATGATGGTTATACTAATAAATACTCTGTTGTGCACAATCAAAGAACGTTCACTCTTGCACCAATGACACCTAAACAGGTTCACGAAGATCAAGTGAGATTACAAAAGGAGAGTGAACAAAAGGAGAGATGAGAAAAAGAAAGCGAAAGAGGATAAAAACAACCGAGTGTTGGAGTGCGGAGAGAGAGTTCGGCCAGAGAGGGAAAAAAAAATAGAGAGGCCGAGAAAAAGGAGAGTAAAGGAGGGAAAATGAGAGGGTCAATAAAAAAAGAAGATTCGGCCACTGAGGTAAAAATTGAGAGAAAAACGAATTTCTATGCAAGAATGAGTGATGTGAAGAGAGCTTTGTGTTCTAATCAGCCAATGATTTTACTCGTGTACAAGGAGGCGTTGTTAAACACTAATGATTTTGATTCTCCCTTGCATAGTTCTGTTGTTCCTCTTTTGCAGGATTATGAGAATGTCTTTCCCGTGAAACACCGCAAGGATTACCTCCAATCCGCGGGATTGAGCATCAAATTGACTTCGTACCCGGGGTTGCCATTCCAAACCGACCAGCATATAGGAGTAATCCCGAGGAGACGAAGGAACTCCAACGACAAGTAAGTGAGTTAATGGAGAAGGGATACGTGAGAGAAAGCATGAGCCCGTGCGCCGTACCAGTTTTACTTGTGCCTAAGAAGGATGGGACTTGGAGGATGTGCGTTGATTGTCGAGCCATCAACAACATCACGGTAAAGTATCGACATCCCATTCCTCGCCTTGATGACATGTTAGATGAATTGCATGGTGCTTGTGTATTTTCTAAAATTGATCTGAAAAGTGGATATCATCAAATTCGCATGAAAGAAGGAGATGAGTGGAAGACGGCTTTCAAAACAAAACAAGGGTTGTATGAGTGGTTGGTAATGCCTTTTGGTTTAACCAATGCACCTAGCACATTTACGCGCTTAATGAACCATGTTTTGCGAGCTTTTATCGGAAAGTTTGTTGTAGTTTATTTTGATGATATTCTGATCTATAGCAGCAACTTGGATGATCATATTGAACATTTGAAACTTGTTTTAGATGTTTTACGGAAGGAAAAGTTGTATGCCAATGTTAAGAAGTGTGCCTTTTGCACGGATAAGCTTGTGTTTATTGGTTTTGTTGTTCGTGCTCAAGGTATACAGGTTGATGAGGAAAAGATTCGGGCAATCGAAGAGTGGCCGAGTCCCACAAGCATTGGAGATGTAAGGAGTTTTCATGGACTTGCCAGCTTTTACCGGCGATTTGTAAGGGATTTCAGTACTTTGGCTGCACCGCTCACAGAAGTAATAAAAAAGAACGTTGGGTTCAAGTGGGGAGAAGAACAAGAGAAGGCGTTTCAGCTTATTAAGCATAAGCTTACTCATGCTCCTTTACTTGCTTTACCAGATTTTTCTAAAACATTTGAAATTGAATGTGATGCTTCTGGTGTAGGTATAGGTGCTGTGCTGATGCAAGGAGGACGACTAATCGCGTATTTCAGCGAAAAATTGAGTGGGGCAACACTAAATTACCCGACTTATGACAAGGAGTTGTACGCGTTGGTTCGAGCATTGAAGACTTGGCAACATTACTTATGGCCCAAGGAATTCGTGATTCACACTGATCACGAGTCATTGAAACATTTGAAGGGGCAACAAAAGTTGAACTAAAGGCATGCCCGCTGGGTTGAATTCATCGAGACATTTCCCTACGTCATTCGATACAAGCAAGGTAAGGAAAATGTGGTTGCGGATGCACTTTCTCGCAGGTACGCATTACTTTCTATTCTTGACGCTAAACTACTTGGTTTTGAGCATATTAAGGATTTATACACTTTGGACCAAGATTTTAGTAAGGAATATCAAGCTTGTGAGAAAACGCAGTGGGAAAATTTTATAGGCATGATGGATTTTTGTTTCATGAGAATAAGCTTTGTGTGCCTAATTGTTCTTTGAGAGATCTATTAGTGAGGGAATCCCATGGTGGTGGATTGATGGGGCATTTTGGGATTGCTAAAACTTTAGCTGTTTTGCAGGAACACTTCTTTTGGCCACATATGAAAAGAGATGTTGCAAGGATTTGTGGTAGATGTGTCACGTGTAAGCAAGCTAAATCGAGAGCACAACCCCATGGTTTGTACACACCTTTACCAATTCCTAGTGAGCCTTGAACTGATATTTCAATGGACTTTGTGTTAGGTTTACCTAGGACCAAACGAGGGAAGGATAGTGTGTTTGTGGTTGTAGATCGATTTTCTAAGATGGCACATTTTATTCCCTGTCATAAAACTGATGATGCTTCGCATGTCGCTGACTTGTTCTTTCGGGAGATTGTGAGGATACATGGAATGCCTAGAACAATTGTTTCGGATAGAGATACTAAGTTTTTGAGCTACTTTTGGAAGACTTTGTGGAGTAAGTTAGGTACAAAATTGTTGTTTTCTACTACTTGTCACCCACAAACTGATGGTCAAACTGAGGTAGTAAATAGGACTTTGTCAACTTTGTTAAGGGCGATCATTAGTAAGAACATTAAGACATGGGAAGACTGTTTACCGCATGTTGAGTTTGCATATAATCGTTCTGTCCATTCTGCTACTATGTATTCACCTTTTGAGATTGTTTATGGTTTTAATCCATTGTCTCTATTGGACTTATCACCATTACCTGTTTCTGAGCGTGTTAATTTAGATGGCAAAAGGAAGGCTGATCTTGTTAAGCAGATTCATGAGAAAGCAAGACTCAACATTGAGCGAAGAACGGAACAATATGCAAAGCAAGCCAATAAGGGGCGACACAAGCTAATTTTCGAACCAGGAGATTGGGTATGGTTGCACTTTAAGAAAGGAGCGTTTTCCGGAACAAAGGAAGTCAAAGTTGCTACCACGAGGAGATGGTCCATTTCAAGTCGTTGAAAGAATCAATGACAATGCTTACAAATTGGATCTGCCAGGTGAGTATAATGTAAGTGCTACCTTCAATGTTTCTGATTTAAGTCCCTTTGATGCAGGAGATGATTTGAGGACAAATCATTTTCAAGAGGAGGGGAATGATGGAGACATGGAGAGCTCAAATGCATGGAAGGTGACTGACCCAATTCAAGTTCCTGTTGGTCCAATTACAAGAGCCCGTGCTAAGAAATTCAAGGAAGTATTAAATGGGCTGATTTATGAAATTTGGAATCAAGTCAATTTGTGCAAGCCCATTGACCAAGGATCACGTCAACCTCAAAGGTGCATCAATTTGATCCAGATTCTAAAAGAGTCCACGAATTTGGCATGATCTAGGGTAATGAAGAATTTTCGGAAACTTTTCCATTGTTGGCACATGTGGCTGATCTGTTTGTGCAAGTGACTTTATTGCTCTTTCCCTTAAAGTTTTGGGCATGTAATTGGCTGATAATCAGCCTTTAAAACATTCCTTTTTAGTTGGTTTTTATTTTAGGGTGAACTAGGGTTAGTTACTACATTTGAATTTGTCAACTTTCCTTTTCTAGTTTTAGGCAATTTTCCTCTGATTTTTTTGGACGAATTTCCTTGGTATTTTCTTATTGTAATGTGGCCTATAAATAGGCATTTTAAAGGTTAATAAAGGGGATGATATTCATTTTTTTCTAGAGAGGTGAATTCTTTCTTTGGTTCTTTGACGAACTATTCGAACTTATCGGAATCTTCCGTGGAGTTCAAAACCGACTTATCAGTCAAGCCTTCCATCCTTGATTGTGGCGTCTTCGATATACCAAGGTTCTTGCTTCGATATAAGCAACGGGTCGCGGTGATTTCCATCCGAATCTGAAGTAGAAACGGTCTTGGTGTCTTTTTATTGATAACGGGTTTCGTCAGCATATTGGCGTAGTTCTTATCAGTTTGTATGAATGGTTAGTTATGCCTTTTGGATTAACTATTGCACCAAGTACCTTCATGAGACTTATGAACTATGTTTTGCGTGCCTTCATTGGCAAATTTGTAGTTGTCTACTTAGACGATATCCTAATTTATAGCAAAAATTTGAGCGATCATGTTGAACACTTAAGACTCGTTTTAGACGTTTCAAGGAGTGAAAGATTATTTGCTAATCTCAAGAAATGTACCTTTTGCACGGATAAGCTTGTGTTTCTTGAATTTGTGGTAAGTGCAAAAGGAATCGAGGTGGATGAGGAAAAGGTAAAGGCAATTCAGAATTGGCCAACGCCTACTTCAGTTAACCAGGTAAGAAGCTTTCTTAGATTGGCTAGCTTTTACTGGCGTTTTGTTCTAGATTTCAGTACCATCACCGCGCCCTTGACCAAAGTCATCAAAAAGAACGTTCAGTTTAAGTGGAGAGAGGAGCAAGAGAAGGCATTCAAACTCATAAAAAAAAATTTAAATAATGCACGTTTACTTGTTCTACCTAACTTTACTAAAACGTTTGAAATTGAGTGTGATGCTTCAGGTATAGGTATTGGAGGCGTATTGATGCAAGAAGGAAGACCGGTTGCATACTTTAGTGAGAAATTGAGTGGGGCAGCCCTAAACTATCCCACTTTCGACAAAGAATTGTATGCGTTGGTCCGAACTTTAGAGACTTGGCAACACTACCTTTGGCCGAAAGAGTTTGTGATTCATACGGATCATGAATATTTGAAGCATTTGAAGGGGCAGCACAAGTTAAGCTGTCGCCATGCCAAATGGGTGGAGTTCATCGAGACATTTCCGTATGTGATCAAATACAAGCAAGGTAAGGAAAACGTAGTTGCCGATGCACTATCTCGCAAGTACGCTTTACTTTCAACTCTTGATGTTAAATTGCTTGGATTTGAGTACATTAAGGACTTGTATGCAATGGATTCTGATTTCAGTGACCTGTTTAAAAATTGCACAGTGGGGGCGAGTGGGAAGTTTTTTTTGCATGATGGGTTTCTGTTTCCAGAAAATAAATTGTGTGTTCCACATTCATCTTTGCGTGAATTACTTGTTCGGGAAGCTCATGGGGGTGGTTTGATGGGACATTTTGGAATAGCTAAGACTTTAGTTGTGTTGCATGAGCATTTTTTTGGCCGCGTTGAAACGGGATGTGGAGAGGATTTGTTCGAGATGCGTTACCTGTAAGCAAGCTAAGTCTAGGCAGCAACCGCATGGGTTGTACACACCACTTCCGATTCCTAGTGTACCTTGGGTCGATATTTCAATGGATTTTGTTTTGGGATTACCTAGGACTAAGAGGGGGAGAGACTCAGTTTTTGTGGTTGTCGATAGATTCTCTAAGATGGCACACTTTATTGCATGTCGTAAGACCGATGATGCTTCATATATAGCCGATTTGTTTTTCAAAGAGATTGTTAGGATGCATGGCATGCCTAGGACTATCGTTTCTGATCGGGATGCAAAGTTCTTAAGTTACTTTTGGAAGACTTTGTAGGGGAAGTTGGGAACTAAGCTTTTGTTTTCCACTACTAGTCACCCACAAACTGATGGTCAAACTGAAGTAGTGAATAGGACTTTGTCGACATTATTGCGTGCTATCATACAAAAGAATTTGAAAACGTGGGAAGATTGTTTGCCGTATGTTGAATTTGCTTATAATCGATGTGTCCATTCTGCAACTATGTTTTCTCCATTTGAGATTGTTTATGGATTTAATCCATTGACTCCTTTGGATTTAACTCCTTTGCCTTTGAGTGAACGTATTAACTTAGATGGCAAGAAGAAAGCTGATTTTGTTAAGCAGATTCATGAGAAAGCAAAGCACCACATAGAACGGCGAACGGCACAATATGTCAAGCAAGCCAACAAGGGACGCATGAAGGTTATTTTTGAACCGGGGGATTGGGTTTGGCTGCACATGAGAAAGGACCGATTCCCCGAGCAAAGACGTTCAAAACTACTGCCGAGGGGTGATGGACCGTTTCGAGTATTGGAACGCATCAATGACAATGCCTACAAGCTTGAATTACCAGGTGAATATGGTGTTAGTGCGAGTTTTAATGTTTCTGATTTATCTCCTTTTGATGTAGGTGACGATTTGAGGGCAAATCATCGTTTTGAGGGGGAGAATGATGCGAATAAGGTTGCACATCCAAGCATACATGACGGGGAAGTAACAAGTGGGATTGGAGGGACTCAAGGGCAGCAGCACCCACGTGATCCATTAGGCTTGCCAATTGGACCAATTACGAGACTTAGAGCCAAGCGATTTAAAGAAGCATTGAATAGGCTGATTCAAGAAGTTTGCACTCAAGTAAATTCGTGGAAGCCCATTGAGCTTGGACCACATTATCATCAGAAGAACATTGCCATGATTGGAGTTCTAGAAGAGCCCGGTTAAAAACAAGTGTAATTTCAGCATGGCTACTTTCCGTTTTAGTGTGTTAGGTCTGACTTTAAGCCTTGGATACTAATTTATTTTACTTTCTTTATTTAGGCATGATTCTTTTGGTGTAATGGCTGATAATAAAGCCAAATTAAATACATAATGTTTCCTTTCTAGTTTTAGTCATTAAATAGGAAGAGTAGGTCAGTTTTCCTAATTTGTTTTTCCTTTTGGAATTAAATCCGAATTTATAAGAATATAATTTAGGAAAAAAAAACCTAATTGTATTCAGCAGCCTATAAAAAGGTCTGCTTTGGAAGCTAAGGAAATTTTTTTGGAGAATTCAGAAAAAAGTGAGAATTGTGTGTTCTTACATTCTTGAAAAGACTTTTGAACTTATCAAGTTATTCTTGTGGCGTTCAACAGCCAAACTTATCATCTAGGTTCTTGAGACGTTCTTGAGAGTCTTGGTGTGGCGTTTGTCAATATCCGAAGTCTTGGTTCTTATCTCGCTAGGTAACGGGTCAAGGCTCAAACAAGCTTGCGTCTTGAAGGTCTTGGGGTTTGACTCCACGTTTGGTGTCGGGTTTCGTTGTTTCATCGGTGAGGTTCGTATCAGCTACTTTGGATTTGGCTAAATTGGTCTGGAACATAGTTGTGGTACCTCTGTTAGGACTGATAGTATTCATGACTTTACAGTAAACTCTGAAAATGAGAGCTAGATTACTGGTGTCTTCTTCCATATCGAATCCATGTGTTTTTATATGAATCATAAGAGATTTAATGACATTTCTATCTATTAAGTGAACGGTAAAATTATGAAAACAATCAAAGTAAATTAGCCCTTCACTTAAGGTAGATTCAACACTTCCTATTAAGGAGTCCATGAATCTTTTATGTATTTTATCTCTTACACATGCTAATACATAATTGTTTAATCCATCCCTAGTTAAGGGTTTTATGGCAACTTGAACAAGACCTAGATGAAGGTATCCGTACTTTTCTTTGTAAGTGTTTACAAAGTTTTGTGTGACGAGTGGGACCTCCATTATTCCGCTTGTTAGAGGAAAAACTTCTTCAACAGTTTTAATGATGTAATCGGATTTAAAATGAAAAGACCCTTTATTATAAACAGAATATGTGCTAACTTTGGGTATGGTCTAATTATTAAGATGCTTTTCAATATTTTCTACATAATTATTTATTTGTTTTTAACTGAACCAAAAGAACTAGGTACGGAGTAAGAACCAAGGGATCTAGAGGAGGAAGATCTAGAAAGACTTTTAACTACTCTTGCCATAATTAGTTCTCAGAAGACTCGGTCAACGACTTACGTTGGGACTTGACAAAGGCTATCTCTCGCCTATTACCCTGTTGCGCGACTAAAGCCAAAAGAACTAAGAACAACAGCAGCAGCTTAGAAGATTTCTCAATCACCACTCTCTATCACCCCCGAAAACTTGACTCTGATACCATTTCGACCAGGACATACAAAAGCAGAGGAATAATAGTAACGTAGAAAGTATGGAAAAGCATGAACAATAATAATTAAAATAAAACAGAGATAAAAACTTTAATTAATTTAAACTTACATAAACTGAAGAAGTGGGAATCCTTGATTGAGGTTCCGACTGTTACAGCAAGCAAACCCAAAGCACACTCAAAGCACACTCACACTCAAAGCACTCTTTACACAACAAAACACTCAAATATTTTACAAAAGAAAACTCAAAATATTTACAAGTTTTCTACTACAAGTTTTTTCGCTCCCTTTTTTCCGTTCTCTATTTTCTGTTGTATTTTTTTCCGTTCTATTTTTTCGTTCTGCCTTCAAGCTTCTCAGTTGTTCCTTTTATAAGGACTTGAGAAGGGTCTGTGGATTCACGAGAAGAGGAAAAGGATCAAAGGATTCTTTAATCATGTTAAACTTCGCCTTACGTGTTCAAGACAAAGAGTCAGAAAGTTTTGGATTCTTTAATCACGTGAAACTTTGCCTTATATGTTCAAGACAAAGAGTCTGAAAAGAAGAAGATAAGGAATATGGTTTTATGACACAGAGAGGTATGTACTAGCAAGAAGACAAAAGAACTATAGTTCCTTAGTTCACATGTGAAGAACAAAAACAACATAGGACCAAAAAAGAAACTATTGGTTTTCAGAAAGTTACGTAGAGATAGATGAAAAAGCTAAAGGAACTATTTGTTCACATGCGAAGCTTTAGGTAAAGCAAGGAGACAAAAAAGCCATAGTACTTATTAGTTCACATGCGAGGTTAAGGGTAAGGGTAAATGTAAATGGTAAGAAAGGTAACTTTTGATTGTACAGCACATGGACATCTGCCTTTGGGAGAATTTAATCACACAATCAAAATCGTTACCAAGAGAGAGAGAGAAACTTTTTTTTTCTTTTTTTGTTTGCAAAAGGTTTTTTTACAGGTTTTTGTAATCCTCATAAGGATCCTGAGCAAAATGTTCTCCATAAACAGCTTCGTAACTGTCTTCGCTCATTAACGGAGATCTGTCTTCTTGATCATCTTCGTCTTCAGATGAATCCTTTAGAAGTTGTTTGAGTTTTTTCTTTTCTTCGGGAAGAAGCTTTCTTTTCTCCTGAGTTAAGGAGGAGATGAGCTGAGATATAGATTCTTTCTTAGAAGGGGTTGTTTCTGACTTTTCTTCTTCTTAATCCTGTATAAGGATGATGTTAATGTTTTTCTTAGTGAGATGGTTATAGTTAAATTTTTCCCACCATCTTCCAAAAAGTATTCTCCCTAATCTTTGAAGTCCATCATCTGAGACTTCAAGAATAATATACTCCCATTTGAAAATCCAGGGTACCTCATATAAGGCTATAAACAAGAGAAGACTGTCATCAGAACTTGGGACCTTCTTACTATTCTTTTTTTAGAAGAGTTCGAAAGCCTTCTTAACTTCATCAGGCATGATGGCTGTGGATGGTTCGATGTAGTCAAACCAGTCTTTGAACCAATTTGGAAAGCTGTCTTCTACATATTTTTTCCCTGTTTTAAGGGTGATAAACCACGAATGAGAGTTTTGAGTGTTTTGGTAGTAGAAGGTTTGTTCCCAGGCTTCAATATAATCAAGGTTTGTTCCCAGGTTTGATGCGGGCATTTAGCCCAATCCTTGAAAGTGAGAATTTTATGGACTCTGAAAGAGGAATAGGCTATTTGGGTTGAATTTCTATATTTATGAGAATAAGATATGTATTATGTATCTGTTAAGATGGCCTCGTACCATTCCCTAGATTTAGGGATAGTATTAGGCTGAAGATGGAATGGTAAATAGTGGTTGGCTACTTGGTCAAGGGGTTTATGAATTTCAGGGTTTATGAATTTCATTGTCTTCTATAATGATGATTTCCTTCTGACCAATCTTTTTGTATTCTTCCTTTTTATAAGGAGGTAAGCTGATGCGTTCTCGGATAGACTATTCTCCTTTTATTATCTTGTTTGGAGCCCTGCAAACATTAAGAGATGTTAATTTACTTGAAATCTCTTCGGTATGTTCTAAAATATCTTTTTCAATTTGAGCTTCCACTTTAGGTCCGTTGGTGGTAGATTTTTCTGATTTAATGACCTTAATTCTTTTATATAAGAATTTAGGATCACTTTCTCCATTTGTAACTAGAAACTAAAATTTTCCCCCATCATCTCCAAGAGGTCCTACTTTAGGATCTCCCATATCGTATCTCTCTTTAAGAGATCTTTTTACGGTTATGTAATTTGGGCTCTCCAAATCCATCTCTGCATTAGATGAAAATATAATAGAAGTTTTATTTTGTTTTTTGTTAAGGGAAATTAGAGAATTAGTCTTTTCTTTATTCCACTCAGGTTCAGTAGAAAATTGTAGAGTAATTTTATTACCATTAGTTTCATAAACTATCTCTTATTCTGATACTATAAAGGGATAGAGTAATCCTAGAAAAGGAGTTCCTAATATGGCAAGTCTAGTAATTTCTTTGCTAAGAAGAAAACTAGTCTTTAGGTTTACTCCATTTATAAGGATTGTAGCATCACGAAGTTTATATCTAATGGGTATTTTTCCACCATTAGCAGTATTTAAGACCTGAGTAGTTTTAGTGAAGTATTTTGTGGGGATGATACCTTCACTAATACAATTAAGGTCTGCTACTGATGGGCAAACCGGAGGAACCTAGGCTCTGATACCAATTGATACGAACCACGCCAACAACGTGACGAAACCCGATACCAAATCTGGAAGCAACAACCCAAGATCTTTCAAGTTTGATGGTAACCGCGACACGTTGCTTTGCGAAGCAAGAACCTTGGTATGGTGAAGACTCCACAAACGGTTATGAAAGTCCGTTTGATAAATCGATTTGAACGCCACAAGGAATCCTTGATAAGTTCGGATTAGTTTCTTCAAGAACTCAAGAAGAATAACTCACAATATGAATAAACATCAAAATCTTATTTCCATCATCTGAAATCAGCCTTATATAGGCAAAGTTACAATTTGTAAAATTCCTAATCTACCCGTAACTCAAAAAAAACGCCCAAGATAATCTAGAAAGAATCAGATACTTAAATTCAAATTTTAAATTAAAACTTAAACTAAATAAGATCACAAAGAAATCAAATCTTGATAAGATCTTTTAAACTTCTTGAATCTTGTTTTGAATTTTGAACTTCTTCAAAACTTGAAAACGTAATCTTTTGACTTGATTCCTTGTTGGAACACGCCACATCAGCTTGAGTCCTCCTTGCACTTTTATCCACATGATGGCTCAATGGACGTGTATGGCTGATTGGCTCGGATCCACTTGAATGAGTAAAACAAGCCTTTGTTCACCCAGAGTAGTGAATACACTCTCTTCATGTTGTAGAACCCTCCGAACTAAGTTATTCAGCACTTCTTTAAGTCTTTTAGCACGAGCCCTCGTCACCGGACCAACTGGAACTTGAATTGGTTCGTGAGAATTCCTTTGGGTCTTGATGTCCTCATCATTGAAAGTAACATTGAAAGGACTCAATGAGAAGGATTTGTCCTCAAATCGTCAGCTACATCAAAAGGACTCAAGTCAGTAACATTGAAAGTAGCACGTACATTGTACTCTTCAGGTAAGTCAAGTCTGTAGGCATTGTCATTGATCCGTTCTAGCACTTGAAAAGGACCATCTCCTCGGGGCAGCAACTTAGAACGTCTTTGTGCCGGAAATCTTTCTTTCCTCATGTGTAACCACACCCGATCACCAGGTACAAAGACCAGCCTGTTACGTCCCTTGTTAGCTTGCTTTATGTATTGTTCGGTTCTCCACTCTATGTTGAGCCGTTTTGAAATCAACGCTCGCTTAACCTCACTTGTTGTTGCATAGAAATTTCTTTGTTTTCTCCCTGTTTTTACCTCCTTGGCCGAACTTTTCTTTATGTTTTCATCCTCACTTTCACATTGCATAGCCTCACTAATCTTTTCACTCTCTTTCTTTTGATCTCTCAATTTCTTTTGTTCACTCAATTGTTGCAACCTCACTTGATCCTCATAGACCTGTTTTGGTGTCATCGGAACTAGGAGTGATTGTTCGTTGATTGAGCATGAATGAATACTTGTTTGTGAAGCCGTCATGTTGCACGCGTCGGTCAAATTGCCATGGTCTTCCTAATAGAAGATGTCCAGCTTGCATTGGTACCACATCGCACAATACTTCATCCTCATACTTTCCGATTCGAAACGGTACAAGAACCTGCTTTGTAACCCTCGCATCACCACTATCGTTCATCCATTGTAGGTTGTACGGACGAGGGTACTTAGGTGTTGTGAGCCCCAGCTTTTCAACCATGGAAGTACTTGCAACATTAGTGCAACTACCGCCATCGATAATAACACTACATACCTTGTCTTTCACGTGGCAACGAGTGTGAAAGATACTCTCCTGCTGTACTTCTTCTTCCTCTTCTTTGGCTTGCAAACTCAAGGCTCGTCGTGCGACTAGTCCAAGCATCTCACCCTGATCTGCCTCGAACTCCTCATCCTCTATTGGGGCAGTCCTCCAATGGTGGCATATCCTCTAGAGCAGCTTCATCCTGGGATTCAATTTCACCATTTTCCCGGATCACCATAACTCGCTTGTTTGGACATTTGCTTGCTATGTGCCCTCTCCCCTGACATTTGAAACACCTAATCTCACTATTACGAGTCGAAGTAGGGGCTGATTTACCTTGAGAGGCAGTAGTAATGGTGGCTGGTTTGGGTTCAGGTTTGGCCTTGGTCGTGGACTGGTTTTCCTCTTTCTTTGGGTAGTTCGACCTCCAAGGTGCTATGCTTGAAGTTTGTGGGAATGGCCTTGGCCGTGTACCACCCCTCTTCAGTTGCCACTCAACCTTGATTGCCATATGCACCAAATCCTCCAATTCCACTAAATGGTGCAGCTCGAAGGTGTTAGCAATCTCTCGGTTTAAACCGTTCAAAAATCTGGCCATCGTCGCCTCCCGATCCTCCTCCACGTTGGCTCTAATCATCGCCATCTCCATCTCTTTATAATATTCGTCAACACTCCTATTACCTTGATGGAGACCTTGCATCTTCAAGTAGAGATCCCGGTAGTAGTGACTCGGTAAAAATCGTCGTCTCATCACTCTCTTCATCTCATCCCAAGTTTCAATAGGACGTTCTCTGCACCGTCCCCTATTGATGCACAACTGATCCCACCATACAATAGCATAATCAGTAAATTCAATTACGGCATGTTTTACCTTCTTTAGTTCGGAGTAGTTGTGACAATTGAAAACCAGCTCCATCTTCTTTTCCCACTCGAGGTATTCTTTGGGATCATTTTTTCCTTCAAACGCAGGAATTTTCATCTTAATACTTCCCAAGTTGTTGTCTACCCAGTTCCTAGCTTCTCCATCCCTACCGTATCTCCTACGGCTGCCCATTGAAATCCTACCAAATTCCTCCTCTAGATCGTCCCCTTCAAATTCACCCAAATCCTTAACTTCCCTTTGGTGCAATCGGTGCCTCCTTGGAGCGTTCGGAGCAACTGGTGGCTGTCCCCGTTGTGTTCCCTCTTCTACCCTATCCATCCTCTCATGTATATGCTCCAACTCCACCCTCATCATCCGTCTAATCTCCCCCAACAATGCTTGCATTTGCAGGTTTGGAAGATTGGTTGGTGGAAGCTCTTCGTTTGTGTTCTTCTCTTGATCTTGCGACATGATTGAAATCTGCAAACGAGGTTAGAACAGTATGGAAAAATAAAAAAAAGGACCTCACTACACTCCCTCACGTGTTTCGCTCGAAGAATAATTTACTCAACTCCACTCTTGTTTCACTCAAGTTAATTGGCTTTTACCCTCTAACATTCTCACACGCTCTGCCTTTTTCCACTTGTATTCTTCTTTTAGTTCTTTCAAAACTAATCGAACAATAACAATAAGGATTCAAGAAGGAATTCATGATGAGGAGTAAACCAAACGGATCAAATTTTGTCACGGATGTTTTTTTTTTTTTTTTTTTTTTCCCGCTTCTTCTCTGTGATTTTACAGAAACAAGCAGAAAGAGCAGGAAATAAGAACGTCAAATTTTGAAACCACCAGATCCTAATTCACGTTTCTAGGATTTGTAAACCTTGTGGGAATTGGATTAGGGTCTTCTAATTCCTAAACTAGCTCAATCTCAAACAAAGTAATCCAACTCTGAACCAACCACTAATATCACTTATTTAAGGAGAGAACAAACGGATTTAGGGCAGCAAAAATTTTTTTTTTTTCTCTTACTCTAATGATTGCAGGAAAACGAATTTAAAGAACAATCCAAACAAGAACAAGAATCAAAATAAAAGGATAGGAAATCTAGCCAATATATATATATATATATATTTATATTTTTTATGGCATTTTTTTCTTTGATTTTGTGGAAAAAAGCAGCAAGAAACAAGAAACAAAAGAATCGGATTTCGAAACCCTAATTCACGTTTTTTTTTTTAATTTTTTTTAAGGGTTTGTAATCCTAGTAAGAATCAGATTATGGTTTCAATATCCTAGAAGACCTCAAACCGGAATTTCAGTGCAGCAATAAGGAAATTTTTTTTTTTTTTTAGGACGAATTTAAGAAAAGAAAAACAAGGAAATGATAGGCAAACCGGAGGAACCTAGGCTCTGATACCAATTGATACGAACCACGCCAACAACGTGACGAAACCCGATACCAAATCTGGAAGCAACAACCCAAGATCTTTCAAGTTTGATGGTAACCGCGACACGTTGCTTTGCGAAGCAAGAACCTTGGTATGGTGAAGACTCCACAAACGGTTATGAAAGTCCGTTTGATAAATCGATTTGAACGCCACAAGGAATCCTTGATAAGTTCGGATTAGTTTCTTCAAGAACTCAAGAAGAATAACTCACAATATGAATAAACATCAAAATCTTATTTCCATCATCTGAAATCAGCCTTATATAGGCAAAGTTACAATTTGTAAAATTCCTAATCTACCCGTAACTCAAAAAAAACGCCCAAGATAATCTAGAAAGAATCAGATACTTAAATTCAAATTTTAAATTAAAACTTAAACTAAATAAGATCACAAAGAAATCATATCTTGATAAGATCTTTTAAACTTCTTGAATCTTGTTTTGAATTTTGAACTTCTTCAAAACTTGAAAACGTAATCTTTTGACTTGATTCCTTGTTGGAACACGCCACATCAGCTTGAGTCCTCCTTGCACTTTTATCCACATGATGGCTCAATGGACGTGTATGGCTGATTGGCTCGGATCCACTTGAATGAGTAAAACAAGCCTTTGTTCACCCAGAGTAGTGAATACACTCTCTTCATGTTGTTGAACCCTCCGAACTAAGTTATTCAGCACTTCTTTAAGTCTTTTAGCACGAGCCCTCGTCACCGGACCAACTGGAACTTGAATTGGTTCGTGAGAATTCCTTTGGGTCTTGATGTCCTCATCATTGAAAGTAACATTGAAAGGACTCAATGAGAAGGATTTGTCCTCAAATCGTCAGCTACATCAAAAGGACTCAAGTCAGTAACATTGAAAGTAGCACGTACATTGTACTCTTCAGGTAAGTCAAGTCTGTAGGCATTGTCATTGATCCGTTCTAGCACTTGAAAAGGACCATCTCCTCGGGGCAGCAACTTAGAACGTCTTTGTGCCGGAAATCTTTCTTTCCTCATGTGTAACCACACCCGATCACCAGGTACAAAGACCAGCCTGTTACGTCCCTTGTTAGCTTGCTTTATGTATTGTTCGGTTCTCCACTCTATGTTGAGCCGTTTTGAAATCAACGCTCGCTTAACCTCACTTGTTGTTGCATAGAAATTTCTTTGTTTTCTCCCTGTTTTTACCTCCTTGGCCGAACTTTTCTTTATGTTTTCATCCTCACTTTCACATTGCATAGCCTCACTAATCTTTTCACTCTCTTTCTTTTGATCTCTCAATTTCTTTTGTTCACTCAATTGTTGCAACCTCACTTGATCCTCATAGACCTGTTTTGGTGTCATCGGAACTAGAGTGATTGTTCGTTGATTGAGCATGAATGAATACTTGTTTGTGAAGCCGTCATGTTGCACGCGTCGGTCAAATTGCCATGGTCTTCCTAATAGAAGATGTCCAGCTTGCATTGGTACCACATCGCACAATACTTCATCCTCATACTTTCCGATTCGAAACGGTACAAGAACCTGCTTTGTAACCCTCGCATCACCACTATCGTTCATCCATTGTAGGTTGTACGGACGAGGGTGCTTAGGTGTTGTGAGCCCCAGCTTTTCAACCATGGAAGTACTTGCAACATTAGTGCAACTACCGCCATCGATAATAACACTACATACCTTGTCTTTCACGTGGCAACGAGTGTGAAAGATACTCTCCTGCTGTACTTCTTCTTCCTCTTCTTTGGCTTGCAAACTCAAGGCTCGTCGTGCGACTAGTCCAAGCATCTCACCCTGATCTGCCTCGAACTCCTCATCCTCTATTGGGGCGTCCTCCAATGGTGGCATATCCTCTAGAGCAGCTTCATCCTGGGATTCAATTTCACCATTTTCCCGGATCACCATAACTCGCTTGTTTGGACATTTGCTTGCTATGTGCCCTCTCCCCTGACATTTGAAACACCTAATCTCACTATTACGAGTCGAAGTAGGGGCTGATTTACCTTGAGAGGCAGTAGTAATGGTGGCTGGTTTGGGTTCAGGTTTGGCCTTGGTCGTGGACTGGTTTTCCTCTTTCTTTGGGTAGTTCGACCTCCAAGGTGCTATGCTTGAAGTTTGTGGGAATGGCCTTGGCCGTGTACCACCCCTCTTCAGTTGCCACTCAACCTTGATTGCCATATGCACCAAATCCTCCAATTCCACTAAATGGTGCAGCTCGAAGGTGTTAGCAATCTCTCGGTTTAAACCGTTCAAAAATCTGGCCATCGTCGCCTCCCGATCCTCCTCCACGTTGGCTCTAATCATCGCCATCTCCATCTCTTTATAATATTCGTCAACACTCCTATTACCTTGATGGAGACCTTGCATCTTCAAGTAGAGATCCCGGTAGTAGTGACTCGGTAAAAATCGTCGTCTCATCACTCTCTTCATCTCATCCCAAGTTTCAATAGGACGTTCTCTGCACCGTCCCCTATTGATGCACAACTGATCCCACCATACAATAGCATAATCAGTAAATTCAATTACGGCATGTTTTACCTTCTTTAGTTCGGAGTAGTTGTGACAATTGAAAACCAGCTCCATCTTCTTTTCCCACTCGAGGTATTCTTTGGGATCATTTTTTCCTTCAAACGCAGGAATTTTCATCTTAATACTTCCCAAGTTGTTGTCTACCCAGTTCCTAGCTTCTCCATCCCTACCGTATCTCCTACGGCTGCCCATTGAAATCCTACCAAATTCCTCCTCTAGATCGTCCCCTTCAAATTCACCCAAATCCTTAACTTCCCTTTGGTGCAATCGGTGCCTCCTTGGAGCGTTCGGAGCAACTGGTGGCTGTCCCCGTTGTGTTCCCTCTTCTACCCTATCCATCCTCTCATGTATATGCTCCAACTCCACCCTCATCATCCGTCTAATCTCCCCCAACAATGCTTGCATTTGCAGGTTTGGAAGATTGGTTGGTGGAAGCTCTTCGTTTGTGTTCTTCTCTTGATCTTGCGACATGATTGAAATCTGCAAACGAGGTTAGAACAGTATGGAAAAATAAAAAAAAGGACCTCACTACACTCCCTCACGTGTTTCGCTCGAAGAATAATTTACTCAACTCCACTCTTGTTTCACTCAAGTTAATTGGCTTTTACCCTCTAACATTCTCACACGCTCTGCCTTTTTCCACTTGTATTCTTCTTTTAGTTCTTTCAAAACTAATCGAACAATAACAATAAGGATTCAAGAAGGAATTCATGATGAGGAGTAAACCAAACGGATCAAATTTTGTCACGGATGTTTTTTTTTTTTTTTTTTTTCCCGCTTCTTCTCTGTGATTTTACAGAAACAAGCAGAAAGAGCAGGAAATAAGAACGTCAAATTTTGAAACCACCAGATCCTAATTCACGTTTCTAGGATTTGTAAACCTTGTGGGAATTGGATTAGGGTCTTCTAATTCCTAAACTAGCTCAATCTCAAACAAAGTAATCCAACTCGGAACCAACCACTAATATCACTTATTTAAGGAGAGAACAAACGGATTTAGGGCAGCAAAAATTTTTTTTTTTTCTCTTACTCTAATGATTGCAGGAAAACGAATTTAAAGAACAATCCAAACAAGAACAAGAATCAAAATAAAAGGATAGGAAATCTAGCCAATTTATATATATATATATATTTATATTTTTTATGGCATTTTTTTTCTTTGATTTTGTGGAAAAAAGCAGCAAGAAACAAGAAACAAAAGAATCGGATTTCGAAACCCTAATTCACGTTTTTTTTTTTAATTTTTTTTTAAGGGTTTGTAATCCTAGTAAGAATCAGATTATGGTTTCAATATCCTAGAAGACCTCAAACCGGAATTTCAGTGCAGCAATAAGGAAATTTTTTTTTTTTTTAGGACGAATTTAAGAAAAGAAAAACAAGGAAATGATAGGCAAACCGGAGGAACCTAGGCTCTGATACCAATTGATACGAACCACGCCAACAACGTGACGAAACCCGATACCAAATCTGGAAACAACAACCCAAGATCTTTCAAGTTTGATGGTAACCGCGACACGTTGCTTAGCGAAGCAAGAACCTTGGTATGGTGAAGACTCCACAAACGGTTATGAAAGTCCGTTTGATAAATCGATTTGAACGCCACAAGGAATCCTTGATAAGTTCGGATTAGTTTCTTCAAGAACTCAAGAAGAATAACTCACAATATGAATAAACATCAAAATCTTATTTCCATCATCTGAAATCAGCCTTATATAGGCAAAGTTACAATTTGTAAAATTCCTAATCTACCCGTAACTCAAAAAAAACGCCCAAGATAATCTAGAAAGAATCAGATACTTAAATTCAAATTTTAAATTAAAACTTAAACTAAATAAGATCACAAAGAAATCAAATCTTGATAAGATCTTTTAAACTTCTTGAATCTTGTTTTGAATTTTGAACTTCTTCAAAACTTGAAAACGTAATCTTTTGACTTGATTCCTTGTTGGAACACGCCACATCAGCTTGAGTCCTCCTTGCACTTTTATCCACATGATGGCTCAATGGACGTGTATGGCTGATTGGCTCGGATCCACTTGAATGAGTAAAACAAGCCTTTGTTCACCCAGAGTAGTGAATACACTCTCTTCATGTTGTTGAACCCTCCGAACTAAGTTATTCAGCACTTCTTTAAGTCTTTTAGCACGAGCCCTCGTCACCGGACCAACTGGAACTTGAATTGGTTCGTGAGAATTCCTTTGGGTCTTGATGTCCTCATCATTGAAAGTAACATTGAAAGGACTCAATGAGAAAGATTTGTCCTCAAATCGTCAGCTACATCAGAAGGACTCAAGTCAGTAACATTGAAAGTAGCACGTACATTGTACTCTTCAGGTAAGTCAAGTCTGTAGGCATTGTCATTGATCCGTTCTAGCACTTGAAAAGGACCATCTCCTCGGGGCAGCAACTTAGAACGTCTTTGTGCCGGAAATCTTTCTTTCCTCATGTGTAACCACACCCGATCGCCAGGTACAAAGACCAGCCTGTTACGTCCCTTGTTAGCTTGCTTTATGTATTGTTCGGTTCTCCACTCTATGTTGAGCCGTTTTGAAATCAACGCTCGCTTAACCTCACTTGTTGTTGCATAGAAATTTCTTTGTTTTCTCCCTGTTTTTACCTCCTTGGCCGAACTTTTCTTTATGTTTTCATCCTCACTTTCACATTGCATAGCCTCACTAATCTTTTCACTCTCTTTCTTTTGATCTCTCAATTTCTTTTGTTCACTCAATTGTTGCAACCTCACTTGATCCTCATAGACCTGTTTTGGTGTCATCGGAACTGGAGTGATTGTTCGTTGATTGAGCATGAATGAATACTTGTTTGTGAAGCCGTCATGTTGCACGCGTCGGTCAAATTGCCATGGTCTTCCTAATAGAAGATGTCCAGCTTGCATTGGTACCACATCGCACAATACTTCATCCTCATACTTTCCGATTCGAAACGGTACAAGAACCTGCTTTGTAACCCTCGCATCACCACTATCGTTCATCCATTGTAGGTTGTACGGACGAGGGTGCTTAGGTGTTGTGAGCCCCAGCTTTTCAACCATGGAAGTACTTGCAACATTAGTGCAACTACCGCCATCGATAATAACACTACATACCTTGTCTTTCACGTGGCAACGAGTGTGAAAGATACTCTCCTGCTGTACTTCTTCTTCCTCTTCTTTGGCTTGCAAACTCAAGGCTCGTCGTGCGACTAGTCCAAGCATCTCACCCTGATCTGCCTCGAACTCCTCATCCTCTATTGGGGCATCCTCCAATGGTGGCATATCCTCTAGAGCAGCTTCATCCTGGGATTCAATTTCACCATTTTCCCGGATCACCATAACTCGCTTGTTTGGACATTTGCTTGCTATGTGCCCTCTCCCCTGACATTTGAAACACCTAATCTCACTATTACGAGTCGAAGTAGGGGCTGATTTACCTTGAGAGGCAGTAGTAATGGTGGCTGGTTTGGGTTCAGGTTTGGCCTTGGTCGTGGACTGGTTTTCCTCTTTCTTTGGGTAGTTCGACCTCCAAGGTGCTATGCTTGAAGTTTGTGGGAATGGCCTTGGCCGTGTACCACCCCTCTTCAGTTGCCACTCAACCTTGATTGCCATATGCACCAAATCCTCCAATTCCACTAAATGGTGCAGCTCGAAGGTGTTAGCAATCTCTCGGTTTAAACCGTTCAAAAATCTGGCCATCGTCGCCTCCCGATCCTCCTCCACGTTGGCTCTAATCATCGCCATCTCCATCTCTTTATAATATTCGTCAACACTCCTATTACCTTGATGGAGACCTTGCATCTTCAAGTAGAGATCCCGGTAGTAGTGACTCGGTAAAAATCGTCGTCTCATCACTCTCTTCATCTCATCCCAAGTTTCAATAGGACGTTCTCTGCACCGTCCCCTATTGATGCACAACTGATCCCACCATACAATAGCATAATCAGTAAATTCAATTACGGCATGTTTTACCTTCTTTAGTTCGGAGTAGTTGTGACAATTGAAAACCAGCTCCATCTTCTTTTCCCACTCGAGGTATTCTTTGGGATCATTTTTTCCTTCAAACGCAGGAATTTTCATCTTAATACTTCCCAAGTTGTTGTCTACCCAGTTCCTAGCTTCTCCATCCCTACCGTATCTCCTACGGCTGCCCATTGAAATCCTACCAAATTCCTCCTCTAGATCGTCCCCTTCAAATTCACCCAAATCCTTAACTTCCCTTTGGTGCAATCGGTGCCTCCTTGGAGCGTTCGGAGCAACTGGTGGCTGTCCCCGTTGTGTTCCCTCTTCTACCCTATCCATCCTCTCATGTATATGCTCCAACTCCACCCTCATCATCCGTCTAATCTCCCCCAACAATGCTTGCATTTGCAGGTTTGGAAGATTGGTTGGTGGAAGCTCTTCGTTTGTGTTCTTCTCTTGATCTTGCGACATGATTGAAATCTGCAAACGAGGTTAGAACAGTATGGAAAAATAAAAAAAAGGACCTCACTACACTCCCTCACGTGTTTCGCTCGAAGAATAATTTACTCAACTCCACTCTTGTTTCACTCAAGTTAATTGGCTTTTACCCTCTAACATTCTCACACGCTCTGCCTTTTTCCACTTGTATTCTTCTTTTAGTTCTTTCAAAACTAATCGAACAATAACAATAAGGATTCAAGAAGGAATTCATGATGAGGAGTAAACCAAACGGATCAAATTTTGTCACGGATGTTTTTTTTTTTTTTTTTCCCGCTTCTTCTCTGTGATTTTACAGAAACAAGCAGAAAGAGCAGGAAATAAAAACGTCAAATTTTGAAACCACCAGATCCTAATTCACGTTTCTAGGATTTGTAAACCTTGTGGGAATTGGATTAGGGTTTTCTAATTCCTAAACTAGCTCAATCTCAAACAAAGTAATCCAACACTGAACCAACCACTAATATCACTTATTTAAGGAGAGAACAAACGGATTTAGGGCAGCAAAGTTTTTGTTTTTTTTTCTGACTCTAATGATTGCAGGAAAACGAATTTAAAGAACAATCCAAACAAGAACAAGAATCAAAATAAAAGGATAGGAAATCTAGCCAATATATATATATATATATATTTTTTATGGCATTTTTTTCTTTGATTTTGTGGAAAAAAGCAGCAAGAAACAAGAAACAAGAAACAAAAGAATCGGATTTCGAAACCCTAATTCACGTTTTTTTTTAATTTTTTTTTAAGGGTTTGTAATCCTAGTAAGAATCAGATTATGGTTTCAATATCCTAGAAGACCTCAAACCGGAATTTCAGTGCAGCAATAAGGAAATTTTTTTTTTTTTAGGACGAATTTAAGAAAAGAAAAACAAGGAAATGATAGGCAAACCGGAGGAACCTAGGCTCTGATACCAATTGATACGAACCACGCCAACAACGTGACGAAACCCGATACCAAATCTGGAAACAACAACCCAAGATCTTTCATGTTTGATGGTAACCGCGACACGCAAGCATGAACCTTGGTATGGTGAAGACACCACAAACGGTTATGAAAGTCCGTTTGATAAATCGATTTGAACGCCACAAGGAATCCATGATAAGTTCGGATTAGTTTCTTCAAGAACTCAAGAAGAATAACTCACAATATGAATAAACATCAAAATCTTATTTCCATCATCTGAAATCAGCCTTATATAGGCAAAGTTACAATTTGTAAAATTCCTAATCTACCCGTAACTCAAAAAAAACGCCCAAGATAATCTAGAAAGAATCAGACACTTAAATTCAAATTTTAAATTAAAACTTAAACTAAATAAGATCACAAAGAAATCAAATCTTGATAACATCTTTTAAACTTCTTGAATCTTGTTTTGAATTTTGAACTTCTTCAAAACTTGAAAACGTAATCTTTTGACTTGATTCCTTGTTGGAACACGCCCACATCAGCTTGAGTCCTCCTTGCACGTTTATCCACATGATGGCTCAATGGACTTGTAATGCTGATTGGCTCGGATCCACTTGAATGAGTAAAACAAGCCTTTGTTCACCCAGAGTAGTGAATACACTATCTTCATGTTGTAGAACCCTCCGAACTAAGTTATTCAGCACTTCTTTAAGTCTTTTAGCACGAGCCCTCGTCACCGGACCAACTAGAACTTGAATTGGTTCGTGAGAATTCCTTTGGGTCTTGATGTCCTCATCATTGAAAGTAACATTGAAAGGACTCAATGAGAAGGATTTGTCCTCAAATCCCTCTTGAGAAGGATTTGTCCTCAAATCGTTAGCTACATCAAAAGGACTCAAGTCAGTAACATTGAAAGTAGCACGTACATTATACTCTTCAGGTAAGTCAAGTCTGTAGGTATTGTCATTGATCCGTTCTAGCACTTGAAAAGGACCATCTCCTCGGGGCAGCAACTTAGAACGTCTTTGTGCCGGAAATCTTTCTTTCCTCATGTGTAACCACACCCGATCGCCAGGTACAAAGACCAGCCTGTGACGTCCCTTGTTAGCTTGCTTTTTGTATTGTTCGGTTCTCCACTCTATGTTGAGCCGTTTTGAAATCAACGCTCGCTTAACCTCACTTGTTGTTGCATAGAAATTTCTTTGTTTTCTCCATGTTTTTACCTCCTTGGCCGAACTTTTCTTTATGTTTTCATCCTCACTTTCACATTGCATAGCAGCACTAATCTTTTCACTCTCTTTCTTTTGATCTCTCAATTTCTTTTGTTCACTCAATTGTTGCAACCTCACTTGATCCTCATAGACCTGTTTTGGTGTCATCGGAACTAGAGTGATTGTTCGTTGATTGAGCATGAATGAATACTTGTTTGTGAAGCCGTCATGTTGCACGCGTCGGTCAAATTACCTTGGTCTTCCTAATAGAAGATGTCCAACTTGCATTGGTACCACATCGCACAATACTTCATCCTCATACTTTCCAATTCGAAACGGTACAAGAACCTGCTTTGTAACCCTCGCATCACCACTATCGTTCATCCATTGTAGGTTGTACGGACGAGGGTGCTTAGGTGTTGTGAGCCCCAGCTTTTCAACCATGGAAGTACTTGCAACATTAGTGCAACTACCGCCATCGATAATAACACTACATACCTTGTCTTTCACGTGGCAACGAGTGTGAAAGATACTCTCCTGCTGTACTTCTTCTTCCTCTTCTTTGGCTTGCAAACTCAAGGCTCGTCGTGCGACTAGTCCAAGCATCTCACCCTGATCTGCCTCGAACTCCTCATCCTCTATTGGGGCATCCTCCAATGGTGGCATATCCTCTAGAGCAGCTTCATCCTGGGATTCAATTTCACCATTTTCCCGGATCACCATAACTCGCTTGTTTGGACAATTGCTTGCTATGTGCCCTCTCCCCTGACATTTGAAACACCTAATCTCACTATTACGAGTCGAAGTAGGGGCTGATTTACCTTGAGAGGCAGTAGTAATGGTGGCTGGTTTGGGTTCAGGTTTGGCCTTGGTCGTGGACTGGTTTTCCTCTTTCTTTGGGTAGTTCGACCTCCAAGGTGCTATGCTTGAAGTTTGTGGGAATGGCCTTGGCCGTGTACCAACCGTCTTCAGTTGCCACTCAACCTTGATTGCCATATGCACCAAATCCTCCAATTCCACAAAATGGTGCAGCTCGAAGGTGTTAGCAATCTCTCGGTTTAAACCGTTCAAAAATATGGCCATCGTCGCCTCCCGATCCTCCTCCACGTTGGCTCTAATCATCGCCATCTCCATCTCTTTATAATATTCGTCAACACTCCAATTACCTTGATGGAGACCTTCCAACTTCAAGTAGAGATCCCGGTAGTAGTGACTCGGTAAAAATCATCGTCTCATCACTCTCTTCATCTCATCCCAAGTTTCAATAGGACATTCTCTGCTCCGTCTCCTATTGATGCACAACTGATCCCACCATACAATAGCATATTCAGTAAATTCAATTGCGGCAAGTTTTACATTCTTTAGTTCGAAGTAGTTGTGACAATTGAAAACCAGCTCCATCTTCTCTTCCCACTCGAGGTATTCTTCGGGATCACTTTTTCCTTAAACCGCCAGAATTTTCATCTTAATACTTCCCAAGTTGTTGTTGTACCCAGTTCCTAGCTTCTCCATCCCTACCGTATCTCCTACGGCTGCCCATTGAAATCCTATCAAATTCCTCCTCTAGATCGTCCCCTTCAAATTCACCCAAATCCTTAACTTCCCTTCGGTGCAATCGGTGCCTCCTTGGAGCGTTCGGAGCAACTGGTGGCTGTCCCCGTTGTGTTCCCTCTTCTACCCTATCCATCCTCTCATGTATATGCTCCAACTCCACCCTCATCATCCGTCTAATCTCCCCCAACAATGCTTGCATTTGCAGGTTTGGAAGATTGGTTGGTGGAAGCTCTTCGTTTGTGTTCTTCTCTTGATCTTGCGACATGATTGAAATCTGCAAACGAGGTTAGAACAGTATGGAAAAATAAAAAAAAGGACCTCACTACACTCCCTCACGTGTTTCGCTCGAAGAATAATTTACTCAACTCCACTATTGTTTCACTCAAGTTAATTGGCTTTTACCCTCTAACATTCTCACACGCTCTGCCTTTACCCACTTGTATTCTTCTTTTAGTTCTTTCAAAACTAATCGAACAATAACAATAAGTATTCAAGAAGGAATTCATGATGAGGAGTAAACCAAACGGATCAAATTTTGTCACGGATGTTTTTTTTTTCCCGCTTCTTCTCTGTGATTTTACAGAAACAAGCAGAAAGAGCAGGAAATAAGAACGTCAAATTTTGAAACCACCAGATCCTAATTCACGTTTCTAGGATTTGTAAACCTTGTGGGAATTGGATTAGGGTTTTCTAATTCCTAAACTAGCTCAATCTCAAACAAAGTAATCCAACTCTGAACCAACCACTAATATCACTTATTTAAGGAGATAACAAACGGATTTAGTGCAGCAAAAACTTTTTTTTTTTTTTCTGACTCAAATGATTGCAGGAAAATGAATTAAAAGAACAATCCAAACAAGAACAAGAATCGAAATAAAAGGATAGGAAATCTAACCCATATATATATATATATTTTATATTTTATATGGCATTTTTTTCTTTGATTTTGTGGAAAAAAGCAGCAAGAAACAAGAAACAAAAGAATCAGATTTAGAAACCCTAATTCACGTTTTTTTTTTTTTTTTTTTTTTAAGGGTTTGTAATCCTAGTAAGAATCAGATTATGGTTTCAATATCCTAGAAGACCTCAAACCGGAATTTCAGTGCAGCAATAAGGAAATTTGTTTTTTTTTAGGACGAATTTAAGAAAAGAAAAACAAGGAAATGATAGGCAAACCGGAGGAACCTAGACTCTGATACCAATTGATACGAACCACGCCAACAACGTGACGAAACCCGATACCAAATCTGGAAACAACAACCCAAGATCTTTCTAGTTTGATGGTAACCGCGACACGTTGCTTAACGAAGCAAGAACCTTGGTATGGTGAAGACGCCACAAACGGTTATGAAAGTCCGTTTGATAAATCGATTTGAACGCCACAAGGAATCCTTGATAAGTTCGGATTAGTTTCTTCAAGAACTTAAGACGAATAACTCACAATATGAATACACATCAAAATCTTATTTCCATCAATTGAAATCAGCCTTATATAGGCAAAGTTACAATTTGTAAAATTCCTAATCTACCCATAACTCAAAAAAAACGCCCAAGATAATCTAGAAAGAATCAGCTACTTAAATTCAAATTTTAAATTAAAACTTAAACTAAATAAGATCACAAAGAAATCAAATCTTGATAAGATCTTTTAAACTTCTTGAATCTTGTTTTGAATTTTGAACTTCTTCAAAACTTGAAAACGTAATCTTTTGACTTGATTCCTTGTTGGAACACACCCACATCAGCTTGAGTCCTCCTTGCACGTTTATCCACATGATGGCTCAATGGACGTGTATGGCTGATTGGCTCGGATCCACTTGAATGAGTAAAACAAGCCTTTGTTCACCCAGAGTAGTGAATACACTCTCTTCATATTGTAGAACCCTCCGAACTAAGTTATTCAGCACTTCTTTAAGTCTTTTAGCACGAGCCCTCGTCACCGGACCAACTGGAACTTGAATTGGTTCGTGAGAATTCATTTGGGTCTTGATGTCCTCATCATTGAAAGTAACATTGAAAGGACTCAATGAGAAGGATTAGTCCTCAAATACCTCTTGAGAAGGATTTGTCCTCAAATCGTCAGCTACATCAAAAGGACTCAAGTCAGTAACATTGAAAGTAGCACGTACATTGTACTCTTCAGGTAAGTCAAGTCTGTAGGCATTGTCATTGATCCGTTCTAGCACTTGAAAAGGACCATCTCCTCGGGGCAGCAACTTAGAACGTCTTTGTGCCGGAAATCTTTCTTTCCTCATGTGTAACCACACCCGATCGCCAGGTACAAAGACCAGCCTGTGACGTCCCTTGTTAGCTTGCTTTATGTATTGCTCGGTTCTCCTCTCTATGTTGAGCCGTTTTGAAATCAACGCTCGCTTAACCTCACTTGTTGTTGCATAGAAATTTCTTTGTTTTCTCCATGTTTTTACCTCCTTGGCCGAACTTTTCTTTATGTTTTCATCCTCACTTTCACATTGCATAGCAGCACTAATCTTTTCACTCTCTTTCTTTTGATCTCTCAATTTCTTTTGTTCACTCAATTGTTGCAACCTCACTTGATCCTCATAGACCTGTTTTGGTGTCATCGGAACTAGAGTGATTGTTCGTTGATTGAGCATGAATGAATACTTGTTTGTGAAGCCGTCATGTTGCACGCGTCGGTCAAATTACCTTGGTCTTCCTAATAGAAGATGTCCAACTTGCATTGGTACCACATCGCACAATACTTCATCCTCATACTTTCCAATTCGAAACGGTGCAAGAACCTGCTTTGTAACCCTCGCATCACCACTATCGTTCATCCATTGTAGGTTGTACGGACGAGGGTGCTTAGGTGTTGTGAGCCCCAGCTTTTCAACCATGGAAGTACTTGCAACATTAGTGCAACTACCGCCATCGATAATAACACTACATACCTTGTCTTTCACGTGGCAACGAGTGTGAAAGATACTCTCCTGCTGTACTTCTTCTTCCTCTTATTTGGCTTGCAAACTCAAGGCTCGTCGTGCAACTAGTCCAAGCATCTCACCCTGATCTGCCTCGAACTCCTCGTCCTCTATTGGGGCGTCCTCCAATGGTGGCATATCCTCTAGAGTAGCTTCATCCTGGGATTCAATTTCACCATTTTCCCGGATCACCATAATGTTGGAAAAATCGGATCGGTAATCAGAGTTACGGCACAGCGGAAGTTTTAAAATTTTTATGCCGTTTCCGGAAAAGAATCTCATGATGCATATAACAATAAATTAAATTTATGATTAAGCGTACCTTTATTCTTGGATTCCGAAATTACTAGAGCGTTTGACCAACGTGGCTTATCTATTATTCTCGAGTTCCACGTCTCAGAGTGTGTGTGGGCACACGTTCTATGGATCCAAGCGACCGGTAATGCTTATCGAAGTCTAGATCCCTCCTTCTCAATTCCGATGTACCTCGTTGAGAATATGATCAACCTTCTTCCTTCAAAACTGCAAAACAGGAACCAGTTAACCTCCTAATGAAAATAATCACTCGGTTTAATCTTCCTCTCAGTTTTGGTTCAATAGAATTTTCTCTCTTTTTCTTTCTCACAAGATAGCCGAATTTTTGATGTTCCGGAAAAACTAAATTTTTTTCCTTTTCTCCAAAAACGTTTTTTGCTCTTGAAAAATTACCAAAAATTAGTTTTTCTTGAATCCCTAGCCTTTATATAGAAGTCCAATCCTTTTTCAAAATTCATCAAAAAAAAAAATTTATTATTATTTTTCTGGATAAATTTTGAATCAAAAGATCATACAACTTTAGGGCTAGATTCATTGAACCTAAAAACGTTTTTCAAAGAGGAAATCTTCCTCAAAAAATTCGGCCACATTGAGTTTGTTAAGCTAGATTGGTGATTCAAATTTTAAATCAAGAATCTAGACAAGTCAAAAGATCCTAGTCCTATCTAGATTCAAATTCCTTTTAAACCTTTTTGAATTTAAATAAGATTCACTTATTTGAATTAATATTTTCCATAAACATTAACCATATTAATTAATTTAAATCAATGAAATATTTCAAATTTCCTTTCCTCAAAAAAACGTGAACCACTTTTAATTAGGAAAGAAAAATACATGAAATAATCTCCATTATTTAAATCAATTAATAATTTAATGTTAGGAATTTATTTGAATAATTTTGAAACAAAATTTTTCTTCCCTCCACCTATCTAAAAACCGTGCACCTTATTGAGATTAGGAGAGAAAAATTTGTTTTTCCAAAATTAAATAATCAAAACACAATCTTATTTCCAAAATTCAAAATAACCAATCACATGTTGACAAATCATTTGTCTACAAATTTTACATGTCCAATCCTTTCTGGATTGCATGTTAGAGAGTAACATGTCTTAATAGACATTACTAAATTCTATTTAAATTTACCGATCTCATAAGGAACAAATCCCGAGACGCTTTATGGAACTTTGCGAGCTAATAGAGGGACCCGATGGAAATATGTAAAGAGGCTCCTATAATTGTGAAAAACTAATCCCAGATTAATTATTCATCAATTATCAACTTCAAAACTATTCCACTAAAAGTTTGAAACTGAACTCCTGTTTACATACCGTATTACGAAAGCTCTCTCACGTAGTGCTTCTTCCATGATTTATTCATCGCTTGCTTAATCCCCATATGTCATCCATGATTGAATTAAGGACTTTTTCCGTTTTACCTTTTCAATCATTTTAACTTAAAGTTCCATTATTCTCTATTGAAAGAATCACCAATTATAAAACCATACAATTGGTAAACCACCAGAGAACACAAAGTAAACCGATGGCCAAGATCTTGTTATACTATCTTTCAATCCCCGAATAATGCCTTTAAGTAGATAACATTTACTATCGTTAAGATAGCTATGGATTCCGTATCTATGAATCTTGATTTCTCCATCCATAAGTCATGCACCCAAAACACAAGTATATTGACCATGAATTAACAGTGTCTCACCTGTAGTGCATTAAAGTACAAAAGTCATGGATGCGAATTCAAGTAATCATTTCAGGATTAAGATTAATGCAGGATGATAATCTAAGTGTCATTGATTCGTATAAACAGAATTATTAAACCGAAACAATTAACACTTTAGGTCCAGTCCAATGTCATACCTCAATACTGGTATACATTAAAGTTTCTACTCGGAACCTATCCGATGGTCAAGACAAACCATCCCTCCAAGGAAGTAGACAACTTGTACAATCTTATCATGAATAAGATCCCAAAATCTTATTTCATCGATTGCGGACTATTTATTTAGACTGTTATCAAATTACCACGTCTTTTATGTATACCCCGTATACATATGGTAATCTGATATATTACGAACAGTCAAGGAGTATTTTATGTTTGCTCAAAATAACCATACAATTAACAAATGAAAGTAAATAGGACACATCTTATTAAACATGAATAACCTCCTCTTATTAATATCAAAATGTCATATTTACAGAAAATCCCTAATATTGATTTTCTATCCTTAGGGCACATTTAGATCCCAACAATCTCCCACTTGCCCTAAGCGAGTAAATGTGACATATTACGCATCCCCATGCCTTCAACGTGTTCTTCGAATCTTCTGGCCACCAAAGTCTTCGTGAACGGGTCAGCAAGATTGTCATCTGATGCGATTTTGCAAACCGTCACATTTCCACTCTCAACAAAGCCTCTGATGATGTGATATTTTCTGTCAATGTGCTTACTTCTCTTATGATGCCTAGGATCCTTGGTATTAGCTACTGCTGCACTGTTGTCACAGTAGAGCACTATAGCTTTATCCATACCAGGAACGACCTCAAGGTCACCAAGGAACCTACGGAGCCATATCGTTTCCTTTGATGCCTCACTGGCTGCCACATACTCAGCTTCCATGGTCGAGTCAGCAATGCAAGATTGCTTAATACTCCTCCACACAACGGCACCACCTCCAAGGGTAAAAACAGATCCTGAAGTCGATTTCCTTGAATCCTGATCTGATTGAAAATCAGAATCAGTGTATCCTCTAGGAACAAGGTCTTGACCGGAATACACAAGCATATAGTCCCTCGTTCTCCGTAGATACTTGAGTATATGCTTGACCGCACCCCAATGGTTCGGTCCCGGATTCGACTGATATCGACTTACCATACCAACCGCAAAACAAATGTCAGGCCTTGTGCATAACATAGCGTACATAAGACTACCTACTGCTGATGCATAAGGTACGTTTTTCATACGCTCCCTTTCTTCTAATGTCTTGGGACAGTCATCTCTAGAAAGTTTGATTCCAATCCTGAAAGGTTGGGCACCTTTCTTGGAATCTTTCATAGAAAACCTCTCAAGTACTTTGTCAATGTATGAAGCTTGAGAGAGTGCTATCGTTTTGTTCTTTCTATCTCTAAAGAGTTGAATACCAAGAACATAACTAGCCTCTCCTAGGTCCTTCATGTCAAACTGTTTGGCTAACCAAACTTTGACAGATGATAATGTTGCCACATCGTTTCCAATAAGCAATATATCATCCACATAAAGTATAAGGAAAACCACTTTCTCATTCTTGATACATTTATAAACACATGGTTCATCAATGTTTTGTTCGAATCCATAGGTTTTGATCGCTTGATCAAACCTAATATTCCAAGAACGAGATGCTTGCTTTAATCCATAAATGGATTTAAGCAACTTGCATACTTTATCTTCTTGGCCTTTTGCCTTGAACCCGTCTGGTTGTATCATATAGATATCTTCTTCAAGAGAGCCATTCAAGAAAGCTGTCTTGACATCCATTTGCCAGATCTCATAATCGAGAGCAGCCGCAATGGATAAAAGAATGCGGATTGACTTGAGCATTGCTACAGGCGAGAAGGTTTCTTCATAGTCGATTCCTTCTTTCTGCGTATAGCCCTTCGCTACAAGTCTTGCCTTGAAAGTTTCCACTTTCCCATCCACACCTCTCTTCCTCTTGTATACCCACTTACACCCAATTGGTTTTATGCCTTGGGGTAAGTCTACAAGTATCCAGACCCCGTTGGAATCCATAGATTCCATCTTGGTGTTCATAGCAATTTGCCAAAGACTAGAATCAACATCCTCCATAGCTTCTTTGTACATAGCCGGATCATCATGTTCTATGGATTCTGCTTCAAAAACTTCACCATTAAACATGTACCTATCAGGTTCCCTGATTATCCTCCCACTACGACGAAGCTCCCCTGGTTGTTGATTCTTTAGCGGTTTTTCCACAGGGTTTTCTGTGACTTTAGGAACATCCAAACCCGAAGTCATCTCCTCAAGCACTACTTTGCTACGAGGTTTAAAGTCTTCTATGTAACTTTCCTCCAGGAATGTTGCATGTGTAGAAACAAAGACTTTATTTTGCTTCGGATTATAGAACAGACCACCTTTTGTCCCTTTTGGATAGCCAACAAACAAGCACACTTCTGATCGCGACTCCAACTTCTTCGCTTCCTTATCCAGGACGTGTGCTGGACAACCCCAAATTCGAATATGATTCAAATTAGGTTTCCTACTCGTCCATAACTCGTAAGGAGTTTTAGGAACCGATTTGGAGGGAACGTTATTCAAAAGATAGCATGCAGTTTGTATGGCGTGCCCCCAAAATGACAAAGGTAATGTGGAGTAACTCATCATAGACCGGACCATATCCAATAGGGTCATATTCCTTCTCTCAGCTACACCATTCTGTTGAGGAGTACCAGATGCAGTTAATTGGGATTGTATCCCATTCTCTATCAAATATCCTAAGAACTCATCCGATAGGTATTCCCCACCTCAATCCGATCGAAGTGTCTTAATGGACCTGCCTAATTGTTTCTCCGCTTCAGCCCGAAATTCTTTGAACTTGTCAAAGGCTTCGCTTTTGCGGATCATCAAATAAATATATCCATACATCGAGTAATCATCAATAAAAGTGATATAATACTCATACCCACCACGTGCTTCTATGTTCATGGGACCACAAACATCCGTATGCACTAGTTCTAAAAGTTCCTTAACACGACTGTCCTTGGCAGCAAAATGCCGTTTAGTCATCTTGCCCTCCAAACAGGATTCACATTGTGGCCAAGGTTCAACCTCATACAAGTCAAGGCATTCCTCCTTTACCATCCTTTGAATTCTGTTAAGGCTTATGTGACCAAGTCGTAAATGTCAAATATATGATTTGTTAGAGTAAGAAGACTTATGTCTTTTAGAGTTCTTTTCCAATTCTGTATCAAGCAGTGAGTGCATCTTAGGTTTGATAAAGTAAAGATTTCCATGCATCCATCCATTACAGATAAGAGAATTGTTTTTCCTAATAACAACTTTATTATTAAAAGAAACTGAATAAGAATCTTTAATCAAACAAGCTACCGAAATTAGGTTCCTCTTGAAACTAGGAACATAAAAACAATGTCTCAAAACAATAAACCTAAATTCATCAAAATAAAGATGCACTTCTCCCACTGCTTCAGCTCGCACCAACGTCCCATCACCGGTTCTTAACGTGAAGTTGTCCTCATGCAGACTTCTCGTTACCTTGAACCCCTGTAGAGAAATACAAACATGGTTAGTAGCTCCAGAATCTATAACCCAATTGTCCTTAGATTCTTCCACTAAACAACCCTCAAGATACAGAACATCGAAATTACCTTTTTGCTTTAGCATGGACAGGTATTCTCGACAATCCTTCTTGAAATGTCCTTTCTTCCCACAGTGAAAACACTTAACCTTTTTGGGATCCACCTTCCGCTTCTTAGTCTTAGTAGACTTCTTAGTAGCAGGTGCATCCACAGCAGGTTTCTTCCCCTTGTTCTTCCCCTTTTCCTTCTTCCTTTTGGGATTAGGAGCAGGCGAACTAGGTTCAGCCACATTCGCCTCTGCCTTAGATCCAGAACCCTTAAAAATGTTCTCAAAGGCTTGCAACTCTTTCATTAATTCCGTTAAAGACATCTCCTTCCTGTTAAGGTTGTAAGATGCCTGAAACAAATCGAAATCCTTGGACAATGTTTGGAAAACCATGACCAATTGAGTTGCAGAATCGATCTCAGCCCCATTTGTCTGAGCTTCAGACAAATAAGCCATGACTTTAATCATGTGCTCCTTGATGGGAATTTCAACCTTCTGCCTGCAGTTCATGAGACCTTTGATAGCATCGGTCTTAGCCTGGATAGTTTGTTCACCAAACATTTCCTCCAGGTTATCCATGATCTGCCTAGCAGTTTGATGCTCTTCATGCTGTTTCTGGAGCACGTTAGACATGCTCGCCCGAATATAGCACATAGCACTTAGGTTGGAATTGTCCCAGCGCTCAAGCGCTACAAAATCCCTATCAGGAGCATCGATCGCAGGCGTGGGTGGTCTAGGTTGGGTTAGGACGAAACTGTGTTTCTCAAAGTTTAGGACGATAAGCAAGTTCCTTTTCCAGTCATTAAAATTTTCACCGGTTAATTTGTTTTGCGTAAGTATCACAGATAAAGGGCTCGACATTTTGATCTATAATAAGAAAACATTTAATAAGTACGAGCAAACATCCTATTAGTTTATAAAATATGGTTTTGTAATTAAACAAAAAGATCTATATGCAATCTAAATGTTTATGTGTAAAACCCTTAAAACACATACCTTACAACGATAATTCCTAGCTTCCGCTTTCTAAGCTACTGAGGGGTAGTCATAGAATAACTAGCCATGAACACGGATCCCTTCCGATTAATACATATTTGTCCATGAAACAAATTCCATTAAATATATATTAACTATCGTTTATTTGGCCACTACTTTATATAACAGAGCCTCGAGGGAGGGTTAATAAATAAAGTAGCATGAGTGTGTAACCATCGTTTCCAATTTTGAATCCATATTTTACATCCGCCACCGATGGGTGATCTAAACATAAAATATGCCCAAAACCGTTATCCTTTCGGAAATCCAAATCAGTGTGTGCTCTAGGTAAGATACCTATCCGAAGGGAATTCCCGGGTCAAAACCGAGTAGTAGGCACTACCATGCGTAACTATTGGACCAACGATGGAGGCCGTAGGTCTTAGTGTATAAAACCTTTCCCACTCAATCTTTTAAATTAGGGTTTTTGTTTTTCATGCATAAACAATATTTATTGAGTGGCACTCCCTAGTCTATATGGCATGTTATCAATACATCATGAAATAGTATAACATATTCATTTAGCAATTCATCATCTATGGTTTGCAAAATATGTAAACAGCCGTGGATCATGATTCCATCTTAGAGAAAAGAAAATTGCAAAATTTATAAAAATTAACCGAAACATATATCGGCCTTCATTTGTAGATCCATGCCTTGTATCCTTCTTCAATGTGTCTTCCTTCTCCAATGTCACATCTTTTTAAAATTAAAATTTAAAATTTAAATTTCAAAAAAAAGGTTATATGTGATTTTTAATTTTAATCAAAATTATAAAATCTCAAAATTTAAATTAAAAATCCGGTTATTTAAGTTTTAAAATTCAAAAATTTGAAATTTCAAAATTTCAAATTTAAATTTCAAAATTTTAAAATTCATAATAATATCCATAAAATTTAAATTTAAATTTTTAATTTTGATTTCCAAATTATCAAGATCACATATCATTGGAAAATTAAATTTTCAAAAAGATTTTGTGATTTTTTTTATTAAAAAAATGTTTTTTAATTAAAAAAATGTTTTTTAATTAAAAAATTCCAAAAAAATAAAAAATCACATCCTTTGAAAATTTCCATACCTTCGTTCATCTTCAATCTCCTCGAATCCATTGTAGCCCGAATTTTACAAAAAAATTCCTACGCCGTTTCCGGCTTACAAAAATTCTAGGAATTGAAAGAACGACCTTGCGGTGATAATAGACCGCATCTATTACACTTGAAAAACCTAGATACAAATTCTAACCTCTATGGAATCATGACCGGCAAAATTGAACAAGCATTAAATATTATAAAAATAATATTAAGCATTCATTCATCCATACATCCATTCATAATATATTTAACATTCTCAAAATAAAACCTAGAGTGCCAACTCTCTAAAATATTTCATTAATGCATAGAGAGAAATTTATTTGATCAAATAATTTATGTTATATACATGATCATGAGTTGGCTCTGATACCAGTTGTTGGAAAAATCGGATCGGTAATCAGAGTTACGGCTGAGCGGAAGTTTTAAAATTTTTATGCCGTTTCCGGAAAAGAATCTCATGATGCATATAACAATAAATTAAATTTATGATCAAGCGTACCTTTATTCTTGGATTCCGGAATTACTAGAGCGTTTGACCAACGTGTCTTCTCTATTATTCTCGAGTTCCACGTCTCAGAGTGTGTGTGGGAACACGTTCTATGGATCCAAGCGACCGGTAATGCTTTTCGAAGTCTAGATCCCTCCTTCTCAATTCCGATGTACCTCGTTGAGAATATGATCAACCTTCTTCCTTCAAAACTGTAAAACAGGAACCAGTTAACCTCCTAATGAAAATAATCACTCGGTTTAACCTTCCTCTCAGTTTTGGTTCAATAGAATTTTCTCTCTTTTTCTTTCTCACAAGATAGCCGAATTTTTGATGTTCCGGAAAAACTAAATTTTTTTCCTTTCTCCAAAAACGTTTTTTGCTCTTGAAAAATTACCAAAAATTAGTTTTTCTTGAATCCCTAGCCTTTATATAGAAGTCCAATCCTTTTTCAAAATTCATCAAAAAAAAAATTATTATTATTTTTCTGGATAAATTTTGAATCAAAAGATCATACAACTTTAGGGCTAGATTCATTGAACCTAAAAACGTTTTTCAAAGAGGAAATCTTCCTCAAAAAATTCGGCCACATTGAGTTTGTTAAGCTAGATTGGTGATTCAAATTTTAAATCAAGAATCTAGACTAGTCAAAAGATCCTAGTCCTATCTAGATTCAAATTCCTTTTAAACCTTTTGAATTTAAATAAGATTCACTTATTTGAATTAATATTTTCCATAAACATTAACCATATTAATTAATTTAAATCAATGAAATATTTCAAATTTCCTTTCCTCAAAAAAACGTGAACCACTTTTAATTAGGAAAGAAAAATACATGAAATAATCTCCATTATTTAAATCAATTAATAATTTAATGTTAGGAATTTATTTGAATAATTTTGAAACAAAATTTTTCTTCCCTCCACCTATCTAAAAACCGTGCACCTTATTGAGATTAGGAGAGAAAAATTTATTTTTCCAAAATTAAATAATCCAAACACAATCTTATTTCCAAAATTCAAATTAACCAATCACATGTTGACAAATCATTTGTCTACAAATTTTACATGTCCAATCCTTTCTGGATTGCATGTTAGAGAGTAACATGTCTTAATAGACATTACTAAATTCTATTTAAATTTACCGATCTCATAAGGAACAAATCCCGAGACGCTCTATGGAACTTTGCGAGCTAATAGAGGGACCCGATGGAAATATGTAAAGAGGCTCCTATAATTGTGAAAAACTAATCCCAGATTAATTATTCATCAATTATCAACTTCAAAACTATTCCACTAAAAGTTTGAAGCTGAACTCCTGTTTACATACCGTATTACGAAAGCTCTCTCACGTAGTGCTTCTTCCATGATTTATTCATCGCTTGCTTAATCCCCATATGTCATCCATGATTGAATTAAGGACATTTTCCGTTTTACCTTTTCAATCATTTTAACTTAAAGTTCCATTATTCTCTATTGAAAGAATCACCAATTATAAAACCATACAATTGGTAAACCACCAGAGAACACAAAGTAAACCGATGGCCAAGATCTTGTTATACTATCTTTCAATCCCCGAATAATGCCTTTAAGTAGATAACATTTACTATCGTTAAGATAGCTATGGATTCCGTATCTATGAATCTTGATTTCTCCATCCATAAGTCATGCACCCAAAACACAAGTATATTGGCCATGAATTAACAGTGTCTCACCTGTAGTGCATTAAAATACAAAAGTCATGGATGCGAATTCAAGTAATCATTTCAGGATTAAGATTAATGCAGGATGATAATCTAAGTGTCATTGATTCTTATAAACGGAATTATTAAACCGAAACAATTAACACTTTAGGTCCAGTCCAATGTCATACCTCAATACTGGTATACATTAAAGTTTCTACTCGGAACCTATCCGATGGTCAAGACAAACCATCCCTCCAAGGAAGTAGACAACTTATACAATCTTATCATGAATAAGATCCCAAAATCTTATTCTATCGATTGCAGACTATTTATTTAGACTATTATCAAATTACCACGTCTTCTATGTATACCCCGTATACATATGGTAATCTGATATATTACCAACAGTCAAGGAGTATTTTATGTTTGCTCAAAATAACCATACAATCAACAAATGAAAGTAAATAGGACACATCTTATTAAACATGAATAACCTCCTCTTACTAATATCAAAATGTCATATTTACAGAAAATCCCTAATATTGATTTTCTATCCTTACGGCACATTTAGATCCCAACACGTAACTCACTTGTTTGGACATTTGCTTGCTATGTGCCCTCTCCCCGGACATTTGAAACACCTAATCTCACTATTACAAGTCGAAGTAGGGGCTGATTTACCATGAGAGGCAGTAGTAATGGTGGCTGGTTTAGGTTCAGGTTTGGCCTTGGTCGTGGACTGGTTTTCCTCTCTCTTTGGGTAGTTCGACCTCCAAGGTGCTAAGCTTGAAGTTTGTGGGAATGGCCTTGGCCGTGTACCGCCCCTCTTCAGTTGCCACTCAACCTTGATTGCCATATGCACCAAATCCTCCAATTCCACAAAATGGTGCAGCTCGAAGGTGTTAGCAATCTCTCGGTTTAAACCGTTCAAAAATCTGGCCATCGTCGCCTCCCGATCCTCCTCCACGTTGGCTCTAATCATCGCCATCTCCATCTCTTTATAATATTCGTCAACACTCCTATTACCTTGATGGAGACCTTGCAGCTTCAAGTAAAGATCCCGGTAGTAGTGACTCGGTAAAAATCGTTGTCTCATCAATCTCTTCATCTCATCCCAAGTTTCAATAGGACGTTCTCTGCTCCATCTCCTATTGATGCACAACTGATCCCACCATACAATAGCATAATCAGTAAATTCAATTGCGGCAAGTTTTACATTCTTTAGTTCGGAGTAGTTGTGACAATTGAAAACCAGCTCCATCTTCTCTTCCCACTCGAGGTATTCTTCGGGATCACTTTTTCCTTAAAACGCAAGAATTTTCATCTTAATACTTCCCAAGTTGTTGTCTACCTAGTTCCTAGCTTCTCCATCCCTACCGTATCTCCAACGGCTGCCCATTGAAATCCTATCAAATTCCTCCTCTAGATCGTCCCCTTCAAATTCACCCAAATCCTTAACTTCCCTTTGGTGCAATCGGTGCCTCCTTGGAGCGTTCGGAGAAACTGGTGGCTGTCCCCGTTGTGTTCCCTCTTCTACCCTATCCATCCTCTCATGTATATGCTCCAACTCCTTTCTCTTCATCCATCTAATCTCCCCCAATAATGCTTGCATTTGCAGGTTTGGAAGATTGGTTGGTGGAAGCTCTTCGTTTGTGCTCTTCTCTTGATCTTGCGACATGATTAAAATCTGCAAACGAGGTTAGAACAGTATGGAAAAATAAAAAAAAGGACCTCACTACACTCCCTCACGTGTTTCGCTCGAAGAATAATTTACTCAACTCCACTGTTATTTCACTCAAGTTAATTGGCTTTTACCCTCTAACATTCTCACACGCTCTGCCTTTTTCCACTTGTATTCTTCTTTTAGTTCTTTCAAAACTAATCGAACAATAACAATAAGGATTCAAGAAGGAATTCATGGCGAGGAGTAAACCAAACGGATCAAATTTTTTCACGGCTGTTTTTTTTTTTTTTTTTTTTCCCCGCTTCTTCTCTGTGATTTTACAGAAACAAGCAGAAAGAGCAGGAAATAAGAACGTCAAATTTTGAAACCACCAGATCCTAATTCACGTTTCTAGGATTTGTAAACCTTGTGGGAATTGGATTAGGGTTTTCTAATTCCTAAACTAGCTCAATCTCAAACAAAGTAATCCAACTCTGAACCAACCACTAATATCACTTATTTAAGGAGAGAACAAACGGATTTAGTGCAGCAAAAACTTTTTTTTTTTTCTGACTCAAATGATTGTAGGAAAACGAATTTAAAGAACAATCCAAACAAGAACAAGAATCAAAATAAAAGGATAGGAAATCTAGCCAATATATATATATATATATATATATATATTTTTTATGGCATTTTTTTCTTTGATTTTGTGGAAAGAAGCAGCAAGAAACAAGAAACAAGAAACAAAAGATCGGATTTAGAATCCCTAATTCACGTTTTTTTTTTAATTTTTTTAAGGGTTTGTAATCCTAGTAAGAATCAGATTATGGTTTCAATATCCTAGAAGACCTCAAACCGGAATTTCAGTGCAGCAATAAGGAATTTTTTTTTTTTTTAGGACGAATTTAAGAAAAGAAAAACAAGGAAAGGATAGGCAAACCGGAGGAACCTAGGCTCTGATACCAATTGATACGAACCACGCCAACAACGTGACGAAACCCGATACCAAATCTGGAAACAACAACCCAAGATCTTTCAAGTTTGATGGTAACCGCTACACGTTGCTTAGCGTAGCAAGAACCTTGGTATGGTGAAGACGCCACAAACGGTTATGAAAGTCCGTTTGATAAATCCATTTGAACGCCACAAGGAATCCTTGATAAGTTCGGATTAGTTTCTTCAAGAACTCAAGAAGAATAACTCACAATATGAATAAACATCAAAATCTTATTTCCATCATTTGAAATCAGCCTTATATAGGCAAAGTTACAATTTGTAAAATTCCTAATCTGCCCATAACTCAAAAAAAACGCCCAAGATAATCTAGAAAGAATCAGATACTAAAATTCAAATTTTAAATTAAAACTTAAACTAAATAAGATCACAAAGAAATCAAATCTTGATAAGATCTTTTAAACTTCTTGAATCTTGTTTTGAATTTTGAACTTCTTCAAAACTTGAAAACGTAATCTTTTGACTTGATTCCTTGTTGGAACACGCCCACATCAGCTTGAGTCCTCCTTGCACGTTTATCCACATGATGGCTCAATGGACGTGTATGGCTGATTGGCTCGGATCCACTTGAATGAGTAAAACAAGCCTTTGTTCACCCAGAGTAGTGAATACACTCTCTTCATGTTGTAGAACCCCCCGAACTAAGTTATTCAGCACTTATTTAAGTCTTTTAGCACGAGCCCTCGTCACCAGACCAACTGGAACTTGAATTGGTTCATGAGAATTCCTTTGGGTCTTGATGTCCTCATCATTGAAAGTAACATTGAAAGGACTCAATGAGAAGGATTTGTCCTCAAATCCCTCTTGAGAAGGATTTGCCCTCAAATCGTCAGCTACATCAAAAGGACTCAAGTCAGTAACATTGAAAGTAGCACGTACATTGTACTCTTCAGGTAAGTCAAGTCTGTAGGCATTGTCATTGTTCCGTTCTAGCACTTGAAAAGGACCATCTCCTCGGGGCAGCAACTTAGAACGTCTTTGTGCCGGAAATCTTTCTTTCCTCATGTGTAACCACACCCGATCGCCAGGTACAAAGACCAGCCTGTGACGTCCCTTGTTAGCTTGCTTTATGTATTGTTCGGTTCTCCTCTCTATGTTGAGCCGTTTGAAATCAACGCTCGCTTAACCTCACTTGTTGTTGCATAGAAATTTGTTTGTTTTCTCCCTGTTTTTAGCTCCTTGGCCGAACTTTTCTTTATGTTTTCATCCTCACTTTCACATTGCATAGCCTCACTAATCTTTTCACTCTCTTTCTTTTGATCTCTAAATTTATTTTGTTCACTCAATTGTTGCAACCTCACTTGATCCTCATAGACCTGTTTTGGTGTCATCGGAACTAGAGTGATTGTTCGTTGATTGAGCATGAATGAATACTTGTTTGTGCAGCCGTCATGTTGTACGCGTCGGTCAAATTGCCATGGTCTTCCTAATAGAAGATGTCCAGCTTGCATTGGTACCACATCGCACAATACTTCATCCTCATACTTTCCAATTCGAAACGGTACAAGAACCTGCTTTGTAACCCTCGCATCACCACTATCGTTCATCCATTGTAGGTTGTACGGACGAGGGTGCTTAGGTGTTTTGAGCCCCAGCTTTTCAACCATGGAAGTACTTGCAACATTAGTGCAACTACCACCATCGATAATAACACTACATACCTTGTCTTTCACGTGGCAACGAGTGTGAAAGATACTCTCATGCTGTACTTCTTCTTCCTCTTCTTTGGCTTGCAAACTCATGGCTCGTCGTGCGACTAGTCCAAGCATCTCACCCTGATCTGCCTTGAACTCCTCATTCTCTATTGGGACGTCCTCCAATGGTGGCATATCCTCTAGAGCAGCTTCATCCTGGGATTCAAGTTCACCATTTTCCCGGATCACCATAACTCGCTTGTTTGGACATTTGCTTGCTATGTGCCCTCTCCCCTGACATTTGAAACACCTAATCTCACTATTACGAGTCGTAGTAGGGGCTAATTTACCTTGAGAGGCAGTAGTAGTAATGGTGGCTGGTTTGGGTTCAAGTTTGGCCTTGGTCGTGAACTGGTTTTCCTCTTTCTTTGGGTAGTTCGACCTCCAAGGTGCTATGCTTGAAGTTTGTGGGAATGGCCTTGGCCGTGTACCACCCCTCTTCAGTTGCCACTCAACCTTGATTGTCATATGCACCAAATCCTCCAATTCCACAAAATGGTGCAGCTCGAAGGTGTTAGCAATCTCTCGGTTTAAACCGTTCAAAAATTTGGCCATCGTCGCCTCCCGATCCTCATCCACGTTGGCTGTAATCATCGCCATCTCCATCTCTTTATAATATTCGTTAACACTCCTATTACCTTGATGGAGACCTTGCAGCTTCAAGTAGAGATCCCGGTAGTAGTGACTCGATAAAAATCGTCGTCTCATCACTCTCTTCATCTCATCCCAAGTTTCAATAGGACGTTCTCTGCTCCGTCTCCTATTGATGCACAACTGATCCCACCATTCAATAGCATAATCAGTAAATTCAATTGCGGCAAGTTTTACCTTCTTTAGTTCGGAGTAGTTGTGACAATTGAAAAACAGCTCCATCTTCTTTTCCCACTCGAGGTATTCTTCGGGATCCCTTTTTCCTTAAAACGCAGGAATTTTCATCTTAATACTTCCCAAGTTGTTGTCTACCCAGTTCCTAGCTTCTCCATCCCTACCGTATCTCCTATGGCTGCCCATTGAAATCCTATCAAATTCCTCCTCTAGATCGTCCCCTTCAAATTCGGATCTTTTGCATATATGAGCCACAAATGAATAGCCATTGCACATATAACCTCCACTCCTATTGTATTTTTATTTTTATTTTTTTTAATTCAATTCTTAAACAAAAAGACCAAAGGGTCCTTCAGTTAATTTCAATAAAATAAAAAAAAATAAAAAGTATAGAGGATGCCACAGTCAAAATCCCTAAAATCCAATCCAATCCCCAATCCATTGACCCAAGCCTTCCTTGTTCGTTCGTTCTCCCTCCCTCGCTGAAACAAAAAAAAAAAAAAAAAAAAAAAGAAAAGGGCCCCCTTGCCTTTTAGCAGCCAATCCCCATCCATTGCCTTTTTACTTGCCTTAGCAGCCAACCAATCTCTCCCGGTCTCCCTCCCTCCCTCGCCGAAACAAAACAAAAAGAAAAGGGCCCCCTTGCCTTAGCAGCCAATCTCACCCTCTCCCTCCCTCGCCGAAACCAAAAGAAAAGGGCCCCCCCTTGCCTTAGCAGCCAGAAAAGGAGTCAAGCAGTCCCATCCATCCGCCGAAACAAAGGGGACCCAACACTCCCATCGAAGGAAAAAAAATGTAAGCTTCATTTTTTTGGCATTGGTTGTGAATCATTGGTTGTTTAATTATGGATCTTTCGGTGTCCCTGTAACTGAATCATTGGCTGAGTGTTGTGTTCTGTCACTCTCACATTAGTGTTCCCATCCATTGTCTTTTAATTACTTGTCTCGTCATTGTGCAGATCAAATACAATATTAAGTATGCAATGCTAAAGATAAGGCATATTAGGATCCAACAAATATCCAAACATTAATAGTTACCATTACCACATATGAATAAAGTACGGGGAACTTTATCAAGGATACATTCAATGCTTTGTTGTGAATTGTTAAGCTTTGATAACTTGTCAGCTAATGACTGTCCATTAAATGCCTCGTTACCCATAATGCTATAAGTTTTTACATTCCCTGCATCAATTTAGATAGAAAAAAAAAGTTGTTGTTATGCTACAAATTATACATTTAATTAGAGTAACATAGAATGAGTACCTCTATATATATAGATACAGCTTTTTAGTGAAAAGTAAAAAAGAAGGCCATGTGGGGTTCTTGCATCTACTAGTGTCTAGAATTTAGGAACCCTGGGCTTTATTTAGTAAGTTTGGACTAGGCATTCTAATTTTGGAATGTTTTACAGTTTCTATTTTTCTCTAAAAAAGTGGTGCCTTCATTGTTTGACTAGCTCTTCTTTCATTGGATCTTTATTTTATTTTATTATACATATATAATATATATATATATTATATATATTACACATCTTGTTGCATTTAAGATTAAGCAAGTGTTTCGTCCTCATGAAGCTCCTGATAACCCAAGAAATCAAAGATAATATTATCTTTCTTGCATCAAAGTAATAAAAACTGGCCTTTTGTCTCTCAATAGGAAAGAGAAATCCTCCAATGTTGGCTGCTAATTAGGACTTTGTTTGTGTTTCTAACAACGTTTTTGGTAAAAGGGTACTCCTCGAAATCAAGATTTTGTACATGTTTTCAAGATGACTTGATTATGAGTTCCGAATTGTTTTGTTCATTCTTTACGCATTTACTGAGAACCACGTAAAGTCTTTCTTTTTTTTTTTTCGTTTCTTCTTTAGTTTGTGTTGGAAGATTTCAATGATTTAAGTGAAGAGATAATTTCAATGACTTAAAATGTGATTATTCTTTAAGCTTTGGTTTCTGTCTGGCCAAGTAAGAAGTTGCACTTCTTTACCACCTCGAGCATTATTTGACTTTTTGGGATGAAAAATGCTTTTGGTACGATAGCAAAAAAGAAAAGCTGCCTATTGAATTATTATTAGTTGTACATTTTGATTTTGAACCAAAAATACCCACTCATTTAGAATCTCATGCAGTTTCAATGATTTCCCTTTCTGACCATTGTTTTTGAATCAAAATTTTTTTATTACTTATTAGAAAACTTAAGCTCGAAACTATGATTCTACACACTAACTGAAATGAACTCACACATCCAAATATGCTCCTTAGTAGTCTTTTCTGGAATCAAGTGTTTATATACAAATATGTGTACTTAAATTTGTTTTATCATTTTCGTTTCTAGCTATGGCACGAAGCCGGATGTCATCGGAATACTCTCCTCGTCCTACCCAACGGCCGCGATATTTAGAACCATCGGAGATGGACTCGGAAAATGACTCTGAAGGAGTCAGTAGAACCAATTCCCAAGCGGATGGCAACACGTCTCCTCAATCGACGTCAGTCTCAATACCAAGGGTAAGTTATCATTGGAAGATAAAGCAGTCAAAGTTGTCATTTATGAATTTGTATATTTTGTTTATGTTATTAGGTTTTGTTATAAAATATAATTTATTATATGTGATTTTATGTAAATGTAGGTTTTGGATCTCCCATTACCCATTTTGAAATTGAACGTGGATCAAGTCAATTTCAAATGCAAAATTACAATCAAACACTTATTGAAGGATGCTGTTAATACTGTGAACAAAGCCTTACAGGACCACCCTAATGGCATAGAGTGGTTTAAGAAGTCCCAATTTGGCCACCTATTTGATATTACAGACCACATCAAAATAACCTTAACCCCATTATGGATGTTACTGTCCCGAGCAGTGGTTACACAAAAGAAATATGAAATGTGGTTCGTTTTGAATGGCATCCCCATTAGGTACTCGCTCATGGAGCATGCTCTTATAAGTGGACTTAATTGTTATGCTTATCCCGTAGATCCTTGTCATACAGGAGACGATTTTAGAGGAAGGGTCTTTCGCGGAATGAAAAAGATATCGCAGAGTGATGTTAAGAAATCCTTGGAAGGTATGGTCATCCCTCCTGAGGAAATTGAGAGCAATAGAAGGAGGCGCACTAACGAAATCAGAGATAGAGAAAAAGAGAGATCGATCCTTATAAATGATAAGTTGAAGTTGGTTGTCCTCTACTTTTTGTGTCGGTCCTCCGTGGTCCAGAAAAATCCCATCAACAAATTGATGACAACCTCCTTAAAATAAATTGAAGACCTGGATTGGTGTGCCAATTACCCATGGAGAAGAACGACATACCAATTTTTGATGACCCAGGTCTGGAAGTTAGACATAGAAGCAAAATGTAAAGAGGCTCGTGAGAAGTTGGCAAGATGGAATAATCATGCGTTCATACTACCATTGATGGTATGTAAATTTTGTTTTATTGTTGATTCTTACGCTTCATTTGTTTTAAAATGTTTGCAATCTAATATTTGTTATTGCTCATTATTATAGCTTCTACCATTCGAGTGTATTCCTGCCCTGACCCCAACGTATGCTGAGATTAGAGATGCAAGGACCGGTGCCAAGAATTTGTCAATGGAAAACAAAGTTTCATCGACAACAAGCTCCATCTTTGGATCAAATTCTTCATGCAGTTGGGGAAAGCACGGTTAGTCTTTTGTTTTGTTTTATTTTATATTATGTAGATACATCTTTATTCCTCGGTTACTAATTTGAAGTTCCTAAATTACAGAACATAAACAGCATACTTGTCCCAACCTTGGCGGAGCAGAAAGCCAACCACATGATTGGGTTTGTTCCTTATGATGATGATTCCGACGCCATTGTGGACAATTGGGCAAACATTCTAAGGTCGGGAAGAAGCATATTTTGGGAGGAGTTATTATATGCTGATCTAGAAGGCCGACGCAACTTCCTTAATGGTGGAACTGAGAGAGTTCAAGGAAGAGATAGAGAGAATCCTGAAGATATCATACATGAGCAGCATACAAGTCAAGAGGGCGCCACTGCAGCAGAGCAAACCAGGTATCTGCCGTCAACCCCTACTGTCAACGAGTCTATACCTCCACAAGCTGACAATTCAATGGTGCTACGTGATCTTCAAGCTCTAAAGCAAACAATAGAGAAGATATCCACCAACCACGAATCTCGGTTTTTACAATTAGAGAGATTGATAACCGAGAATGGTAATCGCGTTGATATGCTGACAAACATCGTGTCAAGATTGTTCAGCAACAATCAGAGACTTGGAAAGGTGGAGATCGAGGTGAGAGCAGTGGAGGTATAGGTGAGAATAGTAGAGGTGCTGATATTAGGCTTAATGCCGGTGGTGATATTGAGGCTCATGATGATATATATGCACCGACAGATGTTGGTTTTGGAACTGAAATCAGAGCAGAAAGAGACATGGAAGATTCTCCCCTCAATGAAATCTTTTATCAGACTCCGACTTGTTCGAGTGATAAGGATTGTGAGGAAGATATTTTAGATGTTGGGCAACAAAAGAGACGACCTCAAAGACATCTAAAGAAGTCAAAATATAAGAGAACTCCATACATCGACCCTAGTCCAAAGAAGATGATGTTTCGTAAATGGTCGATAAAAGAATTCGATCCATTGCGCCTACCAGACAGTATGCGAAAATCATTTGAGGACTACAAGAATTCAGTTCCGAAGCCCCATTTACTTCAGGTCTTGGGGTAACACGTGCGTGGGATTTCTTTGATCAGATATTAACTGAGCAATTTTGGCTTCTAAGTGATGTAAGTGATTCTCTACTAAATAACGCTACATCTAAGCTTTTTTTTTTTTTTTAAATATGGATTTCTTTTTATGTCTAACATTTTTGACTCACAATACAACTTTTTTTTTTCTGTAGCACATAGAAGAAGCCATGTATGGAATAAGGAAAAAACAGTCCAAGTATCGAGATGTCATCAATCAAGATGTCGTCATTTTGGATGATATCTTCAGCCAATTATTGGTGATGAATGCCAATGAAGCTGGGATCATATATGACGCTTTGATGACATACGTGAAAGGTGATATCCCGAAGATGGGAAAATGTTGGAATGATAAGAAGGCACTTTACTTCATGTATAATTTATATGACATATTGGATACCAACGTCACCGAAAAAGAAAGAGGAAAACATTGGGTTTCGGTGAAGGTCGATTTGATAACGGCAGAGCTGGTGGTTTTTGATTGCAATTGGAAATTCACCGAAATAGTACAGCTCGACAGATTTATGGAGCCCGTGCAGAAGATGATTCCGTTAGTGCTTCAAAAATCTGGATATTTCGGCCACCTAGATCCTTCTCCATGGCCCTATAGGCGTCCAATCAACCATCCGCAGAACGAAAAATCGTAAGTTTACTTCAAATGTTTTAATTTTTTTTTCATCTATAACTACAAACACTAACAAATATTTTGTTTAACACAGGGGAGATTGTGCCGTATATGCCATCAAATATATCGAGTTCGATATGCAAGGGCAGACTTTTGAGACTATAAATGATGCGACGATCAAATTTTATAGAGAGAAGATGGCAATTAATATTTATCATAACAATTGGGTTCCTTAAACACTAGAAGAACTTTTGTGTATAAACAAACATTTTTTATTTTTCAATATTTTTCGTTTACAGCATTTGTTCATGATATTTCAGGCATTTAACATTCAGTTTTTTTGGTCAAGTACACTATTTGGCCCATCTTAGCCGGAGAAAAAAAAATATAAAACATTCTAAATTGGAGGGAAACCTAATCAATTTTGGTCAATTTCTTTAGTAATTAATGATTTCATTCATACGCCATATGAATACCAAACAAAAAAAACAAACAAACAAATAACAAAATTATTTTTCCAAAGAACAAACATAAGAACCAGCGACCAATTTGCACTCTCTGGTTTTCCGGACCGGCCTGACCAGAACCGGTCAGGCCGGTCCGGAAAAACAGCGAGCACAAAAACTCGTTGGTCCGGACCGGGATTTCCAGACCGCACTGACCGATCCCTCGGTCAGGCCGATCCGGAAATCCAGCTAGCATTTTTTGCTCGCTAGTCCGGACCAAGTCACCAGCGCGCGCCCTGCCCCCGCCCAGCCACCCGCGCGACCAGCGAGCGCCTGCCCAGCACCTGCGCGCCCAGCCAGCGCTCGTGCCCTACGCCCGCCCAGTGCCAGTTAGCACAGCGCCCGCGCGCCCCACCAGCGCTCGCCCAGTCAGGCCCGCGTGCCCAGCGCCCGCCCGCCGCACCAACGCGCGCCTCACCAGCTCTGTGCCAGTCAGAGAGCGCGGTCCGGAAAATCTGCTCGCTAGTCCCCACGGGTTTTCCGGACCGGCCTGATCGGTACCGGTTAGACCGGTCTGGAAAAACAGCGAGCAAAATAACTGGGCGCGCGGGCGTGACTGGGCGCGCTGGTGGGGCGCGCGGGGGCTGTGCTCACGGGCCCTGGGCAGGCGCAGGGGGCGCAAGTGCTGGGCGGGCGCTCTCTGATCGCGAAGGTGCTAGGCGGGGTAGGGCCAGCGGGCGCTGGGCGCGCGCTGGTGACTTGGTCAGGACCAGCGAGCAAAAAAAGCTCGCTGGATTTCCGGACCGGCCTGACCGAGGGACCGGTCAGGCCGGTCCAGAAAAACAGCGAGCAAAATTGCTCACTGGTCCGGTCCGGGTTTTACGAACCGAGTTTTCCGGACCGGCCTGACTGGGACCGGTCAGGCTGGTCCAATTTGGACCGAGTTTTCCGGACCGGCTTGACCGGTCGCGGTCAGGAAAAACAGTGAGCACTTCTTTTGTCACTGGTCCGAAGCGGTCAGGCCAGACCGTCTTGACCGGTCCCGGTCAGGCCGGTCCGATCCGGATCGGGTTTTCCGGCCCGGCCGGTCCGGATAAAATTTTTTCGGCCCGGCATGAGCGGTTAGGCCGGTTATGTCGGTCCAGAATACCCAAAAGGTATGTTGATTAAAAAAAAACAAATTTGAACACGCCGGTCCGGATAAAATTTTTCCGAACCGGCATGGTCGGTTAGGCTGGTCATGTCGGTCCGGAAAACCCAAAAGGTGTGTTGATTAAAAAAAAACAAAAAACAAAATTGAACTCGCTGGTCCGGAAAACCCAAAAGTTATGTAAATAAAAAAAAACGAAAACAAAGTTGAACACGGCGGTCTGGATAAAATTTTTCCTGATCGGCATGAGCGGTTAGGCCGGTCATGTCGGTCCGGAAAACGCAAAAGGTGTGTTGATAAAAAAAAAATCAAAGTTGAACACGCCGGTCCGGAAAACCCAAAAGTTATGTTAAAAAAAAAATAAAGCAAAGTTGATCACGCCGGTCCGGATAAAATTTTTCCGGCCCGGCATGAGCGGTTATGCCGGTCATGTCGGTCCGTAATACCCAAAAGGTATGTTGATTAAAAAAAAAAACAAATTTGAACACACAGGTCCAGATAAAATTTTTCCGGCCCGGCATGAGCGGTTAGGCCGGTCATGTCGGTCCGGAAAACCCAAAAGGTGTGTTGATTAAAAAAAAATCAAAGTTGAACACGCCGGTCCGGAAAATCCAAAAGTTATGTTAATAAAAAAAAAAGAAAACAAAGATGAACACGCCGTTCCGGATAAAATTTTTCCGGCCCGGCATGAGCGGTTAGGCCGGTCGTGTCGGTCCGGAATACCCAATAGGTATGTTGATTAAAAAAAAAAAAAAAGTTGAACACGCCGGTTCGGATAAAATTTTTCCGACCCGGCATGAGCGGTTAGGCCAGTCATGTCGGTCCGGAACCCAAAAGGTATGTTAATTAAAAAAAATAAAGTTTAACACGCCGGTCAGGATAAAATTTTTCCTGCCCGGCATGAGCGGTTAAGCCGGTCATGTCGGTCCGAAAAACCCAAAAGGTGTGTTGAAAAAAAAAAACAAAGTTGAACACGCTGGTCCGGATTAAATTTTTCCGGCCCGGCATGAGCGGTTAGGCCGGTCGTGTCGGTCCGGAATACCCAATAGGTATGTTGATTAAAAAAAAAAAAATTGAACACGCCGGTCCGGATAAAATTTTTCCGACCCGGTATGAGCGGTTAGGCCAGTCATGTCGGTCCGGAATACCCAAAAGGTATGTTAATTAAAAAAAAATAAAGTTTAACACGCCGGTCTGGATAAAATTTTCCTGCCCGGCATGAGCGGTTAAGCCGGTCATGTCGGTCCGAAAAACCCAAAAGGTGTGTTGAAAAAAAAAACAAAGTTGAACACGCTGGTCCGGATAAAATTTTTCCGACCCGGCATGAGCGGTTAGGCCGATCATGTCGGTCCGGAATACCCAAAAGGTATGTTGATTAAAAAAAAAAACAAAGTTTAACACGCCGGTCCGGATAAAATTTTTCCGGCCCGGCATGGACGGTTAGGCCGGTCATGTCGGTCCGGAAAACCAAAAGGTATGTTGATTAAAAAAAAAATAAAGTTTAACATGCCGGTCCGGATAAAATTTTTCCGACCCGGCATGAGCGGTTAGGCCGATCATGTCGGTCCGGAATACCCAAAAGGTATGTTGATTAAAAAAAAACAAAGTTTAACACGCCGGTCCGGAATACCCAATAGGTATGGTGATTAAAAAAAAATAAAGTTGAACATGCCGGTCCGGATAAAATATTTCCGGCCGGGAATGGGCGTATAGGCCGGTCATGTCAGTCCGCAAAACCCAAAACGTGTGTCGATTAAAAAAAAAAATTTTGAACATGCCGGTCCGGAAAACCCAAAAGTTATGTTAATTAAAAAAAAATAAAACAAAGTTGAACACGACGGTCCGGATAAAATTTTTCCTGCCCGACATGAGCGGTTAAGCCGGTGATGTCGGTCCGAAAAACCCAAAAGTTGTGTTCAAAAAAAAAATCAAAGTTGAACACGCCTGTCTGGATAAAATTTTTCCGGCCCGGCATGAGCGGTTAGGCCGATCATGTCGGTCCGGAATACCCAAAAGGTATATTGATTAAAAAAAAACAAAGTTTAACACGCCGGACCGGATAAAATTTTTCCGACCCGGCATGGACGGTTAGGCCGGTCATGTCGGTCCGGAAAACCCTAAAGGTATGTTGATTAAAAAAAAAAAACAAAGTTTAACATGCCGGTCCGGATAAAATTTTTCCGACTCGGCATGAGCGGTTAGGCCGATCATGTCGGTCCGGAATACCCAAAAGGTATGTTGATTAAAAAAAAACAAAGTTTAACACGCCGTTCCGGATAAAATTTTTCCGGCCCGGCATGGACGGTTAGGCCGGTCATGTCGGTACGGAAAACCCAAAAGGTATGTTGATTAAAAAAAAAAAACAAAGTTTAACATGCCGGTCCGGATAAAATTTTTTCGGCCCGGCATGAGCGGTTACGCCGGTCGTGTCGGTCCGGAATACCCAATAGGTATGTTGATTAAAAAAAAAAAACAAAATTGAACATGCCGGTCCGGATAAAATTTTTACGGCCCGGCATGAGCGGTTAGGCCGGTCATGTCGGTCCGGAATATCCAAAAGGTATGTTGATTAAAAAAAAATAAAGTTGAACACGCCGGTCCGGATAAAATTTTTCTGGCCCGGAATGGGCGTATAGGCCGGTCATGTCGGTCCGGAAAACCCAAAACGTGTGTCGATTAAAAAAAAAATTTTTGAACATGCCGGTCCGGAAAACCCAAAAGTTATGTTAATTAAAAAAATAAAACAAAGTTGAACACGACGGTCCGGATAAAATTTTTCCTGCCCGGCATGAGCGGTTAAACCGGTGATGTCGGTCCGAAAAACCCAAAAGATGTGTTAAAAAAAAAATCAAAGTTGAACACGCCTGTCCGGATAAAATTTTTCCGGCCCGGCAGGAGCGGTTAAGCCGGTCGTGTCGGTCCGGAAAACCCAAAAGGTACGTTGATTAAAAAAAAAAAATTAAACATGCCGGTCTGGAAAACGCAAAAGTTATGTTAACAAAAAAAATAATAATACAAAGTTGAACATGCCGGTCCGGATAAAATTTTTCCGGCCCGGCATGGGCGGTTAGGCCGATCATGTCGGTCCGGAATACCCAAAGGTATGTTTATTAAAAAAAAACAAAGTTTAACACGCCGGTCCGGATAAAATTTTTCCGGCCCGGCATGGACGGTTAGGCCGGTCATGTCGGTCCGGAAAACCTAAAAGGTATGTTGATTTTAAAAAAAAAACAAAGTTTAACATGCCGGTCCGGATAAAATTTTTCCGACCCGGCATGAGCGGTTAGGCCGATCATGTCGGTCCGGAATACCCAAAAGGTATGTTGATTAAAAAAAAAAACAAAGTTTAAAACGCCGGTCCGGATAAAATTTTTCCGGCCCGGCATGGACGGTTAGGCCGGTCATGTCGGTCCGGAAAACCTAAAAGGTATGTTGATTTAAAAAAAAAAAACAAAGTTTAACATGCCGGTCCGGATAAAATTTTTCCGACCCGGCATGAGTGGTTTGGCCGATCATGTCGGTCCGGAATATCCAAAAGGTATGTTTTTAAAAAAAAAAATAAAGTTGAACACGCCGGTTGGGATAAAATTTTTCCGGCCGGGCATGGGCTTATAGGCCGGTCATGTCGGTCCGGAAAACCCAAAAGGTGTGTTGATTAAAAAAAAAAAAATTTGAGCATGCCGGTCCGGAAAACCCAAAAGTTATGTTAATTAAAAAAAAATAAAACAAAGTTGAACATGACGGTCCGGATAAAATTTTTCCTGCCCTGCATGAGCGGTTAAACCGGTGATGTCGGTCCGGAAAACCCAAAAGATGTGTTCAACAAAAAAAATCAAAGTTGAACACGCCTGTCCGGATAAAATTTTTCCGGCCTGGCATGAGCGGTTAAGCCGGTCATGTCGGTCCGGAAAACCGAAAAGGTACGTTGATTTAAAAAAAAAAAATTAAACATGCCGGTCTGGAAAACGCAAAAGTTATGTTAATAAAAAAAAAATAAAACAAAGTTGAACATGCCGGTCCGGATAAAATTTTTCCGGCCCGGCATGGGCGGTTAGGCCTGTCATGTCGGTCCGGAATACCCAATAGGTATGTTGATTAAAAAAAAATAAAGTTTAACACGCCGGTCTGGATAAAGTTTTTCCGGCCCGGCATGAGCGATTAAGCCGGTCATGTCGGTCCGGAAAACCCAAAAGGTGTGTTGATAAAAAAAAAATCAAAGTTGAACACGCCGGTCCGGAAAATCCAAAAGTTATGTTAATAAAAAAAAATAAAACAAAGATGAACACGCCGGTCCGGATAAAATTTTTCCGGCCCGACATGAGCGGTTAGGCCAGTCATGTCGGTCCGGAATACCCAAAAGGTATGTTGATTAAAAAAAAACCAAGTTTAACACGCCGGTCCGGATAAATTTTTCCGGCCCGGCATGGACGGTTAGGCCGGTCATGTCGGTCCGGAAAACCTAAAAGGTATGTTGATTAAAAAAAAACAAAGTTTAACACGCCGGTCCGGATAATATTTTTCCGGCCCGGCATGGACGGTTAGGCCGGTCAAGTCGGTCCGGAAAACCTAAAAGGTATGTTGATTAAAAATAAAAAACAAAGTTTAACATGCCGGTCCGGATAAAATTTTTCCGACCCGGCATGAGCGGTTAGGCTGATCATGTCGGTCCGGAATACCCAAAAGGTATGTTGATTAAAAAAAAACAAGTTTTAAAACGCCGGTCCGGATAAAATTTTTCCGGCCCGGCATGGACGGTTAGGCCGGTCATGTCGGTCCGGAAAACCTAAAAGGTATGTTGATTAAAAAAAAAAAACAAAGTTTAACATGCCGGTCCAGATAAAATTTTTCCGCCCCGGCATGAGCGGTTAGGCCGATCATGTTGGTCCGGAATATCCAAAAGGTATGTTGATTAAAAAAAAATAAAGTTGAACACGCCGGTACGGATAAAATTTTTCCGGCCGGGCATAGGCGTATAGGCCGGTCATGTCGGTCCGGAAAACCTAAAAGGTGTGTTGATTAAAAAAAAAAAATTTTGAACATGCCGGTCCGGAAAACCCAAAAGTTATGTTAATTAAAAAAAAATAAAACAAAGTTGAACATGACGGTCCGGATAAAATTTTTCCTGCCCTGCATGAGCGGTTAAGCCGGTGATGTCGGTCCGGAAAACCCAAAAGATGTGTTCAAAAAAAAAAATCAAAGTTGAACACGCCTGTCCGGATAAAATTTTTCCGGCCCGGCATGAGCGGTTAAGCCGGTCATGTCGGTCCGGAAAACCCAAAAGGTACGTTGATTTAAAAAAAAAAAAATTAAACATGCCGGTCTGGAAAACGCAAAAGTTATGTTAATAAAAAAAAAATAAAACAAAGTTGAACATGCCGGTCCGGATAAAATTTTTCCGGCCCAGCATGGGCGGTTAGGCCTGTCATGTCGGTCTGGAAAACCCAAAAGGTGTGTTGATAAAAAAAAAAAAATCAAAGTTGAACACGCCGGTCCGGAAAATCCAAAAGTTATGTTAATAAAAAAAAATAAAACAAAGAAGAACACGCCGGTCCGGATAAAATTTTTCCGGCCCGGCATGAGCGGTTTGGCCGGTCATGTCGGTCCGGAATACCCAATAGGTATGTTGATTAAAAAAAAATAAAGTTTAACACGCCGGTCTGGATAAAATTTTTCCGGCCCGGCATGAGCGATTAAGCCGGTCATGTCGGTCCGGAAAACCCAAAAGGTGTGTTGAGAAAAAAAAAATCAAAGTTGAACACGCCGGTCCGGAAAATCCAAAAGTTATGTTAATAAAAAAAAATAAAACAAAGATGAACACGCCGGTCCGGATAAAATTTTTCCGGCCCGGCATGAGCGGTTAGGCCGGTCGTGTCGGTCCGGCATACCCAATAGCTATGTTGATTAAAAAAAAAAACGAAGTTGAACACGCCGGTCCGGATAAAATTTTTCCGACCCGGCATGAGCGGTTAGGCCAGTCATGTCGGTCCGGAATACCCAAAAGGTATGTTGATTAAAAAAAAATAAAGTTTAACACGCCGGTCTGGATAAAATTTTTCCTGCCCGGCATGAGCGGTTAAGCCGGTCATGTCGGTCCAGAAAACCCAAAAGGTGTGTTGAAAAAAAAAATCAAAGTTGAACACGCCTGTCCGGATAAAATTTTTCCGGCCCGGCATGGGCGGTTAGACCGGTCATGTCGGTCCGGAAAACCCAAAAGGTATGTTGATTAAAAAAAAAAAAAATTGAACACGCCGGTCTGGAAAACGCAAAAGTTATGTTAATAAAAAAAATAAAACAAAGTTGAACACGCCGGTCCGGATAAAATTTTTCCTGCCCGGCATGAGCGGTTAGGCCGGTCATGTCGGTCCGGAAAACCCAAAAGGTGTGTTAATTAAAAAAAAAATGAAAGTTGAACACGCCGGTCCGGAAAACCCAAAATTTATGTTAATAAAAAAAAATAAAACAAAGATGAACACGCCGGTCCGGATAAAATTTTTCCGGCCCGGCATGAGCGGTTAGGCCGGTCGTGTCGGTCCGGAATACCCAATAGGTATGTTGATTAAAAAAAAAAAACAAAGTTGAACACGCTGGTCCGGATAAAATTTTTCCGACCCGGCATGAGCGGTTAGGCCGATCATGTCGGTCCGGAATACCCAAAAGGTGTGTTGGTTAAAAAAAACAAAGTTTAACACGCCGGTCCGGATAAAATTTTTCTAGCCCGGCATGGACGGTTAGGCCGGTCATGTCGGTCCGGAAATCCTAAAAGGTGTGTTGATTAAAAAAAAATAAAATAAAATTGAACACGCCGGTCCGGAAAACCCAAAAGTTATGATAATAAAAAATAAAACAAGTTGAACACGCCAGTCCGGATAAAATTTTTCCTGCCCGGCATGAGTGGTTAGGCCGGTCATGTCGTTCCGGAAAACCTAAAAGGTGTGTTGATAAAAAAAAAATTCAAATTTGAACACGCCGGTCTGGAAAACCCAAAAATTATGTTAATAAAATTAAAATAAAAAACAAATGACATTTTAACTAATTTTTTGGATTTTCGGTCATTTATTAAAAAACTTGTTAAATGATCATAAATTTTTATTTATGAAAAATGATCGTTTGTTTTGTTTTATTATTGATTGACTAATAATCAATCAGTAATTGACTTTCAAATTAGTAATTAACACAATTTAATATTATTATAATTTTCAATTTTTACTACGTCATATTAGGTAAGCCGGTCCGGAATACCCAAAGGTGTGTTGATTAAAAAAAAAAAAAGTTGAACACACAGGTCCAGATAAAATTTTTCCGGCCCGGCATGAGCGGTTAGGCCGGTCATGTCGGTCCGGAATACCCAAAAGGTGTGTTGGTTAAAAAAAACAAAGTTTAACACGCCGGTCCAGATAAAATTTTTCCGGCCCGGCATGAGCGGTTAGGCCGGTCATGTCGGTCCGGAGTACCCAAAAGGTATGTTGATTAAAAAAAAAAAACAAAGTTTAACATGCCGGTCCGGATAAAATTTTTTCGGCCCGGCATGAGCGGTTAGGCCGGTTATGTCGGTCCAGAATACCCAAAAGGTATGTTGATTAAAAAAAAAAAACAAATTTGAACACGCCGGTCCGGATAAAATTTTTCTGAACCGACATGGGCGGTTAGGCAGGTCATGTCAGTCCGGAAAACCCAAAAGGTGTGTTGATTAAAAAAAAACAAAAAACAAAATTGAAAACGCTGGTCCGGAAAACCCAAAAGTTATGTTAATAAAAAAAAAGAAAACAAAGTTGAACACAGCGGTCTGGATAAAATTTTTCCTGATCGGCATGAGCGGTTAGGCCGGTCATGTCGGTCCGGAAAACGCAAAAGGTGTGTTGATAAAAAAAAAAATCAAAGTTGAACACGCCGGTCCGGAAAACCCAAAAGTTATGTTAATAAAAAAAATAAAGCAAAGTTGATCACGCCGGTCCGGATAAAATTTTTCCGGCCCGGCATGAGCGGTTATGCCGGTCATGTCGGTCCGGAATACCCAAAAGGTATGTTGATTAAAAAAAAAAAAAGTTGAACACACAGGTCCAGATAAAATTTTTCCGGCCCGGCATGAGCGGTTAGGCCGGTCATGTCGGTCCGGAGTACCCAAAAGGTATGTTGATTAAAAAAAAAAACAAAGTTTAACATGCCGGTCCGGATAAAATTTTTCCGGCCCGACATGAGCGGTTAGGCCGGTCATGTCGGTCCGGAATATCCAAAAGGTATGTTGATTAAAAAAAAAAAAAGTTGAACACGCCGGTCCGGATAAAATTTTTCCGGCCGGGCATAGGCGTATAGGCAGGTCAAGTCGGTCCGGAAAACCCAAAAGGTGTGTTGATTAAAAAAAAAAAATTTTGAACATGCCGGTCCGGAAAACCCAAAAGTTATGTTAAGTAAAAAAAAATAAAACAGAGTTGAACACGACGGTCCTGATAAAATTTTTCCTGCCCGGCATGAGCGGTTAAGCCGGTCATGTCGGTCCGGAAAACCCAAAAGATGTGTTAAAAAAAAATCAAAGTTGAACACGCCTGTCCGGTTAAAATTTTTCCGGCCCGGCATAAGCGGTTAAGCCGGTCATGTCGGTCCGGAAAACCCAAAAGGTACGTTGATTAAAAAAAAAAAAAATTAAACACGCCGGTCTGGAAAACGCAAAAGTTATGTTAATAAAAAAAAATAAAACAAAGATGAACAAGCCGGTCCGGATAAAATTTTTCTGACCCGGCATGAGCGGTTAGGCCAGTCATGTCGGTCCGGAATACCCAAAAGGTATGTTGATTAAAAAAAATAAAGTTTAACACGCCGGTCTAGATAAAATTTTTCCTGCCCGGCATGAGCGGTTAAGCCGGTCATGTCGGTCCGAAAAACCCAAAAGGTGTGTTGAAAAAAAAATCAAAGTTGAACACGACGGTCCGGATAAAATTTTTCCGGCCCGGCATGAGCGGTTAGGCCGGTCGTGTCGGTCCGGAATACCCAATAGGTATGTTGATTAAAAAAAAAAAAAGATGAACACGCCGGTCCGGATAAAATTTTTCTGACCCGGCATGAGCGGTTAGGCCAGTCATGTCGGTCCGGAATACCCAAAAGGTGTGTTGATTAAAAAAAAAAAATTTTGAACATGCCGGTCCGGAAAACCCAAAAGTTATGTTAATTAAAAAAAAATAAAACAGAGTTGAACACGACGGTCCGGATAAAATTTTTCCTGCCCGGCATGAGCGGTTAAGCCGGTCATGTCGGTCCGGAAAACCCAAAAGATGTGTTAAAAAAAAATCAAAGTTGAACACGCCTGTCCGGTTAAAATTTTTCCGGCCCGGCATAAGCGGTTAAGCCGGTCATGTCGGTTCGGAAAACCCAAAAGGTACGTTGATTAAAAAAAAAAAATTTAAACACGCCGGTCTGGAAAACGCAAAAGTTATGTTAATAAAAAAAAATAAAACAAAGATGAACAAGCCGGTCCGGATAAAATTTTTCTGACCCGGCATGAGCGGTTAGGCCAGTCATGTCGGTCCGGAATACCCAAAAGGTATGTTGATTAAAAAAAATAAGTTTAACACGCCGGTCTAGATAAAATTTTTCCTGCCCGGCATGAGCGGTTAAGCCGGTCATGTCGGTCCGAAAAACCCAAAAGGTGTGTTGAAAAAAAAAATCAAAGTTGAAACACGCCGGTCCGGATAAAATTTTTCCGGCCCGGCATGAGCGGTTAGGCCGGTCGTGTCGGTCCGGAATACCCAATAGGTATGTTGATTAAAAAAAAAAAAGATGAACACGCCGGTCCGGATAAAATTTTTCTGACCCGGCATGAGCGGTTAGGCCAGTCATGTCGGTCCGGAATACCCAAAAGGTATGTTGATTAAAAAAAAATAAAGTTTAACACGCCGGTCTAGATAAAATTTTTCCTGCCCGGCATGAGCGGTTAAGCCGGTCATGTCGGTCCGAAAAACCCAAAAGGTGTGTTGAAAAAAAAATCAAAGTTGAACACGCCGGTCCGGATAAATTTTTCCGGCCCGGCATGAGCGGTTAGGCCGGTCCTGTCGGTCCGGAATACCCAATAGGTATGTTGATTAAAAAAAAAAAAACAAAGTTGAACACGCCGGTCCGGATAAAATTTTTCCGACCCGGCATGAGCGGTTAGGCCAGTCATGTCGGTCCGGAATACCCAAAAGGTATGTTGATTAAAAAAAAATAAAGTTTAACACGCCGGTCTAGATAAAATTTTTCCTGCCCGGCATGAGCGGTTAAGCCGGTCATGTCGGTCCGAAAAACCCAAAAGGTGTGTTGAAAAAAAAAATCAAAGTTGAACACGCCGGTCCGGATAAAATTTTTTCCGGCCCGGCATGAGCGGTTAGGCCGGTCGTGTCGGTCCGGAATACCCAATAGGTATGTTGATTAAAAAAAAAAAAGATGAACACGCCGGTCCGGATAAAATTTTTCTGACCCGGCATGAGCGGTTAGGCCAGTCATGTCGGTCCGGAATACCCAAAAGGTATGTTGATTAAAAAAAAATAAAGTTTAACACGCCGGTCTAGATAAAATTTTTCCTGCCCGGCATGAGCGGTTAAGCCGGTCATGTCGGTCCGAAAAAACCCAAAAGGTGTGTTGAAAAAAAAAATCAAAGTTGAACACGCCGGTCCGGATAAAATTTTTCCGGCCCGGCATGAGCGGTTAGGCCGGTCCTGTCGGTCCGGAATACCCAATAGGTATGTTGATTAAAAAAAAAAAAACAAAGTTGAACACGCCGGTCCGGATAAAATTTTTCCGACCCGGCATGAGCGGTTAGGCCAGTCATGTCGGTCCGGAATACCCAAAAGGTATGTTGATTAAAAAAAAATAAAGTTTAACACGCCGGTCTAGATAAAATTTTTCCTGCCCGGCATGAGCGGTTAAGCCGGTCATGTCGGTCCGAAAAACCCAAAAGGTGTGTTGAAAAAAAAAATCAAAGTTGAACACGCCGGTCCGGATAAAATTTTTCCGGCCCGGCATGAGCGGTTAGGCCGGTCGTGTCGGTCCGGAATACCCAATAGGTATGTTGATTAAAAAAAAAAAAAGATGAACACGCCGGTCCGGATAAAATTTTTCTGACCCGGCATGAGCGGTTAGGCCAGTCATGTCGGTCCGGAATACCCAAAAGGTATGTTGATTAAAAAAAAATAAAGTTTAACACGCCGGTCTAGATAAAATTTTTCCTGCCCGGCATGAGCGGTTTAAGCCGGTCATGTCGGTCCGAAAAACCCAAAAGGTGTGTTGAAAAAAAAAATCAAAGTTGAACACGCCGGTCCGGATAAAATTTTTCCGGCCCGGCATGAGCGGTTAGGCCGGTCCTGTCGGTCCGGAATACCCAATAGGTATGTTGATTAAAAAAAAAAAACAAAGTTGAACACGCCGGTCCGGATAAAATTTTTCCGACCCGGCATGAGCGGTTAGGCCAGTCATGTCGGTCCGGAATACCCAAAAGGTATGTTGATTAAAAAAAATAAAGTTTAACACGCCGGTCTAGATAAAATTTTTCCTGCCCGGCATGAGCGGTTAAGCCGGTCATGTCGGTCCGAAAAACCCAAAAGGTGTGTTGAAAAAAAAAATCAAAGTTGAACACGCCGGTCCGGATAAAATTTTTCCGGCCCGGCATGAGCGGTTAGGCCGGTCGTGTCGGTCCGGAATACCCAATAGGTATGTTGATTAAAAAAAAAAAAGATGAACACGCCGGTCCGGATAAAATTTTTCTGACCCGGCATGAGCGGTTAGGCCAGTCATGTCGGTCCGGAATACCCAAAAGGTATGTTGATTAAAAAAAAATAAAGTTTAACACGCCGGTCTAGATAAAATTTTTCCTGCCCGGCATGAGCGGTTAAGCCGGTCATGTCGGTCCGAAAAACCCAAAAGGTGTGTTGAAAAAAAAAATCAAAGTTGAACACGCCGGTCCGGATAAAATTTTTCCGGCCCGGCATGAGCGGTTAGGCCGGTCCTGTCGGTCCGGAATACCCAATAGGTATGTTGATTAAAAAAAAAAAAACAAAGTTGAACACGCCGGTCCGGATAAAATTTTTCCGACCCGGCATGAGCGGTTAGGCCAGTCATGTCGGTCCGGAATACCCAAAAGGTATGTTGATTAAAAAAAAATAAAGTTTAACACGCCGGTCTAGATAAAATTTTTCCTGCCCGGCATGAGCGGTTAAGCCGGTCATGTCGGTCCGAAAAACCCAAAAGGTGTGTTGAAAAAAAAAATCAAAGTTGAACACGCCGGTCCGGATAAAATTTTTCCGGCCCGGCATGAGCGGTTAGGCCGGTCGTGTCGGTCCGGAATACCCAATAGGTATGTTGATTAAAAAAAAAAAAGATGAACACGCCGGTCCGGATAAAATTTTTCTGACCCGGCATGAGCGGTTAGGCCAGTCATGTCGGTCCGGAATACCCAAAAGGTATGTTGATTAAAAAAAAATAAAGTTTAACACGCCGGTCTAGATAAAATTTTTCCTGCCCGGCATGAGCGGTTAAGCCGGTCATGTCGGTCCGAAAAACCCAAAAGGTGTGTTGAAAAAAAAAATCAAAGTTGAACACGCCGGTCCGGATAAAATTTTTCCGGCCCGGCATGAGCGGTTAGGCCGGTCCTGTCGGTCCGGAATACCCAATAGGTATGTTGATTAAAAAAAAAAAACAAAGTTGAACACGCCGGTCCGGATAAAATTTTTCCGACCCGGCATGAGCGGTTAGGCCAGTCATGTCGGTCCGGAATACCCAAAAGGTATGTTGATTAAAAAAAAATAAAGTTTAACACGCCGGTCTAGATAAAATTTTTCCTGCCCGGCATGAGCGGTTAAGCCGGTCATGTCGGTCCGAAAAACCCAAAAGGTGTGTTGAAAAAAAAAATCAAAGTTGAACACGCCGGTCCGGATAAAATTTCTCCGGCCCGGCATGAGCGGTTAGGCCGGTCGTGTCGGTCCGGAATACCCAATAGGTGTGTTGATTAAAAAAAAAAAAAGATGAACACGCCGGTCCGGATAAAATTTTTCTGACCCGGCATGAGCGGTTAGGCCAGTCATGTCGGTCCGGAATACCCAAAAGGTGTGTTGATTAAAAAAAAAAATTTTGAACATGCCGGTCCGGAAAACCCAAAAGTTATGTTAATTAAAAAAAAATAAAACAGAGTTGAACACGACGGTCCGGATAAAATTTTTCCTGCCCGGCATGAGCGGTTAAGCCGGTCATGTCGGTCCGGAAAACCCAAAAGATGTGTTAAAAAAAAATCAAAGTTGAACACGCCTGTCCGGTTTAAAATTTTTCCGGCCCGGCATAAGCGGTTAAGCCGGTCATGTCGGTTCGGAAAACCCAAAAGGTACGTTGATTAAAAAAAAAAAAAATTTAAACACGCCGGTCTGGAAAACGCAAAAGTTATGTTAATAAAAAAAAATAAAACAAAGATGAACAAGCCGGTCCGGATAAAATTTTTCTGACCCGGCATGAGCGGTTAGGCCAGTCATGTCGGTCCGGAATACCCAAAAGGTATGTTGATTAAAAAAAAATAAAGTTTAACACGCCGGTCTAGATAAAATTTTTCCTGCCCGGCATGAGCGGTTAAGCCGGTCATGTCGGTCCGAAAAACCCAAAAGGTGTGTTGAAAAAAAAAATCAAAGTTGAACACGCCGGTCCGGATAAAATTTTTCCGGCCCGGCATGAGCGGTTAGGCCGGTCGTGTCGGTCCGGAATACCCAATAGGTATGTTGATTAAAAAAAAAAAAGATGAACACGCCGGTCCGGATAAAATTTTTCTGACCCGGCATGAGCGGTTAGGCCAGTCATGTCGGTCCGGAATACCCAAAAGGTATGTTGATTAAAAAAAAATAAAGTTTAACACGCCGGTCTAGATAAAATTTTTCCTGCCCGGCATGAGCGGTTAAGCCGGTCATGTCGGTCCGAAAAACCCAAAAGGTGTGTTGAAAAAAAAATCAAAGTTGAACACGCCGGTCCGGATAAAATTTTTCCGGCCCGGCATGAGCGGTTAGGCCGGTCCTGTCGGTCCGGAATACCCAATAGGTATGTTGATTAAAAAAAAAAAACAAAGTTGAACACGCCGGTCCGGATAAAATTTTTCCGACCCGGCATGAGCGGTTAGGCCAGTCATGTCGGTCCGGAATACCCAAAAGGTATGTTGATTAAAAAAAAATAAAGTTTAACACGCCGGTCTAGATAAAATTTTTCCTGCCCGGCATGAGCGGTTAAGCCGGTCATGTCGGTCCGAAAAACCCAAAAGGTGTGTTGAAAAAAAAAATCAAAGTTGAACACGCCGGTCCGGATAAAATTTTTCCGGCCCGGCATGAGCGGTTAGGCCGGTCGTGTCGGTCCGGAATACCCAATAGGTATGTTGATTAAAAAAAAAAAAGATGAACACGCCGGTCCGGATAAAATTTTTCTGACCCGGCATGAGCGGTTAGGCCAGTCATGTCGGTCCGGAATACCCAAAAGGTATGTTGATTAAAAAAAATAAAGTTTAACACGCCGGTCTAGATAAATTTTTCCTGCCCGGCATGAGCGGTTAAGCCGGTCATGTCGGTCCGAAAAACCCAAAAGGTGTGTTGAAAAAAAAAATCAAAGTTGAACACGCCGGTCCGGATAAAATTTTTCCGGCCCGGCATGAGCGGTTAGGCCGGTCCTGTCGGTCCGGAATACCCAATAGGTATGTTGATTAAAAAAAAAAAACAAAGTTGAACACGCCGGTCCGGATAAAATTTTTCCGACCCGGCATGAGCGGTTAGGCCAGTCATGTCGGTCCGGAATACCCAAAAGGTATGTTGATTAAAAAAAATAAAGTTTAACACGCCGGTCTAGATAAAATTTTTCCTGCCCGGCATGAGCGATTAAGCCGGTCATATCGGTCCGGAAAACCCATAAGGTGTGTTGATAAAAAAAAAAAAATCAAAGTTGAACACGCCGGTCCGGAAAATCCAAAAGTTATGTTAATAAAAAAAAAATAAAACAAAGATGAACACGCCGGTCCGGATAAAATTTTTCCGGTCCGGCATGAGCGGTTAGGCCGGTCGTGTCGGTCCGGAATACCCAATAGGTATGTTGATTAAAAAAAAAAACGAAGTTGAACACGCCGGTCCGGATAAAATTTTTCCGACCCGGCATGAGCGGTTAGGCCAGTCATGTCGGTCCGGAATACCCAAAAGGTATGTTGATTAAAAAAAAATAAAGTTTAACACGCCGGTCTTGATAAAATTTTTCCTGCCCGGCATGAGCGGTTAAGCCGGTCATGTCGGTCCAAAAAACCCAAAAGGTGTGTTGAAAAAAAAATCAAAGTTGAACACGCCTGTCCGGATAAAATTTTTCCGGCCCGGCATGGGCGGTTAGACCGGTCATGTCGGTCCGGAAAACCCAAAAGGTATGTTGATTAAAAAAAAAAAATTGAACACGCCGGTCTGGAAAACGCAAAAGTTATGTTAATAAAAAAAAATAAAACAAAGTTGAACACGCCGGTCCGGAAAACGCAAAAGTTATGTTAATAAAAAAAATAAAACAAAGTTGAACACGCCGGTCCGGATAAAATTTTTCCTGCCCGGCATGAGCGGTTAGGCCGGTCATGTCAGTCCGGAAAACCCAAAAGGTGTGTTAATTAAAAAAAAAATGAAAGTTGAACACGCCGGTCCGGAAAACCCAAAATTTATGTTAATAAAAAAAATAAAACAAAGATGAACACGCCGGTCCGGATAAAATTTTTCCGGCCCGGCATGAGCGGTTAGGCCGGTCGTGTCGGTCCGGAATACCCAATAGGTATGTTGATAAAAAAAAAAAAACAAAGTTGAACACGCTGGTCCGGATAAAATTTTTCCGACCCGGCATGAGCGGTTAGGCCGATCATGTCGGTCCGGAATACCCAAAAGGTGTGTTGGTTAAAAAAAATAAAGTTTAACACGCCGGTCCGGATAAAATTTTTCCAGCACGGCATGGACGGTTAGGCCGGTCATGTCGGTCCGGAAAACCTAAAAGGTTTGTTGATTAAAAAAAATAAAATAAAATTGAACACGCCGGTCCGGAAAACCCAAAAGTTATGATAATAAAAAATAAAACAAAGTTGAACACGCCAGTCCGGATAAAATTTTTCCTGCCCGGCATGAGTGGTTAGGCCGGTCATGTCGTTCCGGAAAACCTAAAAGGTGTGTTGATAAAAAAAAAATTCAAATTTGAACACGCCGGTCCGGAAAACCCAATAGTTATGTTAATAAAATTAAAATAAAAAACAAATGAAATTTTAACTAATTTTTTGGATTTTCGGTCATTTGTTAAAAACTTGTTAAATGATCATAGATTTTTATTTATGAAAAATGATCGTTTGTTTTGTTTTATTGTTGATTGACTAATAATCAATCAGTAATTGACTTTCAAATTAGTGATTAACACCATTTAATATTATTATAATTTTCAATTTATACTACGTCATATTAGGTAAGCCGGTCCGGAATACCCAAAAGGTGTGTTGATTAAAAAAAAAAAAGTTGAACACGCTGGTCCGGCGTGTTCAACTTTTGGGTTTTCCGGACCGGCGTGTTTAACTTTGTGTTTTTTTTTATCAACACACCTTTTGGGTTGTCCGGACTGGCATCACCGGTCTAACCAGAAAACTCGGTCCGGACCAGCGAACACACAAGTGCTCGCTGGTTTTCCGGACCGGCTTGACCGGGACCAGTCAGGCCGGTCCGGAAAACACGGTCCTGACCAGTGAGCAATTTTGCTCGTTGTTTTTCCGGACCGACCTGACCGGTCCTGGTCATGCTGGTCCGGTCCAGCGAGCAATTTTGAAAAAATTTTTTGTTGTATTTTGTTTGTTTTTTGTTTGGTATTTATTAATTTTCATATGGCGTATGAATGAAATCTTTAATGACTAAAGAAATTGAAAGATCAGGTTTCCAACCATTTTAGAAAGTTTTATTTTTTTTTCTCCTGCTAAGATGGACCAAACAGTGTACTTGACTAAAAAATGCTTTGTTAAATGCCTGAAATATCATTCTAAAATGGTGTATCAGAAAAATTCTGAAAAATAAAGAATGTTTGTTTATACACAAAATTCCTAGTGTTTAAGGAACCCAATCGTTATGATAAATATTACATGCCGGTCCGGAAAACCAAAAAAGTTTTTCTTTGGTGTGCTGAACAAAAAAACAAAAAAGATAACTCCGGTCCGGAGAAACATTTTCCGAACCGGCATGACCGGCAAAAACATGTTGACTTATTTTAATCAAACACCAACACTAAGGATCCTATAAAAAACAATTAAAATGATTTCAGCTACTATAATATCCAAAATTCAGTTTATCACTACAAACATAATTCAACTACTAATATAAGAGATGTAGTCCAAAATCTTTAGTAAAAGTTAAAAATAAAACCACGATCATACAACATGAAAATCTGCTTCAATCAAATATATTCAATAGAAGGAAATCTGGTTTGTTGAAGCCTCATAAGAAGTTGCTTGACATGATCGCTTATTTTTGCCTTTCCGATGTTCTCCAATAGAAGGAAATCTGGTTTGTTGAAGCCTCCCACGTTTTTTTGTGAAACCAGGAGGCAATACCTTCTCACTCCTTATGTCATCCGGGATAACCCACTCTGATGAGCTCGGGATGTGATAAATGGTTTGGACATAAGCCAATGCCCATACCTCCTTTAGATAGTATTTTGAGCATAAATCATGCATTTTATCCTTACCCCCTGAGAATGCTGCAAGGGCATGGACACAAGTAATTTTGTCGATATCAAACACTTTACATGTGTAGGTTCCCCTTCCAAGATCAACCAAGAAACTGCCATCCGATCCTGTGACATAATACTCCAGTGTAGTACTGTTTAGTTCTTTCGCAGTCAAGATTGTGGACTCGTTGTATCTTGTATGCAATGTTTTCTCCACCATTGGAGTTAAGTATTGTGATGAAGATCCAAGAGTCGACTCCTTACGGTGATTATTGAACCATTCAGAGATTTTCTCTATAATTGAATCAATCAAGGGCAACAAAGGATATGTTCTTGCCTTCTTTAACACACTGTTAATACTCTCGGCACCGTTGGTAGTCAGGATATTGTAACGTGATCCTGTGAAGTGACACCTAGCCCATTTTCTGACATCTACATGATCATCAAGATATTCTGCGGCAGCAGGATATCTATTCTTTAGGTCATCATAGAGTCGGTTGAACTCGTGCTCAGAGTATGCCGCAGCGACTTTCATGAAAATACTTGCGACGGTATCTTTAATCTTGACCTGACCTGTACCCTTTCCGGCTCTAATACGAGATCCTCGGTGAACACGTGATTTGATATTCTGAGAGAGGTGCCATGCACAAAATCCATAGTGAAACTTTTTATATACCTTTTCAACAGCATTGCGAATGCTTTGGTGCCTATCAGAAATTATGACCAGCTCTTCGTCATCGGGTATGAGCTCCTCAAGTTTCATCATAAACCATTTCCATGAGTTGTCATTCTCCGAGTCAACCACTCCCTAAGCAAGAGGATATTGATGGTAGTTGCCATCTTGGGCCGTGGCGATGATCATTGTTCCCTTGTATTTCGTCTTCAAAAACGTTCCATCAACCGCAATTACCTTTCTCATAGCTTTAAATCCATCGATGCACGCGTCAAACGCAATGAAAAGGTACTTGAACCTTTGATCTTTGTCTACTTCCAAGTGTGTGACCGTACCGGGATTCATTAACTTTATCATGTGCAAATAGCTAGGAAGAATCTCGAAACTGACCTCTGGTGCACCCCTAACATCACTTGCTGCTTTTCGTTTGCCCCTCCAAGCTTTGAAGTAGGATATTGACACGCCACGATTTTTCATCATATCTATCACTCTCTTCGGGGTAGGTGTCTCAAGCTGGCCTGGAAACTCCTTTTTTAACATGTCCGAAACTAAATCTACAGTTGCTTGTCTGTTTCTTTTATCCACCGAACTAGCAGAGCAGGTATGAGTGTTGTAATATGTTCGGAGAGAGAAACGATCTGAGTTCGTGATCCTCACAGCTCGTAATGCCCACTTGCAATCTAGAACTGTACATTTCACCACAAACAACTTTGTGGTTGACTTGACTATCTTATAATCAAAACAAGCTTTCAACGAAGCATCGATAATCAAATTCTTCACCTCATTCTTGCTTTCAAATTCCTGACCAACTACAATACCCATACCATCATCAAAACTAAAAGACACAGAACTGTTATCTATTGCTAATGGTTCACAATGATCCATGACCGGGTCTACTTCTACGCATGAACGTTGTCGTTCCGGAGTTGGGGCAGATGCTGTTGTCTCATGATTAGGGCGTTCCTCCAAGGTAGGCACGTCGAAAACATCACCTTCGTTGCCTGGTGCTGAAGCAGCATCATAGACCCTTGGTGGCTCCATGTTAACGTTAAAGTACTCATCTCGAATATTTCCATCATTTTTCAAATTGCATCCTCCATCTCCTTCAACATCAAGACCATCTTTATCATTGTCGTCACTATTTTCAACCTTTTCCATGAGCTCAACGTGCAGCATACTTCGACATTGTGTCGTTTTACAAAAGTCTAAAAGATAACACTTAGCATCAAAATCATCCAAAATGCTTTTAGGACCTGACGATATTGTACACAACGGAATGTAACTTATTTTTAATTCCGTACTTTTTTGGTCCACATGAAGCCTTTTAAATATGCAATCAATAACTTCAGAATATTTCACCTTATCCGGATCATCTAGTAGTATTATGCTCTTGATTTCCTTATTCCTTCGGCACCATTCATATGACCCGTCATCTTTCTCCTTCCATTCTCCATCATATTGAAAATATATGACAATCTCACTCATTTTCCTATAAAATAAAAATAAGAAAACAATAAAGATTGTTATGAAAGAATTAAAAAGATTAATGAAAAATTGAAGACTAGTTCAAAACTACCAGACCGTCCCAAAAACCACTTGACCAGTCATACCGGTCAGGAAAACCAGCAGTGTGAAAAAAAAATAAAAAAAAGTGGCAATGTGTACATTGTTGGTTTTCCGGACCGACATGATGGGTCAGGTCGGTCAGGAAAACTAGAAATGTGTAACAAATAAACAAACAAACAAAATAACTTTGTTTTCATGCCGGTCCGAAAAATTTTCTCCAGACCGGCGTGTTCAACTTTGTTTTTTTTTTTTTTTATCAACATACCTTTTGAGTTTTCCGAACCGGCATGACCGGCCGCTCATGCAGGACCGAAAAAATTTTATCCGGACCGGCGTGTTCTCCATTGTTTTTTTTATTTTTATAAATAATCCTTTTGGATTTCCGGACCGGACTGACCGGGACTGGTCAGGCCGGTCCAGAAAACCCGGTCCGGACCAGCGACACACAAGTGCTCGTTGGTTTTCCGGACCGGATTAACCGGGACCGGTCAGGCCGGTCCGAAAAACTCGGTGCGGACCAGCGAGCACACAAGTGCTCGCTGGTTTTCCGGACTGGCTTGACCGGGACCGGTCAGACCGATCCGGAAAACTAGGTACGGACTAGCGTGCTCGCTGGTTTTCCTGACCGGACCAGCGATACACAAGTGCTCGATGGTTTTTTGGACCGGCTTGACCGGGACCGGTCAGGTCGGTCCGGAAAACTCGATCTAAATTGGAACAGCCTGACCGGTTCGAAAAACTCGGTGCGGACCAGCGAGCACTTGTGTGCTCGCTGGTTTTCCGGACTGGCTTTACCGGGGCCGGTCAGGCCGGTTCGAAAAACCCGATCCGGACCAGCGACACACAAGTACTCGTTGGTTTTCCGGACCGGCCTGACCGGGACCGGTCAGGCCGGTCCGAAAAACCCGGTCCTGACCATCGACACACAAGAGGCTGGACCGGTCCCGGTCCGGCGGTTTTTTTGGACCGGCCGGACCGGTCCCGGTCAGGCTGGTCTGGAAAATCGCTAGTGACTAGTTTACAAATTTACAGATTTTACAAGCCGAAAATTAGTGAGAAATTGGTTGAATCATTGTTGTTTTTCTATATTAAGCTCCCAAACTATGAATGCCCAACCCTTGAAAAACTTCGAAAAATTTGAGGGTTTGAGATGAACTTTCCAAAATTTTAGAGATTTTACGAACATTTTGTACTTCCTCTCATCTCCTTGTGGCTGGAAATCGATGCTCGGAATGTGAAAAAGATGCAAGATGTTAAACCGAATATAAGAATGGTCGTTTTGGAGGGGGATGATGGAGATGAAAAATGATGGTAGTTGAGAGGGTGAAGGAGACGTAACTGATGAGAGAGAACAAAGTGGGTTTCTTCAGTTTTTGTTTTTGTTTTTGTTTTTTTTTAACAGAAGTCTTCTTTCTTATTTTATTTTTCCTTTATTTTTATTTTTTACTTGTAAAAGGGTATTTTGGAGAAAACCAAATATTCATTAATGCATGAGGTTAGCCTTGCAAACTTTTCCCTTTGAGGTCCAGTGATGCAACATCATCCCCATTTTAATCCCATATCTGCAAAGTCCGCTTCAAATTCACCCAAATCCTTAACTTCCCTTTGGTGCAATCGGTGCCTCCTTGGAGCGTTCGGAGCAACTGGTGGCTGTCCCCGTTGTGTTCCCTCTTCTACCCTATCCATCCTCTCATGTATATGCTCCAACTCCACCCTCATCATCCGTCCAATCTCCCCCAATAATGCTTGCATTTGCAGGTTTGGAAGATTGGTTGGTGGAAGCTCTTCCTTTATGTTCTTCTCTTGATCTTGCGACATAATTGAAATCTGCAAACGAGATTAGAACAATATGGAAAAATAAAAAAAAAGGACCTCACTACACTCCCTCACGTGTTTCGCTCGAATAATAATTTACTCAACTCCACTCTTGTTTCACTCAAGTTAATTGGCTTTTACCCTCTAACATTCTCACACGCTCTGCCTTTTTACACTTGTATTCTTCTTTTAGTTCTTTCAAAACTAATCGAACAATAACAATAAGGATTCAAGAAGGAATTCATGATGAGGAGTAAACCAAACGGATCAAATTTTGTCACGGATGTTTTTTTTTTTTTTTTTTTCTGTGATTTTACAGAAACAAGCAGATAGACCAGGAAATAAGAACGTCAAATTTTGAAACCACCAGATCCTAATTCACGTTTCTAGGATTTGTAAACCTTGTGGGAATTGGATTAGGGTTTTCTAATTCCTAAAAAAGGTCAATCTCAAACAAAGTAATCCAACTCTGAACCAACCACTAATATCACTTATTTAAGGAGAGAACAAACGGATTTAGTGCAGCAAATTTTTTTTTTTCTGACTCTAATGATTGTAGGAAAACGAATTTAAAGAACAATCCAAACAAGAAAAAGAATCAAAATAAAAGGATAGGAAATCTAGCCAATATATATATATACATATTTTTTTTAGTGGCATTTTTTTCTTTGATGTTGTGGAAAGAAGCAGCAAGAAGCAAGAAACAAGAAACAAGAAACAAAAGAATCGGATTTAGAAACCCTAATTCACGTTTTTTTTTTAAGGGTTTGTAATCCTAGTAAGAATCAGATTATGGTTTCAATATCCTAGAAGACCTCAAACCGGAATTTCAATGCAGCAATAAGGAATTTTTTTTTTTTAGGACGAATTTAAGAAAAGAAAAACTAGGAAAGGATAGGCAAACCGGAGGAACCTTGGCTCTGATACCAACTGATACGAATAACGCCAGCAATGTGACGAAACCCGATACCAAATCTGGAAACAACAACCCAAGATCTTTCAAGTTTGATGGTAACCGCGACACGTTGCTTAGCGAAGTAAGAACCTTGGTATGGTGAAGACGCCACAAACGGTTATGAAAGTCCGTTTGATAAATCGATTTGAACGCCACAAGGAATCCTTGATAAGTTCGGATTAGTTTCTTCAAGAACTCAAGAAGAATAACTCACAATATGAATAAACATCAAAATCTTATTTCCATCATCTGAAATCAGCCTTATATAGGCAAAGTTACAATTTGTAAAATTCCTAATCTACCCATAACACAAAAAAAAAGCCCAAGATAATCTAGAAAGAATCAGATACTAAAATTCAAATTTTAAATTAAAACTTAAACTGAATAAGATCACAAAGAAATCAAATCTTGATAAGTTCTTTTAAACTTCTTTAATCTTGTTTTGAATTTTGAACTTCTTCAAAACTTGAAAACATAATCTTTTGACTTGATTCCTTGTTGGAACACGCCCACATCAGCTTGAGTCCTCCTTGCACGTTTATCCACATGATGGCTCAATGGACGTGTATGGCTGATTGGCTTGGATCCACTTGAATGAGTAAAACAAGCCTTTGTTCACCCAGTGATAGGAACCTCGCCAATATACTTACGAAACCCGTTATCAATAAAGAAGGCACCAAGACCGTTTCTACTTCAGATTTGGATGGAAATCACTGCGACCCGTTGCTTATATCGAAGCAAGAACCTTGGTATATCGAAGATGCCACAATCAAAGATGGAAGGCTTGATTGATAAGTCGGTTTTGAACGCCACGGAAAAATTTTGATAGTTCGAATAGTTCGTCAAAGAACCTAAGAAAGAATTCACCTTTCCAAAATAAAATTTTCATCCAAAAAAATCCTCCCATTAAACATGAAATGCCTATTTATAGGCCAAATTACAATTAGAAAATCCTAAGGAAATTCGTCCAAAAATCAGGGGGAAATTGCCTAAAACTAGAAAAAAGGAAAGTTGACAAATTCAAATGTAATAACTAACCCTAATTTACCCTAAAATAAAAATCAACTAAAAGGAATGTTTTAATGGCTGATTATCAGCCAATTACATGCCCAAAACTTAAGGGAAAGTGCAATAAATTCATTTTAGCAACCTGCACAAACAGATAAGCCACATGTGCCAACAATGGGAAAGTTTCTGAAATTCTTCATTAGCCTAGATCATGCCAAATTCGTGGACTCTTCTAAAATCTGGATCAAGTTGATGCACCTTTGAGGTTGACGTGGCCCTTGGTCAATGGGCTTGCATAAATGGACTTGATTCCAAATTTCATGAATCAGCCCATTTAATGCTTCTTTGAATTTCTTAGCACGGACTCTTGTAATTGGACCAACAGGAACTTGAATTGGGTCAGCCACCTTCCATACATTTGAGCTCTCCATGTCTCCATCATTCCCCTCCTCTTGAAAAGGATTTGTCCTCAAATCATCTCCTGCATCTAAGGGACTTAAATCAGAAACATTGAAGGTAGCACTGACATTATACTCACCTGGTAGATCCAATTTGTAAGCATTGTCATTCATTTTTTCAACGACTTGAAATGGACCATCTCCTTGTGGTAGCAACTTTGACTTCCTTTGTTCCGGAAAACGCTCCTTTCTAAAGTGCAACCATACCCAATCTCCGGGTTCGAAAATTAGCTTGTGTCGCCCCTTATTAGCTTGCTTTGCATATTGTTCCGTTCTTCGCTCAATGTTGAGTCTTGCTTTCTCATGAATCTGCTTAACAAAATCAGCCTTCCTTTTGCCATCTAAATTAACACGCTTAGAAACAGGTAATGGTGATAAGTCCAATGGAGACAAAGGATTAAAACCATAAACAATCTCAAAAGGTGATTACTTAGTAGCGGAATGGACTGAACGATTATATGCAAACTCAACATGCGGTAAACAGTCTTCCCATGTCTTAATGTTCTTACTAATGATCGCCCTTAACAAAGTTGACAATGTCCTATTTACTACCTCAGTTTGACCATCAGTTTGTGGGTGACAAGTAGTAGAAAACAACAATTTAGTACCTAACCTACTCCACAAAGTCTTCCAAAAGTAGCTCAAGAACTTAGCATCTCTATCCGAAACAATGGTTCTAGGCATTCCATGTATCCTCACAATCTCCCGAAAGAACAATTCAGCAACATGTGAAGCATCATCAGTTTTATGACAGGGAATAAAATGTGCCATCTTAGAAAATCGATCTACAACCACAAACACACTATCCTTCCCTCGTTTGGTCCTAGGTAAACCTAACACAAAGTCCATTGAAATATCAGTCAAAGGCTCACTAGGAATTGGTAAAGGTGTGTATAAACCATGGGGTTGTGCTCTCGATTTAGCTTGCTTACACGGGACACATCTACCACAAATCCTTTCAACATCTCTTTTCATATGTGGCCAAAAGAAGTGGTCCTGCAAAACAGCTAAAGTTTTAGCAATCCCAAAATGTCCCATCAATCCACCACCATGGGATTCCCTCACTAACAGATCTCTCAAAGAACAATTAGGCACACAAAGCTTATTCTCCCGAAACAAAAATCCATCATGCCTATAAAATTTTCCCACTGCGTTTTTCTCACAAGCTTGATATTCCTCACTAAAATCTTGGCCCAAAGGGTTTAAATCCTTAATATGCTCAAAACCAATTAGTTTAGCATCAAGAATAGAAAGTAACGCGTAGCTGCGAGAAAGTGCATTCGCAACCACATTTTCCTTACCTTGCTTGTATTGGATGACGTAGGGAAATGTCTCGATGAATTCAACCCAGCGGGCATGCCTCTTGTTCAACTTTTGTTGCCCCTTCAAATGTTTCAATGACTCGTGATCAGTGTGAATCACGAATTTCTTGGGCCATAAGTAATGTTGCCGAGTCTTCAATGCTCGAACCAACGCGTACAACTCCTTGTCATAAGTCGGGTAATTTAGTGTTGCCCCACTCAATTTTTCGCTGAAATACGCGATTGGTCGTCCTCCTTGCATCAGCACGGCACCTATACCTACACCAGAAGCATCACATTCAATTTCAAATGTTTTAGAAAAATCTGGTAAAGCAAGTAAAGGAGCATGAGTAAGCTTATGCTTAATAAGCTGAAACGCCTTCTCTTGTTCTTCTCCCCACTTGAACCCAACGTTCTTTTTGATTACTTTTGTGAGCGGTGCAGCCAAAGTACTGAAATCCCTTACAAATCGCCGGTAAAAGCTGGCAAGTCCATGAAAACTCCTTACATCTCCAATGCTTGTGGGACTCGGCCACTCTTGGATTGCCCGAATCTTTTCCTCATCAACCTGTATACCTTGAGCACTAACAACAAAGCCAAGAAACACAAGCTTATCTGTGCAAAAGGTACACTTTTTAACATTAGCACACAACTTTTCCTTCCTTAAAACATCTAAAACAAGTTTCAAATGTTCAATATGATAATCCAAGTTGCTGCTATAGATCAGAATATCATCAAAATAAACTACGACAAATTTTCCAATAAAAGCTCGCAAAACATGGTTCATTAAACGCATAAATGTGCTAGGCGCATTGGTTAAACCGAAAGGCATTACCAACCACTCGTACAAACCTTGTTTTGTTTTGAAAGCCGTTTTCCACTCATCTCCTTCTTTCATGCGAATTTGATGATATCCGTTTTTCAGATCAATTTTAGAAAATACACAAGCACCATGCAATTCATCTAACATGTCATCCAAGCGAGGAATGGGATGTCGATACTTTACCGTGATGTTGTTGATGGCTCGACAATCAACGCACATCCTCCAAGTCCCATCCTTCTTAGGCACAAGTAAAACTGGTACGGCGCACGGGCTCATGCTTTCTCTCACGTATCCCTTCTCCATTAACTCACTTACTTGTCGTTGGAGTTCCTTCGTCTCCTCGGGATTACTCCTATATGCTGGTCGGTTTGGAATAGCAGCTCCGGGTACGAACTCAATTTGATGCTCAATCCCGCGGATTGGAGGTAATCCTTGCGGTGTTTCCTCGGGAAAGACATCCTCGTAATCCTGCAAAAGAGGAACAACAGAACTATTCAAGGTGGAATCAAAATCATTAGTATTTAAGAAAGTCTCCTTGTACACGAGTAAAATCATTGGCTGATTAGAAAACAAAGCTCTCTTCACATCACTCATTCTTGCATAGAAATTCATTTTTCTCTCAATTTTTACCTCATTGGCCGAATCTTCTTTTTTATTGGCCCTCTCATTTTTCTCTCCTTTGCTTTCCTTTTTCTCGGCCTCTCTATCTTTTTTCCCTCTCTGGCCGAACTCTCTCTCCGCACTCCAACACTCGATTTTTTTTGTAAGAACCCGAAATTTTGATGAACTTGCAATTTCCTTAGATAAAAGGAAAAATCTAAGTCTGAATCTTGTATGTCAATATGAAACTCATGATTTGAGTTGAATATCAGTATATGTTTGAATTCTCGGTAGATTAGCTGCGAGATTCAATAATGATATGTTTAGTTAAGTCCGATGCCTCGAGGACGTAGGCAAGACGAAAGTCTACGATTTTTATTTCGGTCAAAGTTTGACAAAAAAGTCAAAGTTTGACTAGAAAAGTCAAACATATGAGAATTTGCAGTATGGAAACGCAGTATGGAATTATACTGCGAAAAACCGTAACTGCAGATAAAATAGCTAGAATAAGGTTCAAGACCACCCTAGAAAAATCAAGCACATTATTTAGGACAATAAGGGCTAGGTAGCTCTAAGTCAACAGAAAAGTTTATACGCAGCCCAAATTGTATGCAGTTGAATTCTGGACAGTAGTCCAATACGACAGTACTGTTTTTAGTGAAAAACAATATTGATATTATCAAAGTTAGTAAGGAAATGGATTGCATAATTATATTAAGGGATTCTTGGAATCAAGAGGATAATTATGCATGAATTGGAAGTCAAGTGGCTCTATCTTAGCCGATCACCCGCATGGACTAAATTGTAAATATTTTGTTTTTAGGGGTAAAAGTGCAATTTTTGGAAAAGTTAACAATGATGATGTAAGCATGATGTCATCAAGATGATGTCATCAAGGTGATGTAAGCATGATGTCATCAAGGTGATGTAAGCATGATGTCATCATGAGAGGTAAGCAAAACTTGGGCTCCAAGACAAGCAATGGCCGGCCACCACATGTAGGGGTTCATTAGCAAATATTTTTTCTTCAAGGACCAATATGCAATTTTAGAAAAATAATTAAATCCTAGTTCAAGGACTTTTAAGCAATTTTGAAAAGTGGAAATCACCTATAAATAGAGGTGGGGGGGGGGGGGGGGGGGGGGGGGGCGGATTTTGGACCCAAAAATTGGGAAAAACAAGCCAAACTCTTGCCAATTTTCTTCTCACCCATTTTCTCTCAAGAAAACCGAAACCCAAAGGAAGGAAAAAAAAATGGAACAAGGAAATTAGTCTAGGTGAGTGGCCGGACCTTGTGGGGGACTCAAGCTTGAGTGGCCAAAATTTGGAACCCCATTTGGAAGGGAGGCCGGTTATGGAGGGTGGCATGGAAAGAGGGAGAAGTTGGAACCAAGCTAGCCAACTTCTAGAATTGACTAAGGTAAACCCTCTAAACCTCTAAGTTTTTCATTAAGTTTGGAGCAAGATATTTATGTATATGTTTTCATGTGTATGGCCGAAAATTGGAACCCCATTTGGAGGGGGAGGCTGGCTATGATGGCAGCCAAGGGGAGTAAGGAAAAGTTTGGGATCCAAGCTTGAGAACCAATTTCCAAACCCTAGAGGTAAACCCTATGACCCTAAGCTTTTTAAGTGAGCTTTAATTTGGAAATTTAAGTGTATTTCCAAGCAATGATTTGTAAGAGCATAAGCTCACTTTCTTATTTCATGCGATAAGTTTAGTGCTTGGTTATGTGCTTGATTAGGGTGTCAAGGTCTCAATTTATGATTTTGGTGCATGCTTTGATAAAATGCTTGCATGATTATTAGGGTTGCATGCATGCATTTAAGGTGTTTGTTATATGTCCCCAATATACCTAAGAAGTTATAGGTTATGCATGTTTATGTTTAAGATAGATTAGAAGCTTGAATGATGCATGGTGATGCAAACCTAAAGTTTTGCAAGCCCTAGTTTGGTGCAAGAACACCCAAGGGTTTGCCCTTGCATGAAAATGTTTGAATGATGCATGGATGTATGTTTTACGTTAGAAAGCGCTGCATGACTGATATTAGGCTCCCGCTGTGGGCGGTTGAGGTAGTGTGCGCGTAATAGGACGTAAAATGAACTTAAACCCGAAAACTGCCAGTTCGGGTAAAACTGGCCAGTTTTCTTAAAAGCTAGTTTTGAGGCCCTTAGAGGCCGAATTTGATAAAAGTTAAAACTACTAAGTTGTAGATAAGGATTTTTCCTATGGGACAACGCTGACAGTTTTGAATAATAAGGCTCCAAAGGCCACCGTTTTTTACAAAAACCCGAGCCTGGTTGGTCAGCCCCAGTATGCACGGCCAGGTAGGTTTAACAAGGAATAAGGTCAGGTTAAAGGCAGAACTAGATTTTGAGTAAAACATAAAAGTTGCAGTAATTTTTGAGGTCTCTAACTTTCATACAGAAAGGTTTTTCAAATTCTAAACAGATTTTAAAGTTAAAATCAGATTTCTAAAACTGTGCAGGAAACAGGAAATTCCTGCACAGGATTTTCTAAAACAGTGCAGGGAAAGGGCACTCCTGCACATAAACTGTTTAGTTGGATGTGGGAAACTGTTCCAAAGGCAGTTTTCAACACTTAGTAATCCTTTTCAAATCCTACTCAAAAGTTACGATTTTTCATATGTTGAATAAAGGATTTTAAAACCTAAAAGGTTGAATTTTCCAAAGAAAAGTAAGAATGGATTTTTAAACCCAAAAGTTATCGTACTTTTGGTAACAAGACAATGATGGACGGTAACCGGGAAGGATACTGATAACTCTAGAAATTGGAGTTATCTTAAGCACTTTTAGACTTGGATGCAATTGGTTTAGAGAGTATTTGTGTTATTTTTAGCATATTTTTCCTTTGTTTTATGTTTGTGTGAACTTTTTATCTTAGGTTAAGTGTTTGGTTGTTATTCGGTAATTGTGAAGTGAAATCTGGTCAAATGAGGGCTGAATTGTGCTTAAATTCTTGAATGAAGTGCATAATTAAAATGTGGAAGAAGCTAGCCGAAAATGCTACAGCATTGCTGCAGCAAATTGTTCCAGCTGGCATTTTTTCTGAGAAAAGCTAAAAAAAGAGATTACAGCTCATACTTGTGGGGACCATTTTTCTACCTCAGCTGGGAGGTCACGTGAGCTGTGGTGTTTGCCTTAAAAGGGATATACATTTTTTTATGGAAAAAGGGTAGCCGCATGATAGAGCAGCCGGCAGAGAAAAAGAAAAGAAGGAGAGAAGGAAATACACCATTTTTGGGCAAGAGAGAGAGAGAGAGCTCAAGAAGTTGGAGCTTCCATTTTTACGCTCATTTTGGGATCCGCAGGAGGAGAAGGACGCAAGATGAGAAGAACCATTTTGAGCCACTTGGAGTTTTTCTTCTTCTTACTCTTTCTTGATTTATTTTCTGATTTTCATTTGCTGTTGAACAATGGATGATGATTTTAAGCTTGCTTTTGTAATCTGAAATATGAACTAAATTGTTTAGCTAGGACCCTAATGGAACCAAGGTTGTAGGAATGTTATGTTGATGTTGGATTGCTAGATAATGTTCTGCTCTTGTTCATTAATGTGTGTGTTATGTTTATTTGTATTTTCTGACTGGTCATCAACTATAGGAAATCAGATTTAGATTAATACCGGAAGGGTTAATTTAAGTTGAAAATAACATGGATGATGCAAGTTCAATATGCTTGTCTAGGTTTATTGATTTGTGAATGGTATAGGAATATATTGTTCATCTTGCATAACCCACAAGACCCGAGCCTTAAAATTGCATTCTAAGAGCTGGATTCGCATAGGAATATGTTGAAAAAGGTTTGAGGAAGTAGCCATAATAATTCGGAAGATTTTTATGCATCAAAACAGAGGTTTGGTTAACAGGCGCAGAGCATGCTATAGCATTCTAGTAGCATTCGTGTAGCAGACCTGCAACTAAGGCGAAATTAGGTGTCCTAGCTTGTTTAACCCATTGGTTTCCCAAACTCAACTGCAATCCCGTTATTTTCATTAGTTTTGCTTGCTTTTGCTTTGCTTTTAATTGTTACATAATTTTTATTGAATTTCCAATTCAGTTCTTTATTTTTATTTCATACCTTCTTTGGTATTAAAATAGCTTTTACTTGATAATTTTGGTGATTTAATCCTTGAGGGACGATATCCGTACAATTGTGTACACTTTATTACTTGTACGACTCGTATACTTGTGAGTGTTCAATTGAGCGAACAGATACCCGAGTTACTGGACGGGGTCCAAAGCCCAAGGTTGACTTAGGATAATTGGACTAAGTTTGACTACCTCAAGGGTTACTCAAGGCAACCCAACAAGGTATTAAGATTGAGTTTGAACCTAAAACCCAAAAGATTATGGATAAAAATGACAAGGCATAGGCCAAGGTAAGGATGATAACCTAACCCTATTCATGTATGATTGGGATTAATACCCAAGGTTACCTTATGTAACCAAGTAAGTCATCATGAGTTATAGGGGGGACATATATTATGAATGGGTGTTGGTTAGGTCACCAACATCTTAAGGTTATAATTATGAAGCCTTATACTATGTCCTTTGAAATAACAGGAGATAGCCTGTTGTTGTGCCTCAGCTTGGAGCTGCACAAAATAGGACATAGCTAACTAGGTAAGTACAACTCCGCCTACAGCATAGGCCTTTTGTTGTGTTACTTGCTTAATATGTTATATGTTAGGGTATGTCATGGTATGTTATGGTATGGTATGTTATGGTATTGTATGTTATGGTATGATGTAGTATGTTATGTTACGAGGTATTATGTTATGATGCTTATGTTATGAATAAGGTTATGTTATGATATATGTTTTGAAATTGTGACATCATGAAGCATGTTCACTAATATTAAATCACATGGTAAGAGCAAGATAAGATATGGAATAAGACAAGTTAAAATGATGTGTCGTACCGACTCGCCACGAGGGTGGGTTTAAATAGTATGATTCATGGTTTGAGTTGGATTGGATCGGCTGCCTCGACTACTCCATGTTAAACGGTTTGTTTCATGGTTTGAGTTAGAACGGACTGGCCGCCTTCAACCATTCCATGGCTATGTACCACGGTACGTGCACGCATGATAAGTAAAAGAATAGAACTAAGTTAAGTTATGAAACCATAATTGATTCATAAGAGATCATAATTGGTTCATGGATGATGATATGTTCTGTGTCGCGGATGTAACAGTTGTACTTGTTGTGCGAAAGCTCACGTCTTACGTCTATGCTGTAGGTAAGCAACCTGCCAGCAATCTCTGATGCAATACTGTGGAAGGCTGGTGCTGCGGACTGTGAAATGTGGGATGGATACCGCCACGAGTTTTGGAAAAATATGTTTTATAAAATATGTTGTAATGATAATGGGGTTTTCATTATGTTTCATGTATGTATGATAAAGTTTATGTATGTATGGCAAGCAAGTTCATGAAGAAGCAAATTTTCACAAGATTTGGCACCCCAAGGGCAGTAATCAGCGATGAAGGGACGCATTTTTGCAGGCATTGCTAGCAAAGTATAATGTTCGCCATAGAGTTGCTACAAGCTATCACCCACAGACTAATGGGCAAGCCGAAGCATCTAACAAGCAAATCAAGTCCATTTTGGAGAAAACTGTAAGCCCTACTAAAAATGACTGGTCCAAAAGGTTGGATGATGCATTATGGGCCTATAGGACTGCCTACAAAACCCCAATTGGAATGTCTCCTTACCAATTGGTGTTTGGGAAAGCATGTCATTTACCTTTGGAGATGGAGCACAAGGCTTATTGGGCGCTCAAACAATTGAATATGGACATGAATGCAGCTGGAGAAAAGAGAGTGATGCAACTCAATGAGTTAGATGAGTTTCGGTTACAAGCATATGAGAATTCAAGCTTTATAAGGAAAAGGTCAAACGGTGGCATGACAAGAGAATCGTGAGCAGAACTTTCGAACGGGGGCAGCAAGTTCTTTTGTTCAATTCAAGATTGAAGCTCTTCCCAGGAAAGTTAAAGTCTCGTTGGTCAGGTCCGTTCACAATTGCTACTGTATTTCCTCATGGAGCAGTGGAATTGCAAGATGACAAGTCTGGAAGGAAGTTCTTAGTGAATGGACAGAGAGTCAAGCATTATTGGGGAGGTCCTGTGGATCGTTCTAAGACCTCCATCACTCTCAAAGAAGCATGAAAAAGGGAAGTAGTCGGGCTGATTACTTAAAAACAAGCGCTCTTGGGAGGCAACCCAAAATTTTTCTTGTTTTGTTATTTTGGTTTATTTTAATTTGTTTGAGTTGTTGATTCAGTTTTTGTTAAGAAATTTGAACTAATTTGATGAAATTTTTCTATGTAGAAATCGGGGGAGCAATCTGTTCTAAAATGCTACAAGAATGCTGCAGCATTTCTGAAAAAATCGCGAGAGCTCTCTGTCCTAAAATGCTGCAGGCAGCATTTTTTTCAAAAAGAAATCGGGGGAGCAATCTGTCCTAAAATGCTGCAGCATTTTTTCAAAAAAAATCGGGAGGGCTCTCTGTCCTAAAATGCTGCAGGATTGCTGCAGCATTTCAAAAAAAAAAAATTTATAATAATAAAAATATATATATTTATATATTGATATATATATATATAGTTAAATAATAAGAAGCTATATATATTCTTTTCTTTTCTTCTTCTGCGCCGTCCACCTAGCCATATATCCAGCCTAATTTTTTTTTCTTCTTTTTGTTTTCTCCTTTAGCCTGCCGACGCATCGCTCCCAGCGCATCAGCCCGAAGATTCCTCGCTGTCAGTTGCCCAGCTGCCAAACCCTCGCTCCCAGCCACTGCTTCGCCCCACAGCACCCCACAGCGTCACCACACCGACTCCCCTCGTTGCCAACTGCCCACATTGAACCAACGACGTGCACCCACCCAGCAAAACGCCAAGCAACCTTCCTCAGATTTCACTGCACATTTTGTAAGAAAAGACCCACAAATTTGGGTATTTTTATTTTGGGTCACAAAGTAAGTTTGGGGGAGGTGTCTTTACAATTTGTGCTAGCATTGTGGGCGAAGTTTTGGCGTCAAATTCCCTGCAAATCACCGGATTCCAAAGGGGCGTGAGTTCTTTTAAATTTTTTTCTTTTCTTCTTTAATTTGCAGTTAATTTTCAGTCAAAAAAATATATTTATATATATATATATATATCTAAATGTTTTTTGTGGGTTAGTTTTTGATTTAAATCTCTGGTTTGGTTAAAAATTTGATTGTGTGTGTTTGTGGATTATTTGATTTTGTGGGTTTCATTGGGGTTGAATTCCATTCCCTGGATAGTCCATTGTCGGTAGATTTTGTAGTGTGTGGTTTATTTGGAAGGGTAGTGCTCCTAGGCAAATAAAAAAAAAATGCCAGTCAAGAAGCGGGCAATGAGAGGGAAAGGGAAGGCCGCTGCTATAAATGTAGGATTTCCAATGGTTGCTAAGTTTGAATCTGAGCTTGCCAGGAATAGGTTTAATGACTCTTTTGCCGAGAGGAATCTGTGGCCCGAGAGAGGGTTTGCTTATATGTCCAGTAACACCCTAGGGTATCCTGAGTATATTTACTCAGTAATCTTCAAGAACAACTGGAAAAATTTCTGTCAACACCCTTCATCTGCCATTGTCCCGCTTGTTAGGGAATTTTATGCTAATTTTGACGTTGGCAACCCCAATTTGGTGTACGTGAGAGGTAAAAGAGTGGATATTAGTGGAGCAGCAATTAATAATGTCTATAGGCTAAATGATGTGGAGGATGAATACATTGAATTTTCTAAGCGTGTGAATGAGAATCAACTGAGTGAAATTGTAAAGGAAATTTGTGTGCCAGGGACTGAGTGGATCAAATCAGCTCGAGGGTCTAGATCTTTATCTACGTGTAATCTTAAACCGGGGCCTTTGATTTGGAACCATTTTCTCAAGTCTAGACTCATGCCTTCCACCCATGATAACACAGTTAATAAGGATAGGGCATTCTGCTTTTTGCTATAGTTGTGGGTAGAAAGATTAATGTGGGGGATGTCATTAATGAGCAAATTGGTGTTTGTGCAGGCAGGCAAAGTGGGGGCTTATGGTTTCCCTCTCTTATTACTAGTTTGTGCTTAGCACAAGGTGTGGAGATTTCTAGCGAGGAGGAAAAGCTTAAAGCAGCACAGCCTATCACCATGACAGTTATAACCCGATTGTTGCACGACAAACCAGCAATAGCAACAGCAGAAAACCCAAGCCCGGTCCCTGAGGCTTGTCCCCCGGAGCATTCTAACCGCGCTTCTTTTGATGCGGGGTCACGTTTCCTCCAATTAGAGCAGCGAATAAGTCAGATGGAGGTCATGCAATATGAATCATTGCAAATGATGCGGGATTTTTGGAAGTATGAACGTGACAAGGACTTGGCTCTTCAGAAGCATTTCCGATCCAATTCTAAGCGGTTTCAGTCCTTTCCGAAATTCCCACAGCACTTGTGTGACTCTTCTGCTGAGGATTCTGAGCCTGAGAGGGACGTTACTCCTGAAGCTGTGGCCTCCAGTCATTCAATGGACGAAGCCCTCGATGTACCCACGACTGCTCCTACCGCAGTCCGAGATAAAGGAAAGAATGCCATGGCTAAGCCAGTTGAGAAGAAATCAATCCTTCGAAGTGCAGCTAATTGGAAATGGAAGCATTAAGGGTGATCGTCAGTAGCCTCCGCGGTTTCAGGGGAGTTTTCTTTGGCTAATGGTTTATTTTTCTCTTTGTTTTTCGTTTTATTTCATTTTTACATATCTGGTTAGTGTGTTTGTTGCTTGTTTTTCTGTTGATATTTTAGAAACAGTGAGGACACTGTTTAATTTTAAGTTTGGGGGTGCATGGAATTGCAAGTCCATGTATTTTTCTGTTGTTTTTGTATTTTTCTTTGTTTTCTGTTTATCTTTATGTGTTGGTTTATTTAGTATGCTAAACCCGAGATATGTTTGTTTGGTGTTGTTTTTATTGTTTGTTTTTAGGCTTTTTAATGTTTGTGGTGTGTTTTGTGTTTGTGATGTATTGGAGATTCCGTTTTTTAGTCGGTTGTGTTAGAAGATGGTTTTCAATGATGATGAAAAAAAAAAAAAAAAAGTGTTGACTACCTTGTTTTGTGCAATGCTCTGATTTGTTTGGGTGTTAGGAAAACCTGTTGAGCTGGTTTTGGATGTAATGTCCCTTGTTTCATTGAGCACAACATCTTAGTATAACTTTCTAAGAAGCTTAGTGATAGCTAGATTGTGTGAGAGCTGAGGTCTCTAGAATTGATTTAGAGAAACCCTCGAGGCGAAATCGTTGGAAACTTAGCATGAGGGAGATGAATTAGGCCATATTTGATCAGTTTGAGCCTTTTCTAGCCACCAATGTTCATATGCATCCTTAGTCACCCACTTTGAGCTTTAAGACCTATTTCTTTGGCACCTTGAATGACACCTAAATGCTATACAGTTGTTGTTTTATGAATTAACATGAATTTCTGAGGAAAAAAAAAAAAAAAAGGACTCCGCTATTCTGAGTTGCCTAGTAACCAGGAGTAACATGAGCCCCATGTGTACTTTTACGTTAAACGGCAATTCATCATATGAGTATGCTATAGCAATTCTGAAGTGTGACGTTGCAGAGTAACCGGGTGTCTTCATCACCAATGTTGGCATTCGCGTAAAAAGGTAACAGTGACATGATGAATGAAAAAAAAAAAAAAAAAAAGGAATAAAGTGTTGTATGAAGTGTTGATCAAAGATGGTATTTGGTTCCAAGTGTCTTAAAGGATGAGGATGACCATTTTGATTCTTAGAACTAGCTGTGTGTTATGGTGTTGAGCCTAAAGATTAAATCCTTTATCCTACCTTAACCTCAGCCCGACATTGCAAGTCATTAAAGTCCTATTGATCCTCAGTGCTAGGTATTCTTACATTAGTGGAGAGGGAATCAATAAGTCAACCTATGGAGGCTCGGTGATCGTGGTCTAGTTTGAAGTAAGTCATTGGGAAGGAAGTACAAAGGATGTGCACACACACACCAAGGGATAGCATTCAGACCAAGTGACATGATAGGTTGACCTAGCACTTAAAGAAAGTTGGTGTTGAGCATAGGCAGGTGGTTTAATTAAATAAAAAAAAACTCTGAGAAAATAACATATCTTCTTGACCGTTATGACTGCAAGATTGAAATCTCCTACTGTCATAAGTTCTTTTTATTATGGTCTTTTCTTAATGTTTGTGTCATTGTCTTTCGTTTGAGTCATTACTCGGGGGCGAGCAATGTTCTAAGTTTGGGGGTGTGATAACTCTAGAAATTAGAGTTATCTTAAGCACTTTTAGACTTGGATGCAATTGGTTTAGAGAGTATTTGTGTTATTTTTAGCATGTTTTTCCTTTGTTTTATGTTTGTGCGAACTTTTTATCTTGGGTTAAGTGTTTGGTTGTTATTCGGTAATTGTGAAGTGAAATCTGGTCAAATGAGGGTTAAATTGTGCTTAAATTCTTGAATGAAGTGCAGAATTAAAATGTGGAAGAAGCTAGCCAAAAATGCTACAGCATTGCTGCAGCAAATTGTTCCAGCTGGCATTTTTTTATGAGAAAAGCTAAAAAAAGAGATTACAGCTCATACTTGTGGGGACCATTTTTCTACCTCAGCTAGGAGGTCACGTGAGCTGTGGTGTTTGCCCTAAAAGGGATATACATTTTTTTATGGAAAAAGGGTAGCCGCATGATAGAGGAGTCGGCAGAGAAAAAGAAAAGAAGGAGAGAAGGAAATACACCATTTTTGGGCAAGAGAGAGAGAGAGAGCTCAGGAACTTGGAGCTTCCATTTTTATGCTCATTTTGGGATCCGAGCTCAGGAGGAGAAGGACGCAAGACGAGAAGAACCATTTTGAGCCACTTGGAGTTTTTCTTCTTCTTACTCTTTCTTGATTTATTTTCTGATTTTCATTTGCTGTTGAACAATGGATGATGATTTTAAGCTTGCTTTTGTAATCCGAAATATGAACTAAATTGTTTAGCTAGGACCCTAATGGAACCAAGGTTGTAGGAATGTTATGTTGATGTTGAATTGCTAGATAATGTTCTGCTCTTGTTCATTCATGTGTGTGTTAAGTTTATTTCTATTTTCTGACTGGTCATCAACTATAGGAAATCAGATTTAGATTAATACCGGAAGGGTTAATTTAAGTTAGAAATAACATGGATGATGCAAGTTCAATATGCTTGTCTAGGTTTATTGATTTGTGAATGGTATAGGAATATATTGTTCATCTTGCATAACCCACAAGACCCGAGCCTTAAAATTGCATTCTAAGAGCTGGATTCGCATAGGAATATGTTGAAAAAGGTTTGAGGAAGTAGCCATAATAATTCGGAAGATTTTTATGAATCAAAACAGAGGTTTGGTTAACAGGCGCAGAGCATGCTATAGCATTCTAGTAGCATTCGTGTAGCAGACCTGCAACTAAGGTGAAATTAGGTGTCCTAGCTTGTTTAACCCATTGGTTTCCCAAACTCAACTGCAATCCCGTTATTTTCATTAGTTTTGCTTGCTTTTGCTTTGCTTTTAATTGTTACATAATTTTTATTGAATTTCCAATTCAGTTCTTTATTTTTATTTCATACCTTCTTTGGTATTAAAATAGCTTTTACTTGATAATTTTGGTGATTTAATCCTCGAGGGACGATATCCGTACAATTGTGTACACTTTATTACTTGTACGACTCGTATACTTGTGAGTGTTCAATTGAGCGAACAGATACCCGAGTTACTGGACGGGGTCCAAAGCCCGAGGTTGACTTAGGATAATTGGACTAAGTTTGACTACCTCAAGGGTTACTCAAGGCAACCCAACAAGGTATTAAGATTGAGTTTGAACCTAAAACCCAAAAGATTATGGATAAAAATGACAAGGCATAGGCCAAGGTAAGGATGATAACCTAACCCTATTCATGTATGATTGGGATTAATACCCAAGGTTACCTTATGTAACCAAGTAAGTCATCATGAGTTATAGGGGGGACATATATTATGAATGGGTGTTGGTTAGGTCACCAACATCTTAAGGTTATAATTATGAAGCCTTATACTATGTCCTTTGAAATAACAGGAGATAGCCTGTTGTTGTGCCTCAGCTTGGAGCTGCACAAAATAGGACATAGCTAACTAGGTAAGTACAACTCCGCCTACAGCATAGGCCTTTTGTTGTGTTACTTGCTTAATATGTTATATGTTAGGGTATGTCATGGTATGTTATGGTATGGTATGTTATGGTATTGTATGTTATGGTATGATGTAGTATGTTATGTTACGAGGTATTATGTTATGATGCTTATGTTATGAATAAGGTTATGTTATGATATATGTTTTGAAATTGTGACATCATGAAGCATGTTCACTAATATTAAATCACATGGTAAGAGCAAGATAAGATATGGAATAAGACAAGTTAAAATGATGTGTCGTACCGACTCGCCACGAGGGTGGGTTTAAATAGTATGATTCATGGTTTGAGTTGGATTGGATCGGCTGCCTCGACTACTCCATGTTAAACGGTTTGTTTCATGGTTTGAGTTAGAACGGACTGGCCGCCTTCAACCATTCCATGGCTATGTACCACGGTACGTGCACGCATGATAAGTAAAAGAATAGAACTAAGTTAAGTTATGAAACCATAATTGATTCATAAGAGATCATAATTGGTTCATGGATGATGATATGTTCTGTGTCGCGGATGTAACAGTTGTACTTGTTGTGCGAAAGCTCACGTCTTACGTCTATGCTGTAGGTAAGCAACCTGCCAGCAATCTCTGATGCAATACTGTGGAAGGCTGGTGCTGCGGACTGTGAAATGTGGGATGGATACCGCCACGAGTTTTGGAAAAATATGTTTTATAAAATATGTTGTAATGATAATGGGGTTTTCATTATGTTTCATGTATGTATGATAAAGTTTATGTATGTATGGCAAGCAAGTTCATGAAGAAGCAAATTTTCACAAGATTTGGCACCCCAAGGGCAGTAATCAGCGATGAAGGGACGCATTTTTGCAGGCATTGCTAGCAAAGTATAATGTTCGCCATAGAGTTGCTACAAGCTATCACCCACAGACTAATGGGCAAGCCGAAGCATCTAACAAGCAAATCAAGTCCATTTTGGAGAAAACTGTAAGCCCTACTAAAAATGACTGGTCCAAAAGGTTGGATGATGCATTATGGGCCTATAGGACTGCCTACAAAACCCCAATTGGAATGTCTCCTTACCAATTGGTGTTTGGGAAAGCATGTCATTTACCTTTGGAGATGGAGCACAAGGCTTATTGGGCGCTCAAACAATTGAATATGGACATGAATGCAGCTGGAGAAAAGAGAGTGATGCAACTCAATGAGTTAGATGAGTTTCGGTTACAAGCATATGAGAATTCAAGCTTTATAAGGAAAAGGTCAAACGGTGGCATGACAAGAGAATCGTGAGCAGAACTTTCGAACGGGGGCAGCAAGTTCTTTTGTTCAATTCAAGATTGAAGCTCTTCCCAGGAAAGTTAAAGTCTCGTTGGTCAGGTCCGTTCACAATTGCTACTGTATTTCCTCATGCAGCAGTGGAATTGCAAGATGACAAGTCTGGAAGGAAGTTCTTAGTGAATGGACAGAGAGTCAAGCATTATTGGGGAGGTCCTGTGGATCGTTCTAAGACCTCCATCACTCTCAAAGAAGCATGAAAAAGGGAAGTAGTCGGGCTGATGACTTAAAAACAAGCGCTCTTGGGAGGCAACCCAAAATTTTTCTTGTTTTGTTATTTTGGTTTATTTTAATTTGTTTGAGTTGTTGATTCAGTTTTTGTTAAGAAATTTGAACTAATTTGATGAAATTTTTCTATGTAGAAATCGGGGGAGCAATCTGTTCTAAAATGCTACAGGAATGCTGCAGCATTTCTGAAAAAATCGCGAGAGCTCTCTGTCCTAAAATGCTGCAGGCAGCATTTTTTTCAAAAAGAAATCGGGGGAGCAATCTGTCCTAAAATGCTGCAGCATTTTTTCAAAAAAAATCGGGAGAGCTCTCTGTCCTAAAATGCTGCAGGATTGCTGCAGCATTTCAAAAAAAAAAATTTATAATAATAAAAATATATATATTTATATATTGATATATATATATATATAGTTAAATAATAAGAAGCTATATATATTCTTTTCTTTTCTTCTTCTGCGCCGTCCACCTAGCCATATATCCAGCCTAATTTTTTTTTCTTCTTTTTGTTTTCTCCTTTAGCCTGCCGACGCATCGCTCCCAGCGCATCAGCCCGAAGATTCCTCGCTGTCAGTTGCCCAGCTGCCAAACCCTCGCTCCCAGCCACTGCTTCGCCCCACAGCACCCCACAGCGTCACCACACCGACTCCCCTCGTTGCCAACTGCCCACATTGAACCAACGACGTGCACCCACCCAGCAAAACGCCAAGCAACCTTCCTCAGATTTCACTGCACATTTTGTAAGAAAAGACCCACAAATTTGGGTATTTTTATTTTAGGTCACAAAGTAAGTTTGGGGGAGGTGTCTTTACAATTTGTGCTAGCATTGTGGGCGAAGTTTTGGCGTCAAATTCCCTGCAAATCACCGGATTCCAAAGGGGCGTGAGTTCTTTTAAATTTTTTTCTTTTCTTCTTTAATTTGCAGTTAATTTTCAGTCAAAAAAATATATTTATATATATATATATATCTAAATGTTTTTTGTGGGTTAGTTTTTGATTTAAATCTCTGGTTTGGTTAAAAATTTGATTGTGTGTGTTTGTGGATTATTTGATTTTGTGGGTTTCATTGGGGTTGAATTCCATTCCCTGGATAGTCCATTGTCGGTAGATTTTGTAGTGTGTGGTTTATTTGGAAGGGTAGTGCTCCTAGGCAAATAAAAAAAAAATGCCAGTCAAGAAGCGGGCAATGAGAGGGAAAGGGAAGGCCGCTGCTATAAATGTAGGATTTCCAATGGTTGCTAAGTTTGAATCTGAGCTTGCCAGGAATAGGTTTAATGACTCTTTTGCCGAGAGGAATCTGTGGCCCGAGAGAGGGTTTGCTTATATGTCCAGTAACACCCTAGGGTATCCTGAGTATATTTACTCAGTAATCTTCAAGAACAACTGGAAAAATTTCTGTCAACACCCTTCATCTGCCATTATCCCGCTTGTTAGGGAATTTTATGCTAATTTTGACGTTGGCAACCCCAATTTGGTGTACGTGAGAGGTAAAAGAGTGGATATTAGTGGAGCAGCAATTAATAATGTCTATAGGCTAAATGATGTGGAGGATGAATACATTGAATTTTCTAAGCGTGTGAATGAGAATCAACTGAGTGAAATTGTAAAGGAAATTTGTGTGCCAGGGACTGAGTGGATCAAATCAGCTCGAGGGTCTAGATCTTTATCTACGTGTAATCTTAAACCGGGGCCTTTGATTTGGAACCATTTTCTCAAGTCTAGACTCATGCCTTCCACCCATGATAACACAGTTAATAAGGATAGGGCATTCTGCTTTTTGCTATAGTTGTGGGTAGAAAGATTAATGTGGGGGATGTCATTAATGAGCAAATTGGTGTTTGTGCAGGCAGGCAAAGTGGGGGTTTATGGTTTCCCTCTCTTATTACTAGTTTGTGCTTAGCACAAGGTGTGAAGATTTCTAGCGAGGAGGAAAAGCTTAAAGCAGCACAGCCTATCACCATGACAGTTATAACCCGATTGTTGCACGACAAACCAGCAATAGCAACAGCAGAAAACCCAAGCCCGGTCCCTGAGGCTTGTCCCCCGGAGCATTCTAACCGCGCTTCTTTTGATGCGGGGTCACGTTTCCTCCAATTAGAGCAGCGAATAAGTCAGATGGAGGTCATGCAATATGAATCATTGCAAATGATGCGGGATTTTTGGAAGTATGAACGTGACAAGGACTTGGCTCTTCAGAAGCATTTCCGATCCAATTCTAAGCGGTTTCAGTCCTTTCCGAAATTCCCACAGCACTTGTGTGACTCTTCTGCTGAGGATTCTGAGCCTGAGAGGGACGTTACTCCTGAAGCTGTGGCCTCCAGTCATTCAATGGACGAAGCCCTCGATGTACCCACGACTGCTCCTACCGCAGTCCGAGATAAAGGAAAGAATGCCATGGCTAAGCCAGTTGAGACGAAATCAATCCTTCGAAGTGCAGCTAATTGGAAATGGAAGCATTAAGGGTGATCGTCAGTAGCCTCCGCGGTTTCAGGGGAGTTTTCTTTGGCTAATGGTTTATTTTTCTCTTTGTTTTTCGTTTTATTTCATTTTTACATATCTGGTTAGTGTGTTTGTTGCTTGTTTTTCTGTTGATATTTTAGAAACAGTGAGGACACTGTTTAATTTTAAGTTTGGGGGTGCATGGAATTGCAAGTCCATGTATTTTTCTGTTGTTTTTGTATTTTTGTTTGTTTTCTGTTTATCTTTATGTGTTGGTTTATTTAGTATGCTAAACCCGAGATATGTTTGTTTGGTGTTGTTTTTATTGTTTGTTTTTAGGCTTTTTAATGTTTGTGGTGTGTTTTGTGTTTGTGATGTATTGGAGATTCCGTTTTTTAGTCGGTTGTGTTAGAAGATGGTTTTCAATGACGATGAAAAAAAAAAAAAAAAAGTGTTGACTACCTTGTTTTGTGCAATGCTCTGACTTGTTTGGGTGTTAGGAAAACCTGTTGAGCTGGTTTTGGATGTAATGTCCCTTGTTTCATTGAGCACAACATCTTAGTATAACTTTTTAAGAAGCTTAGTGATAGCTAGATTGTGTGAGAGCTGAGGTCTCTAGAATTGATTTAGAGAAACCCTCGAGGCGAAATCGTTGGAAACTTAGCATGAGGGAGATGAATTAGGCCATATTTGATCAGTTTGAGCCTTTTCTAGCCACCAATGTTCATATGCATCCTTAGTCACCCATTTTGAGCTTTAAGACCTATTTCTTTGGCACCTTGAATGACACCTAAATGCTATACAGTTGTTTTTTTATGAATTAACATGAATTTCTGAGGGAAAAAAAAAAAAGGACTCCGCTATTCTGAGTTGCCTAGTAACCAGGAGTAACATGAGCCCCATGTGTACTTTTACGTTAAACGGCAATTCATCATATGAGTATGCTATAGCAATTCTGAAGTGTGACGTTGCTGAGTAACCGGGTGTCTTCATCACCAATGTTGGCATTCGCGTAAAAAGGTAACAGTGACATGATGAATGAAAAAAAAAAAAAAAAAAAGGAATAAAGTGTTGTATGAAGTGTTGATCAAAGATGGTATTTGGTTCCAAGTGTCTTAAAGGATGAGGATGACCATTTTGATTCTTAGAACTAGCTGTGTGTTATGGTGTTGAGCCTAAAGATTAAATCCTTTATCCTACCTTAACCTCAGCCCGACATTGCAAGTCATTAAAGTCCTATTGATCCTCAGTGCTAGGTATTCTTACATTAGTGGAGAGGGAATCAATAAGTCAACCTATGGAGGCTCGGTGATCGTGGTCTAGTTTGAAGTAAGTCATTGGGAAGGAAGTACAAAGGATGTGCACACACACACCAAGGGATAGCATTCAGACCAAGTGACATGATAGGTTGACCTAGCACTTAAAGAAAGTTGGTGTTGAGCATAGGCAGGTGGTTTAATTAAATAAAAAAAAACTCTGAGAAAATAACATATCTTCTTGACCGTTATGACTGCAAGATTGAAATCTCCTACTGTCATAAGTTCTTTTTATTATGGTCTTTTCTTAATGTTTGTGTCATTGTCTTTCGTTTGAGTCATTACTCGGGGGCGAGCAATGTTCTAAGTTTGGGGGTGTGATAACTCTAGAAATTAGAGTTATCTTAAGCACTTTTAGACTTGGATGCAATTGGTTTAGAGAGTATTTGTGTTATTTTTAGCATGTTTTTCCTTTGTTTTATGTTTGTGCGAACTTTTTATCTTGGGTTAAGTGTTTGGTTGTTATTCGGTAATTGTGAAGTGAAATCTGGTCAAATGAGGGTTAAATTGTGCTTAAATTCTTGAATGAAGTGCAGAATTAAAATGTGGAAGAAGCTAGCCAAAAATGCTACAGCATTGCTGCAGCAAATTGTTCCAGCTGGCATTTTTTCTGAGAAAAGCTAAAAAAAGAGATTACAGCTCATACTTGTGGGGACCATTTTTCTACCTCAGCTAGGAGGTCACGTGAGCTGTGGTGTTTGCCCTAAAAGGGATATACATTTTTTTATGGAAAAAGGGTAGCCGCATGATAGAGGAGCCGGCAGAGAAAAAGAAAAGAAGGAGAGAAGGAAATACACCATTTTTGGGCAAGAGAGAGAGAGAGAGCTCAGGAACTTGGAGCTTCCATTTTTATGCTCATTTTGGGATCCGAGCTCAGGAGGAGAAGGACGCAAGACGAGAAGAACCATTTTGAGCCACTTGGAGTTTTTCTTCTTCTTACTCTTTCTTGATTTATTTTCTGATTTTCATTTGCTGTTGAACAATGGATGATGATTTTAAGCTTGCTTTTGTAATCCGAAATATGAACTAAATTGTTTAGCTAGGACCCTAATGGAACCAAGGTTGTAGGAATGTTATGTTGATGTTGAATTGCTAGATAATGTTCTGCTCTTGTTCATTCATGTGTGTGTTAAGTTTATTTCTATTTTCTGACTGGTCATCAACTATAGGAAATCAGATTTAGATTAATACCGGAAGGGTTAATTTAAGTTAGAAATAACATGGATGATGCAAGTTCAATATGCTTGTCTAGGTTTATTGATTTGTGAATGGTATAGGAATATATTGTTCATCTTGCATAACCCACAAGACCCGAGCCTTAAAATTGCATTCTAAGAGCTGGATTCGCATAGGAATATGTTGAAAAAGGTTTGAGGAAGTAGCCATAATAATTCGGAAGATTTTTATGAATCAAAACAGAGGTTTGGTTAACAGGCGCAGAGCATGCTATAGCATTCTAGTAGCATTCGTGTAGCAGACCTGCAACTAAGGTGAAATTAGGTGTCCTAGCTTGTTTAACCCATTGGTTTCCCAAACTCAACTGCAATCCCGTTATTTTCATTAGTTTTGCTTGCTTTTGCTTTGCTTTTAATTGTTACATAATTTTTATTGAATTTCCAATTCAGTTCTTTATTTTTATTTCATACCTTCTTTGGTATTAAAATAGCTTTTACTTGATAATTTTGGTGATTTAATCCTCGAGGGACGATATCCGTACAATTGTGTACACTTTATTACTTGTACGACTCGTATACTTGTGAGTGTTCAATTGAGCGAACAGATACCCGAGTTACTGGACGGGGTCCAAAGCCCGAGGTTGACTTAGGATAATTGGACTAAGTTTGACTACCTCAAGGGTTACTCAAGGCAACCCAACAAGGTATTAAGATTGAGTTTGAACCTAAAACCCAAAAGATTATGGATAAAAATGACAAGGCATAGGCCAAGGTAAGGATGATAACCTAACCCTATTCATGTATGATTGGGATTAATACCCAAGGTTACCTTATGTAACCAAGTAAGTCATCATGAGTTATAGGGGGGACATATATTATGAATGGGTGTTGGTTAGGTCACCAACATCTTAAGGTTATAATTATGAAGCCTTATACTATGTCCTTTGAAATAACAGGAGATAGCCTGTTGTTGTGCCTCAGCTTGGAGCTGCACAAAATAGGACATAGCTAACTAGGTAAGTACAACTCCGCCTACAGCATAGGCCTTTTGTTGTGTTACTTGCTTAATATGTTATATGTTAGGGTATGTCATGGTATGTTATGGTATGGTATGTTATGGTATTGTATGTTATGGTATGATGTAGTATGTTATGTTACGAGGTATTATGTTATGATGCTTATGTTATGAATAAGGTTATGTTATGATATATGTTTTGAAATTGTGACATCATGAAGCATGTTCACTAATATTAAATCACATGGTAAGAGCAAGATAAGATATGGAATAAGACAAGTTAAAATGATGTGTCGTACCGACTCGCCACGAGGGTGGGTTTAAATAGTATGATTCATGGTTTGAGTTGGATTGGATCGGCTGCCTCGACTACTCCATGTTAAACGGTTTGTTTCATGGTTTGAGTTAGAACGGACTGGCCGCCTTCAACCATTCCATGGCTATGTACCACGGTACGTGCACGCATGATAAGTAAAAGAATAGAACTAAGTTAAGTTATGAAACCATAATTGATTCATAAGAGATCATAATTGGTTCATGGATGATGATATGTTCTGTGTCGCGGATGTAACAGTTGTACTTGTTGTGCGAAAGCTCACGTCTTACGTCTATGCTGTAGGTAAGCAACCTGCCAGCAATCTCTGATGCAATACTGTGGAAGGCTGGTGCTGCGGACTGTGAAATGTGGGATGGATACCGCCACGAGTTTTGGAAAAATATGTTTTATAAAATATGTTGTAATGATAATGGGGTTTTCATTATGTTTCATGTATGTATGATAAAGTTTATGTATGTATGGCAAGCAAGTTCATGAAGAAGCAAATTTTCACAAGATTTGGCACCCCAAGGGCAGTAATCAGCGATGAAGGGACGCATTTTTGCAGGCATTGCTAGCAAAGTATAATGTTCGCCATAGAGTTGCTACAAGCTATCACCCACAGACTAATGGGCAAGCCGAAGCATCTAACAAGCAAATCAAGTCCATTTTGGAGAAAACTGTAAGCCCTACTAAAAAGGACTGGTCCAAAAGGTTGGATGATGCATTATGGGCCTATAGGACTGCCTACAAAACCCCAATTGGAATGTCTCCTTACCAATTGGTGTTTGGGAAAGCATGTCATTTACCTTTGGAGATGGAGCACAAGGCTTATTGGGCGCTCAAACAATTGAATATGGACATGAATACAGCTGGAGAAAAGAGAGTGATGCAACTCAATGAGTTAGATGAGTTTCGGTTACAAGCATATGAGAATTCAAGCTTTATAAGGAAAAGGTCAAACGGTGGCATGACAAGAGAATCGTGAGCAGAACTTTCGAACGGGGGCAGCAAGTTCTTTTGTTCAATTCAAGATTGAAGCTCTTCCCAGGAAAGTTAAAGTCTCGTTGGTCAGGTCCGTTCACAATTGCTACTGTATTTCCTCATGCAGCAGTGGAATTGCAAGATGACAAGTCTGGAAGGAAGTTCTTAGTGAATGGACAGAGAGTCAAGCATTATTGGGGAGGTCCTGTGGATCGTTCTAAGACCTCCATCACTCTCAAAGAAGCATGAAAAAGGGAAGTAGTCGGGCTGATGACTTAAAAACAAGCGCTCTTGGGAGGCAACCCAAAATTTTTCTTGTTTTGTTATTTTGGTTTATTTTAATTTGTTTGAGTTGTTGATTCAGTTTTTGTTAAGAAATTTGAACTAATTTGATGAAATTTTTCTATGTAGAAATCGGGGGAGCAATCTGTTCTAAAATGCTACAGGAATGCTGCAGCATTTCTGAAAAAATCGCGAGAGCTCTCTGTCCTAAAATGCTGCAGGAATGCTGCAGCATTTTTTCAAAAAGAAATCGGGGGAGCAATCTGTCCTAAAATGCTGCAGCATTTTTTCAAAAAAAATCGGGAGAGCTCTCTGTCCTAAAATGCTGCAGGATTGCTGCAGCATTTCAAAAAAAAAAATTTATAATAATAAAAATATATATATTTATATATTGATATATATATATATAGAGTTAAATAATAAGAAGCTATATATATTCTTTTATTTTCTTCTTCTGCGCCGTCCACCTAGCCATATATCCAGCCTAATTTTTTTTCTTCTTTTTGTTTTCTCCTTTAGCCTGCCGACGCATCGCTCCCAGCGCATCAGCCCGAAGATTCCTCGCTGTCAGTTGCCCAGCTGCCAAACCCTCGCTCCCAGCCACTGCTTCGCCCCACAGCACCCCACAGCGTCACCACACCGACTCCCCTCGTTGCCAACTGCCCACATTGAACCAACGACGTGCACCCACCCAGCAAAACGCCAAGCAACCTTCCTCAGATTTCACTGCACATTTTGTAAGAAAAGACCCACAAATTTGGGTATTTTTATTTTGGGTCACAAAGTAAGTTTGGGGGAGGTGTCTTTACAATTTGTGCTAGCATTGTGGGCGAAGTTTTGGCGTCAAATTCCCTGCAAATCACCGGATTCCAAAGGGGCGTGAGTTCTTTTGAATTTTTTTCTTTTCTTCTTTAATTTGCAGTTAATTTTCAGTCAAAAAAATATATTTATATATATATATATATCTAAATGTTTTTTGTGGGTTAGTTTTTGATTTAAATCTCTGGTTTGGTTAAAAATTTGATTGTGTGTGTTTGTGGATTATTTGATTTTGTGGGTTTCATTAGGGTTGAATTCCATTCCCTGGATAGTCCATTGTCGGTAGATTTTGTAGTGTGTGGTTTATTTGGAAGGGTAGTGCTCCTAGGCAAATAAAAAAAAAATGCCAGTCAAGAAGCGGGCAATGAGAGGGAAAGGGAAGGCCGCTGCTATAAATGTAGGATTTCCAATGGTTGCTAAGTTTGAATCTGAGCTTGCCAGGAATAGGTTTAATGACTCTTTTGCCGAGAGGAATCTGTGGCCCGAGAGAGGGTTTGCTTATATGTCCAGTAACACCCTAGGGTATCCTGAGTATATTTACTCAGTAATCTTCAAGAACAACTGGAAAAATTTCTGTCAACACCCTTCATCTGCCATTATCCCGCTTGTTAGGGAATTTTATCCTAATTTTGACGTTGGCAACCCCAATTTGGTGTACGTGAGAGGTAAAAGAGTGGATATTAGTGGAGCAGCAATTAATAATGTCTATAGGCTAAATGATGTGGAGGATGAATACATTGAATTTTCTAAGCGTGTGAATGAGAATCAACTGAGTGAAATTGTAAAGGAAATTTGTGTGCCAGGGACTGAGTGGATCAAATCAGCTCGAGGGTCTAGATCTTTATCTACGTGTAATCTTAAACCGGGGCCTTTGATTTGGAACCATTTTCTCAAGTCTAGACTCATGCCTTCCACCCATGATAACACAGTTAATAAGGATAGGGCATTCTGCTTTTTGCTATAGTTGTGGGTAGAAAGATTAATGTGGGGGATGTCATTAATGAGCAAATTGGTGTTTGTGCAGGCAGGCAAAGTGGGGGTTTATGGTTTCCCTCTCTTATTACTAGTTTGTGCTTAGCACAAGGTGTGGAGATTTCTAGCGAGGAGGAAAAGCTTAAAGCAGCACAGCCTATCACCATGACAGTTATAACCCGATTGTTGCACGACAAACCAGCAATAGCAACAGCAGAAAACCCAAGCCCGGTCCCTGAGGCTTGTCCCCCGGAGCATTCTAACCGCGCTTCTTTTGATGCGGGGTCACGTTTCCTCCAATTAGAGCAGTGAATAAGTCAGATGGAGGTCATGCAATATGAATCATTGCAAATGATGCGGGATTTTTGGAAGTATGAACGTGACAAGGACTTGGCTCTTCAGAAGCATTTCCGATCCAATTCTAAGCGGTTTCAGTCCTTTCCGAAATTCCCACAGCACTTGTGTGACTCTTCTGCTGAGGATTCTGAGCCTGAGAGGGACGTTACTCCTGAAGCTGTGGCCTCCAGTCATTCAATGGACGAAGCCCTCGATGTACCCACGACTGCTCCTACCGCAGTCCGAGATAAAGGAAAGAATGCCATGGCTAAGCCAGTTGAGAAGAAATCAATCCTTCGAAGTGCAGCTAATTGGAAATGGAAGCATTAAGGGTGATCGTCAGTAGCCTCCGCGGTTTCAGGGGAGTTTTCTTTGGCTAATGGTTTATTTTTCTCTTTGTTTTTCGTTTTATTTCATTTTTACATATCTGGTTAGTGTGTTTGTTGCTTGTTTTTCTGTTGATATTTTAGAAACAGTGAGGACACTGTTTAATTTTAAGTTTGGGGGTGCATGGAATTGCAAGTCCATGTATTTTTCTGTTGTTTTTGTATTTTTGTTTGTTTTCTGTTTATCTTTATGTGTTGGTTTATTTAGTATGCTAAACCCGAGATATGTTTGTTTGGTGTTGTTTTTATTGTTTGTTTTTAGGCTTTTTAATGTTTGTGGTGTGTTTTGTGTTTGTGATGTATTGGAGATTCCGTTTTTTAGTCGGTTGTGTTAGAAGATGGTTTTCAATGATGATGAAAAAAAAAAAAAAAAAAGTGTTGACTACCTTGTTTTGTGCAATGCTCTGACTTGTTTGGGTGTTAGGAAAACCTGTTGAGCTGGTTTTGGATGTAATGTCCCTTGTTTCATTGAGCACAACATCTTAGTATAACTTTCTAAGAAGCTTAGTGATAGCTAGATTGTGTGAGAGCTGAGGTCTCTAGAATTGATTTAGAGAAACCCTCGAGGCGAAATCGTTGGAAACTTAGCATGAGGGAGATGAATTAGGCCATATTTGATCAGTTTGAGCCTTTTCTAGCCACCAATGTTCATATGCATCCTTAGTCACCCACTTTGAGCTTTAAGACCTATTTCTTTGGCACCTTGAATGACACCTAAATGCTATACAGTTGTTGTTTTATGAATTAACATGAATTTCTGAGGAAAAAAAAAAAAAAAGGACTCCGCTATTCTGAGTTGCCTAGTAACCAGGAGTAACATGAGCCCCATGTGTACTTTTACGTTAAACGGCAATTCATCATATGAGTATGCTATAGCAATTCTGAAGTGTGACGTTGCTGAGTAACCGGGTGTCTTCATCACCAATGTTGGCATTCGCGTAAAAAGGTAACAGTGACATGATGAATGAAAAAAAAAAAAAAAAAAAAGGAATAAAGTGTTGTATGAAGTGTTGATCAAAGATGGTATTTGGTTCCAAGTGTCTTAAAGGATGAGGATGACCATTTTGATTCTTAGAACTAGCTGTGTGTTATGGTGTTGAGCCTAAAGATTAAATCCTTTATCCTACCTTAACCTCAGCCCGACATTGCAAGTCATTAAAGTCCTATTGATCCTCAGTGCTAGGTATTCTTACATTAGTGGAGAGGGAATCAATAAGTCAACCTATGGAGGCTCGGTGATCGTGGTCTAGTTTGAAGTAAGTCATTGGGAAGGAAGTACAAAGGATGTGCACACACACACCAAGGGATAGCATTCAGACCAAGTGACATGATAGGTTGACCTAGCACTTAAAGAAAGTTGGTGTTGAGCATAGGCAGGTGGTTTAATTAAATAAAAAAAACTCTGAGAAAATAACATATCTTCTTGACCGTTATGACTGCAAGATTGAAATCTCCTACTGTCATAAGTTCTTTTTATTATGGTCTTTTCTTAATGTTTGTGTCATTGTCTTTCGTTTGAGTCATTACTCGGGGGCGAGCAATGTTCTAAGTTTGGGGGTGTGATAACTCTAGAAATTAGAGTTATCTTAAGCACTTTTAGACTTGGATGCAATTGGTTTAGAGAGTATTTGTGTTATTTTTAGCATGTTTTTCCTTTGTTTTATGTTTGTGCGAACTTTTTATCTTGGGTTAAGTGTTTGGTTGTTATTCGGTAATTGTGAAGTGAAATCTGGTCAAATGAGGGTTAAATTGTGCTTAAATTCTTGAATGAAGTGCAGAATTAAAATGTGGAAGAAGCTAGCCAAAAATGCTACAGCATTGCTGCAGCAAATTGTTCCAGCTGGCATTTTTTCTGAGAAAAGCTAAAAAAAGAGATTACAGCTCATACTTGTGGGGACCATTTTTCTACCTCAGCTAGGAGGTCACGTGAGCTGTGGTGTTTGCCCTAAAAGGGATATACATTTTTTTATGGAAAAAGGGTAGCCGCATGATAGAGGAGCCGGCAGAGAAAAAGAAAAGAAGGAGAGAAGGAAATACACCATTTTTGGGCAAGAGAGAGAGAGAGAGCTCAGGAACTTGGAGCTTCCATTTTTATGCTCATTTTGGGATCCGAGCTCAGGAGGAGAAGGACGCAAGACGAGAAGAACCATTTTGAGCCACTTGGAGTTTTTCTTCTTCTTACTCTTTCTTGATTTATTTTCTGATTTTCATTTGCTGTTGAACAATGGATGATGATTTTAAGCTTGCTTTTGTAATCCGAAATATGAACTAAATTGTTTAGCTAGGACCCTAATGGAACCAAGGTTGTAGGAATGTTATGTTGATGTTGAATTGCTAGATAATGTTCTGCTCTTGTTCATTCATGTGTGTGTTAAGTTTATTTCTATTTTCTGACTGGTCATCAACTATAGGAAATCAGATTTAGATTAATACCGGAAGGGTTAATTTAAGTTAGAAATAACATGGATGATGCAAGTTCAATATGCTTGTCTAGGTTTATTGATTTGTGAATGGTATAGGAATATATTGTTCATCTTGCATAACCCACAAGACCCGAGCCTTAAAATTGCATTCTAAGAGCTGGATTCGCATAGGAATATGTTGAAAAAGGTTTGAGGAAGTAGCCATAATAATTCGGAAGATTTTTATGAATCAAAACAGAGGTTTGGTTAACAGGCGCAGAGCATGCTATAGCATTCTAGTAGCATTCGTGTAGCAGACCTGCAACTAAGGTGAAATTAGGTGTCCTAGCTTGTTTAACCCATTGGTTTCCCAAACTCAACTGCAATCCCGTTATTTTCATTAGTCTTGCTTGCTTTTGCTTTGCTTTTAATTGTTACATAATTTTTATTGAATTTCCAATTCAGTTCTTTATTTTTATTTCATACCTTCTTTGGTATTAAAATAGCTTTTACTTGATAATTTTGGTGATTTAATCCTCGAGGGACGATATCCGTACAATTGTGTACACTTTATTACTTGTACTGACTCGTATACTTGTGAGTGTTCAATTGAGCGAACAGATACCCGAGTTACTGGACGGGGTCCAAAGCCCAAGGTTGACTTAGGATAATTGGACTAAGTTTGACTACCTCAAGGGTTACTCAAGGCAACCCAACAAGGTATTAAGATTGAGTTTGAACCTAAAACCCAAAAGATTATGGATAAAAATGACAAGGCATAGGCCAAGGTAAGGATGATAACCTAACCCTATTCATGTATGATTGGGATTAATACCCAAGGTTACCTTATGTAACCAAGTAAGTCATCATGAGTTATAGGGGGGACATATATTATGAATGGGTGTTGGTTAGGTCACCAACATCTTAAGGTTATAATTATGAAGCCTTATACTATGTCCTTTGAAATAACAGGAGATAGCCTGTTGTTGTGCCTCAGCTTGGAGCTGCACAAAATAGGACATAGCTAACTAGGTAAGTACAACTCCGCCTACAGCATAGGCCTTTTGTTGTGTTACTTGCTTAATATGTTATATGTTAGGGTATGTCATGGTATGTTATGGTATGGTATGTTATGGTATTGTATGTTATGGTATGATGTAGTATGTTATGTTACGAGGTATTATGTTATGATGCTTATATTATGAATAAGGTTATGTTATGATATATGTTTTGAAATTGTGACATCATGAAGCATGTTCACTAATATTAAATCACATGGTAAGAGCAAGATAAGATATGGAATAAGACAAGTTAAAATGATGTGTCGTACCGACTCGCCACGAGGGTGGGTTTAAATAGTATGATTCATGGTTTGAGTTGGATTGGATCGGCTGCCTCGACTACTCCATGTTAAACGGTTTGTTTCATGGTTTGAGTTAGAACGGACTGGCCGCCTTCAACCATTCCATGGCTATGTACCACGGTACGTGCACGCATGATAAGTAAAAGAATAGAACTAAGTTAAGTTATGAAACCATAATTGATTCATAAGAGATCATAATTGGTTCATGGATGATGATATGTTCTGTGTCGCGGATGTAACAGTTGTACTTGTTGTGCGAAAGCTCACGTCTTACGTCTATGCTGTAGGTAAGCAACCTGCCAGCAATCTCTGATGCAATACTGTGGAAGGCTGGTGCTGCGGACTGTGAAATGTGGGATGGATACCGCCACGAGTTTTGGAAAAATATGTTTTATAAAATATGTTGTAATGATAATGGGGTTTTCATTATGTTTCATGTATGTATGATAAAGTTTATGTATGTATGGCAAGCAAGTTCATGAAGAAGCAAATTTTCACAAGATTTGGCACCCCAAGGGCAGTAATCAGCGATGAAGGGACGCATTTTTGCAGCAGGTACTTTGAGGCATTGCTAGCAAAGTATAATGTTCACCATAGAGTTGCTACAAGCTATCACCCACAGACTAATGGGCAAGCCGAAGCATCTAACAAGCAAATCAAGTCCATTTTGGAGAAAACTGTAAGCCCTACTAAAAAGGACTGGTCCAAAAGGTTGGATGATGCATTATGGGCCTATAGGACTGCCTACAAAACCCCAATTGGAATGTCTCCTTACCAATTGGTGTTTGGGAAAGCATGTCATTTACCTTTGGAGATGGAGCACAAGGCTTATTGGGCGCTCAAACAATTGAATATGGACATGAATGCAGCTGGAGAAAAGAGAGTGATGCAACTCAATGAGTTAGATGAGTTTCGGTTACAAGCATATGAGAATTCAAGCTTTATAAGGAAAAGGTCAAACGGTGGCATGACAAGAGAATCGTGAGCAGAACTTTCGAACGGGGGCAGCAAGTTCTTTTGTTCAATTCAAGATTGAAGCTCTTCCCAGGAAAGTTAAAGTCTCGTTGGTCAGGTCCGTTCACAATTGCTACTGTATTTCCTCATGCAGCAGTGGAATTGCAAGATGACAAGTCTGGAAGGAAGTTCTTAGTGAATGGACAGAGAGTCAAGCATTATTGGGGAGGTCCTGTGGATCGTTCTAAGACCTCCATCACTCTCAAAGAAGCATGAAAAAGGGAAGTAGTCGGGCTGATGACTTAAAAACAAGCGCTCTTGGGAGGCAACCCAAAATTTTTCTTGTTTTGTTATTTTGGTTTATTTTAATTTGTTTGAGTTGTTGATTCAGTTTTTGTTAAGAAATTTGAACTAATTTGATGAAATTTTTCTATGTAGAAATCGGGGGAGCAATCTGTTCTAAAATGCTACAGGAATGCTGCAGCATTTCTGAAAAAATCGCGAGAGCTCTCTGTCCTAAAATGCTGCAGGAATGCTGCAGCATTTTTTCAAAAAGAAATCGGGGGAGCAATCTGTCCTAAAATGCTGCAGCATTTTTTCAAAAAAAATCGGGAGAGCTCTCTGTCCTAAAATGCTGCAGGATTGCTGCAGCATTTCAAAAAAAAAAATTATAATAATAAAAATATATATATTTATATATTGATATATATATATATAGTTAAATAATAAGAAGCTATATATATTCTTTTCTTTTCTTCTTCTGCGCCGTCCACCTAGCCATATATCCAGCCTAATTTTTTTTTCTTCTTTTTGTTTTCTCCTTTAGCCTACCGACGCATCGCTCCCAGCGCATCAGCCCGAAGATTCCTCGCTGTCAGTTGCCCAGCTGCCAAACCCTCGCTCCCAGCCACTGCTTCGCCCCACAGCACCCCACAGCGTCACCACACCGACTCCCCTCGTTGCCAACTGCCCACATTGAACCAACGACGTGCACCCACCCAGCAAAACGCCAAGCAACCTTCCTCAGATTTCACTGCACATTTTGTAAGAAAAGACCCACAAATTTGTGTATTTTTATTTTGGGTCACAAAGTAAGTTTGGGGGAGGTGTCTTTACAATTTGTGCTAGCATTGTGGGCGAAGTTTTGGCGTCAAATTCCCTGCAAATCACCGGATTCCAAAGGGGCGTGAGTTCTTTTGAATTTTTTTCTTTTCTTCTTTAATTTGCAGTTAATTTTCAGTCAAAAAAATATATTTATATATATATATATATCTAAATGTTTTTTGTGGGTTAGTTTTTGATTTAAATCTCTGGTTTGGTTAAAAATTTGATTGTGTGTGTTTGTGGATTATTTGATTTTGTGGGTTTCATTGGGGTTGAATTCCATTCCCTGGATAGTCCATTGTCGGTAGATTTTGTAGTGTGTGGTTTATTTGGAAGGGTAGTGCTCCTAGGCAAATAAAAAAAAAATGCCAGTCAAGAAGCGGGCAATGAGAGGGAAAGGGAAGGCCGCTGCTATAAATGTAGGATTTCCAATGGTTGCTAAGTTTGAATCTGAGCTTGCCAGGAATAGGTTTAATGACTCTTTTGCCGAGAGGAATCTGTGGCCCGAGAGAGGGTTTGCTTATATGTCCAGTAACACCCTAGGGTATCCTGAGTATATTTACTCAGTAATCTTCAAGAACAACTGGAAAAATTTCTGTCAACACCCTTCATCTGCCATTGTCCCGCTTGTTAGGGAATTTTATGCTAATTTTGACGTTGGCAACCCCAATTTGGTGTACGTGAGAGGTAAAAGAGTGGATATTAGTGGAGCAGCAATTAATAATGTCTATAGGCTAAATGATGTGGAGGATGAATACATTGAATTTTCTAAGCGTGTGAATGAGAATCAACTGAGTGAAATTGTAAAGGAAATTTGTGTGCCAGGGACTGAGTGGATCAAATCAGCTCGAGGGTCTAGATCTTTATCTACGTGTAATCTTAAACCGGGGCCTTTGATTTGGAACCATTTTCTCAAGTCTAGACTCATGCCTTCCACCCATGATAACACAGTTAATAAGGATAGGGCATTCTGCTTTTTGCTATAGTTGTGGGTAGAAAGATTAATGTGGGGGATGTCATTAATGAGCAAATTGGTGTTTGTGCAGGCAGGCAAAGTGGGGGTTTATGGTTTCCCTCTCTTATTACTAGTTTGTGCTTAGCACAAGGTGTGGAGATTTCTAGCGAGGAGGAAAAGCTTAAAGCAGCACAGCCTATCACCATGACAGTTATAACCCGATTGTTGCACGACAAACCAGCAATAGCAACAGCAGAAAACCCAAGCCCGGTCCCTGAGGCTTGTCCCCCGGAGCATTCTAACCGCGCTTCTTTTGATGCGGGGTCACGTTTCCTCCAATTAGAGCAGCGAATAAGTCAGATGGAGGTCATGCAATATGAATCATTGCAAATGATGCGGGATTTTTGGAAGTATGAACGTGACAAGGACTTGGCTCTTCAGAAGCATTTCCGATCCAATTCTAAGCGGTTTCAGTCCTTTCGAAATTCCCACAGCACTTGTGTGACTCTTCTGCTGAGGATTCTGAGCCTGAGAGGGACGTTACTCCTGAAGCTGTGGCCTCCAGTCATTCAATGGACGAAGCCCTCGATGTACCCACGACTGCTCCTACCGCAGTCCGAGATAAAGGAAAGAATGCCATGGCTAAGCCAGTTGAGACGAAATCAATCCTTCGAAGTGCAGCTAATTGGAAATGGAAGCATTAAGGGTGATCGTCAGTAGCCTCCGCGGTTTCAGGGGAGTTTTCTTTGGCTAATGGTTTATTTTTCTCTTTGTTTTTCGTTTTATTTCATTTTTACATATCTGGTTAGTGTGTTTGTTGCTTGTTTTTCTGTTGATATTTTAGAAACAGTGAGGACACTGTTTAATTTTAAGTTTGGGGGTGCATGGAATTGCAAGTCCATGTATTTTTCTGTTGTTTTTGTATTTTTGTTTGTTTTCTGTTTATCTTTATGTGTTGGTTTATTTAGTATGCTAAACCCGAGATATGTTTGTTTGGTGTTGTTTTTATTGTTTGTTTTTAGGCTTTTTAATGTTTGTGGTGTGTTTTGTGTTTGTGATGTATTGGAGATTCCGTTTTTTAGTCGGTTGTGTTAGAAGATGGTTTTCAATGATGATGAAAAAAAAAAAAAAAAAAGTGTTGACTACCTTGTTTTGTGCAATGCTCTGACTTGTTTGGGTGTTAGGAAAACCTGTTGAGCTGGTTTTGGATGTAATGTCCCTTGTTTCATTGAGCACAACATCTTAGTATAACTTTCTAAGAAGCCTAGTGATAGCTAGATTGTGTGAGAGCTGAGGTCTCTAGAATTGATTTAGAGAAACCCTCGAGGCGAAATCGTTGGAAACTTAGCATGAGGGAGATGAATTAGGCCATATTTGATCAGTTTGAGCCTTTTCTAGCCACCAATGTTCATATGCATCCTTAGTCACCCACTTTGAGCTTTAAGACCTATTTCTTTGGCACCTTGAATGACACCTAAATGCTATACAGTTGTTGTTTTATGAATTAACATGAATTTCTGAGGGAAAAAAAAAAAAAAAAGGACTCCGCTATTCTGAGTTGCCTAGTAACCAGGAGTAACATGAGCCCCATGTGTACTTTTACGTTAAACGGCAATTCATCATATGAGTATGCTATAGCAATTCTGAAGTGTGACGTTGCTGAGTAACCGGGTGTCTTCATCACCAATGTTGGCATTCGCGTAAAAAGGTAACAGTGACATGATTAATGAAAAAAAAAAAAAAAAAAAAGGAATAAAGTGTTGTATGAAGTGTTGATCAAAGATGGTATTTGGTTCCAAGTGTCTTAAAGGATGAGGATGACCATTTTGATTCTTAGAACTAGCTGTGTGTTATGGTGTTGAGCCTAAAGATTAAATCCTTTATCCTACCTTAACCTCAGCCCGACATTGCAAGTCATTAAAGTCCTATTGATCCTCAGTGCTAGGTATTCTTACATTAGTGGAGAGGGAATCAATAAGTCAACCTATGGAGGCTCGGTGATCGTGGTCTAGTTTGAAGTAAGTCATTGGGAAGGAAGTACAAAGGATGTGCACACACACACCAAGGGATAGCATTCAGACCAAGTGACATGATAGGTTGACCTAGCACTTAAAGAAAGTTGGTGTTGAGCATAGGCAGGTGGTTTAATTAAATAAAAAAAAACTCTGAGAAAATAACATATCTTCTTGACCGTTATGACTGCAAGATTGAAATCTCCTACTGTCATAAGTTCTTTTTATTATGGTCTTTTCTTAATGTTTGTGTCATTGTCTTTCGTTTGAGTCATTACTCGGGGGCGAGCAATGTTCTAAGTTTGGGGGTGTGATAACTCTAGAAATTAGAGTTATCTTAAGCACTTTTAGACTTGGATGCAATTGGTTTAGAGAGTATTTGTGTTATTTTTAGCATGTTTTTCCTTTGTTTTATGTTTGTGCGAACTTTTTATCTTGGGTTAAGTGTTTGGTTGTTATTCGGTAATTGTGAAGTGAAATCTGGTCAAATGAGGGTTAAATTGTGCTTAAATTCTTGAATGAAGTGCAGAATTAAAATGTGGAAGAAGCTAGCCAAAAATGCTACAGCATTGCTGCAGCAAATTGTTCCAGCTGGCATTTTTTTATGAGAAAAGCTAAAAAAAGAGATTACAGCTCATACTTGTGGGGACCATTTTTCTACCTCAGCTAGGAGGTCACGTGAGCTGTGGTGTTTGCCCTAAAAGGGATATACATTTTTTTATGGAAAAAGGGTAGCCGCATGATAGAGGAGCCGGCAGAGAAAAAGAAAAGAAGGAGAGAAGGAAATACACCATTTTTGGGCAAGAGAGAGAGAGAGAGCTCAGGAACTTGGAGCTTCCATTTTTATGCTCATTTTGGGATCCGAGCTCAGGAGGAGAAGGACGCAAGACGAGAAGAACCATTTTGAGCCACTTGGAGTTTTTCTTCTTCTTACTCTTTCTTGATTTATTTTCTGATTTTCATTTGCTGTTGAACAATGGATGATGATTTTAAGCTTGCTTTTGTAATCCGAAATATGAACTAAATTGTTTAGCTAGGACCCTAATGGAACCAAGGTTGTAGGAATGTTATGTTGATGTTGAATTGCTAGATAATGTTCTGCTCTTGTTCATTCATGTGTGTGTTAAGTTTATTTCTATTTTCTGACTGGTCATCAACTATAGGAAATCAGATTTAGATTAATACCGGAAGGGTTAATTTAAGTTAGAAATAACATGGATGATGCAAGTTCAATATGCTTGTCTAGGTTTATTGATTTGTGAACTGGTATAGGAATATATTGTTCATCTTGCATAACCCACAAGACCCGAGCCTTAAAATTGCATTCTAAGAGCTGGATTCGCATAGGAATATGTTGAAAAAGGTTTGAGGAAGTAGCCATAATAATTCGGAAGATTTTTATGAATCAAAACAGAGGTTTGGTTAACAGGCGCAGAGCATGCTATAGCATTCTAGTAGCATTCGTGTAGCAGACCTGCAACTAAGGTGAAATTAGGTGTCCTAGCTTGTTTAACCCATTGGTTTCCCAAACTCAACTGCAATCCCGTTATTTTCATTAGTCTTGCTTGCTTTTGCTTTGCTTTTAATTGTTACATAATTTTTATTGAATTTCCAATTCAGTTCTTTATTTTTATTTCATACCTTCTTTGGTATTAAAATAGCTTTTACTTGATAATTTTGGTGATTTAATCCTCGAGGGACGATATCCGTACAATTGTGTACACTTTATTACTTGTACGACTCGTATACTTGTGAGTGTTCAATTGAGCGAACAGATACCCGAGTTACTGGACGGGGTCCAAAGCCCAAGGTTGACTTAGGATAATTGGACTAAGTTTGACTACCTCAAGGGTTACTCAAGGCAACCCAACAAGGTATTAAGATTGAGTTTGAACCTAAAACCCAAAAGATTATGGATAAAAATGACAAGGCATAGGCCAAGGTAAGGATGATAACCTAACCCTATTCATGTATGATTGGGATTAATACCCAAGGTTACCTTATGTAACCAAGTAAGTCATCATGAGTTATAGGGGGGACATATATTATGAATGGGTGTTGGTTAGGTCACCAACATCTTAAGGTTATAATTATGAAGCCTTATACTATGTCCTTTGAAATAACAGGAGATAGCCTGTTGTTGTGCCTCAGCTTGGAGCTGCACAAAATAGGACATAGCTAACTAGGTAAGTACAACTCCGCCTACAGCATAGGCCTTTTGTTGTGTTACTTGCTTAATATGTTATATGTTAGGGTATGTCATGGTATGTTATGGTATGGTATGTTATGGTATTGTATGTTATGGTATGATGTAGTATGTTATGTTACGAGGTATTATGTTATGATGCTTATGTTATGAATAAGGTTATGTTATGATATATGTTTTGAAATTGTGACATCATGAAGCATGTTCACTAATATTAAATCACATGGTAAGAGCAAGATAAGATATGGAATAAGACAAGTTAAAATGATGTGTCGTACCGACTCGCCACGAGGGTGGGTTTAAATAGTATGATTCATGGTTTGAGTTGGATTGGATCGGCTACCTCGACTACTCCATGTTAAACGGTTTGTTTCATGGTTTGAGTTAGAACGGACTGGCCGCCTTCAACCATTCCATGGCTATGTACCACGGTACGTGCACGAATGATAAGTAAAAGAATAGAACTAAGTTAAGTTATGAAACCATAATTGATTCATAAGAGATCATAATTGGTTCATGGATGATGATATGTTCTGTGTCGCGGATGTAACAGTTGTACTTGTTGTGCGAAAGCTCACGTCTTACGTCTATGCTGTAGGTAAGCAACCTGCCAGCAATCTCTGATGCAATACTGTGGAAGGCTGGTGCTGCGGACTGTGAAATGTGGGATGGATACCGCCACGAGTTTTGGAAAAATATGTTTTATAAAATATGTTGTAATGATAATGGGGTTTTCATTATGTTTCATGTATGTATGATAAAGTTTATGTATGTATGGCAAGCAAGTTCATGAAGAAGCAAATTTTCACAAGATTTGGCACCCCAAGGGCAGTAATCAGCGATGAAGGGACGCATTTTTGCAGCAGGTACTTTGAGGCATTGCTAGCAAAGTATAATGTTCGCCATAGAGTTGCTACAAGCTATCACCCACAGACTAATGGGCAAGCCGAAGCATCTAACAAGCAAATCAAGTCCATTTTGGAGAAAACTGTAAGCCCTACTAAAAAGGACTGGTCCAAAAGGTTGGATGATGCATTATGGGCCTATAGGACTGCCTACAAAACCCCAATTGGAATGTCTCCTTACCAATTGGTGTTTGGGAAAGCATGTCATTTACCTTTGGAGATGGAGCACAAGGCTTATTGGGCGCTCAAACAATTGAATATGGACATGAATGCAGCTGGAGAAAAGAGAGTGATGCAACTCAATGAGTTAGATGAGTTTCGGTTACAAGCATATGAGAATTCAAGCTTTATAAGGAAAAGGTCAAACGGTGGCATGACAAGAGAATCGTGAGCAGAACTTTCGAACGGGGGCAGCAAGTTCTTTTGTTCAATTCAAGATTGAAGCTCTTCCCAGGAAAGTTAAAGTCTCGTTGGTCAGGTCCGTTCACAATTGCTACTGTATTTCCTCATGCAGCAGTGGAATTGCAAGATGACAAGTCTGGAAGGAAGTTCTTAGTGAATGGACAGAGAGTCAAGCATTATTGGGGAGGTCCTGTGGATCGTTCTAAGACCTCCATCACTCTCAAAGAAGCATGAAAAAGGGAAGTAGTCGGGCTGATTACTTAAAAACAAGCGCTCTTGGGAGGCAACCCAAAATTTTTCTTGTTTTGTTATTTTGGTTTATTTTAATTTGTTTGAGTTGTTGATTCAGTTTTTGTTAAGAAATTTGAACTAATTTGATGAAATTTTTCTATGTAGAAATCGGGGGAGCAATCTGTTCTAAAATGCTACAGGAATGCTGCAGCATTTCTGAAAAAATCGCGAGAGCTCTCTGTCCTAAAATGCTGCAGGAATGCTGCAGCATTTTTTCAAAAAGAAATCGGGGGAGCAATCTGTCCTAAAATGCTGCAGCATTTTTTCAAAAAAAATCGGGAGAGCTCTCTGTCCTAAAATGCTGCAGGATTGCTGCAGCATTTCAAAAAAAAAAAATTTATAATAATAAAAATATATATATTTATATATTGATATATATATATATATAGTTAAATAATAAGAAGCTATATATATTCTTTTCTTTTCTTCTTCTGCGCCGTCCACCTAGCCATATATCCAGCCTAATTTTTTTTTCTTCTTTTTGTTTTCTCCTTTAGCCTGCCGACGCATCGCTCCCAGCGCATCAGCCCGAAGATTCCTCGCTGTCAGTTGCCCAGCTGCCAAACCCTCGCTCCCAGCCACTGCTTCGCCCCACAGCACCCCACAGCGTCACCACACCGACTCCCCTCGTTGCCAACTGCCCACATTGAACCAACGACGTGCACCCACCCAGCAAAACGCCAAGCAACCTTCCTCAGATTTCACTGCACATTTTGTAAGAAAAGACCCACAAATTTGGGTATTTTTATTTTGGGTCACAAAGTAAGTTTGGGGGAGGTGTCTTTACAATTTGTGCTAGCATTGTGGGCGAAGTTTTGGCGTCAAATTCCCTGCAAATCACCGGATTCCAAAGGGGCGTGAGTTCTTTTGAATTTTTTTCTTTTCTTCTTTAATTTGCAGTTAATTTTCAGTCAAAAAAATATATTTATATATATATATATATCTAAATGTTTTTTGTGGGTTAGTTTTTGATTTAAATCTCTGGTTTGGTTAAAAATTTGATTGTGTGTGTTTGTGGATTATTTGATTTTGTGGGTTTCATTAGGGTTGAATTCCATTCCCTGGATAGTCCATTGTCGGTAGATTTTGTAGTGTGTGGTTTATTTGGAAGGGTAGTGCTCCTAGGCAAATAAAAAAAAAATGCCAGTCAAGAAGCGGGCAATGAGAGGGAAAGGGAAGGCCGCTGCTATAAATGTAGGATTTCCAATGGTTGCTAAGTTTGAATCTGAGCTTGCCAGGAATAGGTTTAATGACTCTTTTGCCGAGAGGAATCTGTGGCCCGAGAGAGGGTTTGCTTATATGTCCAGTAACACCCTAGGGTATCCTGAGTATATTTACTCAGTAATCTTCAAGAACAACTGGAAAAATTTCTGTCAACACCCTTCATCTGCCATTGTCCCGCTTGTTAGGGAATTTTATGCTAATTTTGACGTTGGCAACCCCAATTTGGTGTACGTGAGAGGTAAAAGAGTGGATATTAGTGGAGCAGCAATTAATAATGTCTATAGGCTAAATGATGTGGAGGATGAATACATTGAATTTTCTAAGCGTGTGAATGAGAATCAACTGAGTGAAATTGTAAAGGAAATTTGTGTGCCAGGGACTGAGTGGATCAAATCAGCTCGAGGGTCTAGATCTTTATCTACGTGTAATCTTAAACCGGGGCCTTTGATTTGGAACCATTTTCTCAAGTCTAGACTCATGCCTTCCACCCATGATAACACAGTTAATAAGGATAGGGCATTCTGCTTTTTGCTATAGTTGTGGGTAGAAAGATTAATGTGGGGGATGTCATTAATGAGCAAATTGGTGTTTGTGCAGGCAGGCAAAGTGGGGGTTTATGGTTTCCCTCTCTTATTACTAGTTTGTGCTTAGCACAAGGTGTGGAGATTTCTAGCGAGGAGGAAAAGCTTAAAGCAGCACAGCCTATCACCATGACAGTTATAACCCGATTGTTGCACGACAAACCAGCAATAGCAACAGCAGAAAACCCAAGCCCGGTCCCTGAGGCTTGTCCCCCGGAGCATTCTAACCGCGCTTCTTTTGATGCGGGGTCACGTTTCCTCCAATTAGAGCAGCGAATAAGTCAGATGGAGGTCATGCAATATGAATCATTGCAAATGATGCGGGATTTTTGGAAGTATGAACGTGACAAGGACTTGGCTCTTCAGAAGCATTTCCGATCCAATTCTAAGCGGTTTCAGTCCTTTCCGAAATTCCCACAGCACTTGTGTGACTCTTCTGCTGAGGATTCTGAGCCTGAGAGGGACGTTACTCCTGAAGCTGTGGCCTCCAGTCATTCAATGGACGAAGCCCTCGATGTACCCACGACTGCTCCTACCGCAGTCCGAGATAAAGGAAAGAATGCCATGGCTAAGCCAGTTGAGAAGAAATCAATCCTTCGAAGTGCAGCTAATTGGAAATGGAAGCATTAAGGGTGATCGTCAGTAGCCTCCGCGGTTTCAGGGGAGTTTTCTTTGGCTAATGGTTTATTTTTCTCTTTGTTTTTCGTTTTATTTCATTTTTACATATCTGGTTAGTGTGTTTGTTGCTTGTTTTTCTGTTGATATTTTAGAAACAGTGAGGACACTGTTTAATTTTAAGTTTGGGGGTGCATGGAATTGCAAGTCCATGTATTTTTCTGTTGTTTTTGTATTTTTGTTTGTTTTCTGTTTATCTTTATGTGTTGGTTTATTTAGTATGCTAAACCCGAGATATGTTTGTTTGGTGTTGTTTTTATTGTTTGTTTTTAGGCTTTTTAATGTTTGTGGTGTGTTTTGTGTTTGTGATGTATTGGAGATTCCGTTTTTTAGTCGGTTGTGTTAGAAGATGGTTTTCAATGATGATGAAAAAAAAAAAAAAAAAAGTGTTGACTACCTTGTTTTGTGCAATGCTCTGACTTGTTTGGGTGTTAGGAAAACCTGTTGAGCTGGTTTTGGATGTAATGTCCCTTGTTTCATTGAGCACAACATCTTAGTATAACTTTCTAAGAAGCTTAGTGATAGCTAGATTGTGTGAGAGCTGAGGTCTCTAGAATTGATTTAGAGAAACCCTCGAGGCGAAATCGTTGGAAACTTAGCATGAGGGAGATGAATTAGGCCATATTTGATCAGTTTGAGCCTTTTCTAGCCACCAATGTTCATATGCATCCTTAGTCACCCACTTTGAGCTTTAAGACCTATTTCTTTGGCACCTTGAATGACACCTAAATGCTATACAGTTGTTGTTTTATGAATTAACATGAATTTCTGAGAAAAAAAAAAAAAAAAAGGACTCCGCTATTCTGAGTTGCCTAGTAACCAGGAGTAACATGAGCCCCATGTGTACTTTTACGTTAAACGGCCATTCATCATATGAGTATGCTATAGCAATTCTGAAGTGTGACGTTGCTGAGTAACCGGGTGTCTTCATCACCAATGTTGGCATTCGCGTAAAAAGGTAACAGTGACATGATGAATGAAAAAAAAAAAAAAAAAAAAGGAATAAAGTGTTGTATGAAGTGTTGATCAAAGATGGTATTTGGTTCCAAGTGTCTTAAAGGATGAGGATGACCATTTTGATTCTTAGAACTAGCTGTGTGTTATGGTGTTGAGCCTAAAGATTAAATCCTTTATCCTACCTTAACCTCAGCCCGACATTGCAAGTCATTAAAGTCCTATTGATCCTCAGTGCTAGGTATTCTTACATTAGTGGAGAGGGAATCAATAAGTCAACCTATGGAGGCTCGGTGATCGTGGTCTAGTTTGAAGTAAGTCATTGGGAAGGAAGTACAAAGGATGTGCACACACACACCAAGGGATAGCATTCAGACCAAGTGACATGATAGGTTGACCTAGCACTTAAAGAAAGTTGGTGTTGAGCATAGGCAGGTGGTTTAATTAAATAAAAAAAAACTCTGAGAAAATAACATATCTTCTTGACCGTTATGACTGCAAGATTGAAATCTCCTACTGTCATAAGTTCTTTTTATTATGGTCTTTTCTTAATGTTTGTGTCATTGTCTTTCGTTTGAGTCATTACTCGGGGGCGAGCAATGTTCTAAGTTTGGGGGTGTGATAACTCTAGAAATTAGAGTTATCTTAAGCACTTTTAGACTTGGATGCAATTGGTTTAGAGAGTATTTGTGTTATTTTTAGCATGTTTTTCCTTTGTTTTATGTTTGTGCGAACTTTTTATCTTGGGTTAAGTGTTTGGTTGTTATTCGGTAATTGTGAAGTGAAATCTGGTCAAATGAGGGTTAAATTGTGCTTAAATTCTTGAATGAAGTGCAGAATTAAAATGTGGAAGAAGCTAGCCAAAAATGCTACAGCATTGCTGCAGCAAATTGTTCCAGCTGGCATTTTTTTATGAGAAAAGCTAAAAAAAGAGATTACAGCTCATACTTGTGGGGACCATTTTTCTACCTCAGCTAGGAGGTCACGTGAGCTGTGGTGTTTGCCCTAAAAGGGATATACATTTTTTTATGGAAAAAGGGTAGCCGCATGATAGAGGAGCCGGCAGAGAAAAAGAAAAGAAGGAGAGAAGGAAATACACCATTTTTGGGCAAGAGAGAGAGAGAGAGCTCAGGAACTTGGAGCTTCCATTTTTATGCTCATTTTGGGATCCGAGCTCAGGAGGAGAAGGACGCAAGACGAGAAGAACCATTTTGAGCCACTTGGAGTTTTTCTTCTTCTTACTCTTTCTTGATTTATTTTCTGATTTTCATTTGCTGTTGAACAATGGATGATGATTTTAAGCTTGCTTTTGTAATCCGAAATATGAACTAAATTGTTTAGCTAGGACCCTAATGGAACCAAGGTTGTAGGAATGTTATGTTGATGTTGAATTGCTAGATAATGTTCTGCTCTTGTTCATTCATGTGTGTGTTAAGTTTATTTCTATTTTCTGACTGGTCATCAACTATAGGAAATCAGATTTAGATTAATACCGGAAGGGTTAATTTAAGTTAGAAATAACATGGATGATGCAAGTTCAATATGCTTGTCTAGGTTTATTGATTTGTGAATGGTATAGGAATATATTGTTCATCTTGCATAACCCACAAGACCCGAGCCTTAAAATTGCATTCTAAGAGCTGGATTCGCATAGGAATATGTTGAAAAAGGTTTGAGGAAGTAGCCATAATAATTCGGAAGATTTTTATGAATCAAAACAGAGGTTTGGTTAACAGGCGCAGAGCATGCTATAGCATTCTAGTAGCATTCGTGTAGCAGACCTGCAACTAAGGTGAAATTAGGTGTCCTAGCTTGTTTAACCCATTGGTTTCCCAAACTCAACTGCAATCCCGTTATTTTCATTAGTCTTGCTTGCTTTTGCTTTGCTTTTAATTGTTACATAATTTTTATTGAATTTCCAATTCAGTTCTTTATTTTTATTTCATACCTTCTTTGGTATTAAAATAGCTTTTACTTGATAATTTTGGTGATTTAATCCTCGAGGGACGATATCCGTACAATTGTGTACACTTTATTACTTGTACGACTCGTATACTTGTGAGTGTTCAATTGAGCGAACAGATACCCGAGTTACTGGACGGGGTCCAAAGCCCAAGGTTGACTTAGGATAATTGGACTAAGTTTGACTACCTCAAGGGTTACTCAAGGCAACCCAACAAGGTATTAAGATTGAGTTTGAACCTAAAACCCAAAAGATTATGGATAAAAATGACAAGGCATAGGCCAAGGTAAGGATGATAACCTAACCCTATTCATGTATGATTGGGATTAATACCCAAGGTTACCTTATGTAACCAAGTAAGTCATCATGAGTTATAGGGGGGACATATATTATGAATGGGTGTTGGTTAGGTCACCAACATCTTAAGGTTATAATTATGAAGCCTTATACTATGTCCTTTGAAATAACAGGAGATAGCCTGTTGTTGTGCCTCAGCTTGGAGCTGCACAAAATAGGACATAGCTAACTAGGTAAGTACAACTCCGCCTACAGCATAGGCCTTTTGTTGTGTTACTTGCTTAATATGTTATATGTTAGGGTATGTCATGGTATGTTATGGTATGGTATGTTATGGTATTGTATGTTATGGTATGATGTAGTATGTTATGTTACGAGGTATTATGTTATGATGCTTATGTTATGAATAAGGTTATGTTATGATATATGTTTTGAAATTGTGACATCATGAAGCATGTTCACTAATATTAAATCACATGGTAAGAGCAAGATAAGATATGGAATAAGACAAGTTAAAATGATGTGTCGTACCGACTCGCCACGAGGGTGGGTTTAAATAGTATGATTCATGGTTTGAGTTGGATTGGATCGGCTACCTCGACTACTCCATGTTAAACGGTTTGTTTCATGGTTTGAGTTAGAACGGACTGGCCGCCTTCAACCATTCCATGGCTATGTACCACGGTACGTGCACGAATGATAAGTAAAAGAATAGAACTAAGTTAAGTTATGAAACCATAATTGATTCATAAGAGATCATAATTGGTTCATGGATGATGATATGTTCTGTGTCGCGGATGTAACAGTTGTACTTGTTGTGCGAAAGCTCACGTCTTACGTCTATGCTGTAGGTAAGCAACCTGCCAGCAATCTCTGATGCAATACTGTGGAAGGCTGGTGCTGCGGACTGTGAAATGTGGGATGGATACCGCCACGAGTTTTGGAAAAATATGTTTTATAAAATATGTTGTAATGATAATGGGGTTTTCATTATGTTTCATGTATGTATGATAAAGTTTATGTATGTATGGCAAGCAAGTTCATGAAGAAGCAAATTTTCACAAGATTTGGCACCCCAAGGGCAGTAATCAGCGATGAAGGGACGCATTTTTGCAGCAGGTACTTTGAGGCATTGCTAGCAAAGTATAATGTTCACCATAGAGTTGCTACAAGCTATCACCCACAGACTAATGGGCAAGCCGAAGCATCTAACAAGCAAATCAAGTCCATTTTGGAGAAAACTGTAAGCCCTACTAAAAAGGACTGGTCCAAAAGGTTGGATGATGCATTATGGGCCTATAGGACTGCCTACAAAACCCCAATTGGAATGTCTCCTTACCAATTGGTGTTTGGGAAAGCATGTCATTTACCTTTGGAGATGGAGCACAAGGCTTATTGGGCGCTCAAACAATTGAATATGGACATGAATGCAGCTGGAGAAAAGAGAGTGATGCAACTCAATGAGTTAGATGAGTTTCGGTTACAAGCATATGAGAATTCAAGCTTTATAAGGAAAAGGTCAAACGGTGGCATGACAAGAGAATCGTGAGCAGAACTTTCGAACGGGGGCAGCAAGTTCTTTTGTTCAATTCAAGATTGAAGCTCTTCCCAGGAAAGTTAAAGTCTCGTTGGTCAGGTCCGTTCACAATTGCTACTGTATTTCCTCATGGAGCAGTGGAATTGCAAGATGACAAGTCTGGAAGGAAGTTCTTAGTGAATGGACAGAGAGTCAAGCATTATTGGGGAGGTCCTGTGGATCGTTCTAAGACCTCCATCACTCTCAAAGAAGCATGAAAAAGGGAAGTAGTCGGGCTGATTACTTAAAAACAAGCGCTCTTGGGAGGCAACCCAAAATTTTTCTTGTTTTGTTATTTTGGTTTATTTTAATTTGTTTGAGTTGTTGATTCAGTTTTTGTTAAGAAATTTGAACTAATTTGATGAAATTTTTCTATGTAGAAATCGGGGGAGCAATCTGTTCTAAAATGCTACAGGAATGCTGCAGCATTTCTGAAAAAATCGCGAGAGCTCTCTGTCCTAAAATGCTGCAGGAATGCTGCAGCATTTTTTCAAAAAGAAATCGGGGGAGCAATCTGTCCTAAAATGCTGCAGCATTTTTTCAAAAAAAATCGGGAGGGCTCTCTGTCCTAAAATGCTGCAGGATTGCTGCAGCATTTCAAAAAAAAAAAATTCATAATAATAAAAATATATATATTTATATATTGATATATATATATATAGTTAAATAATAAGAAGCTATATATATTCTTTTCTTTTCTTCTTCTGCGCCGTCCACCTAGCCATATATCCAGCCTAATTTTTTTTTCTTCTTTTTGTTTTCTCCTTTAGCCTGCCGACGCATCGCTCCCAGCGCATCAGCCCGAAGATTCCTCGCTGTCAGTTGCCCAGCTGCCAAACCCTCGCTCCCAGCCACTGCTTCGCCCCACAGCACCCCACAGCGTTACCACACCGACTCCCCTCGTTGCCAACTGCCCACATTGAACCAACGACGTGCACCCACCCAGCAAAACGCCAAGCAACCTTCCTCAGATTTCACTGCACATTTTGTAAGAAAAGACCCACAAATTTGGGTATTTTTATTTTGGGTCACAAAGTAAGTTTGGGGGAGGTGTCTTTACAATTTGTGCTAGCATTGTGGGTGAAGTTTTGGCGTCAAATTCCCTGCAAATCACCGGATTCCAAAGGGGCGTGAGTTCTTTTGAATTTTTTTCTTTTCTTCTTTAATTTGCAGTTAATTTTCAGTCAAAAAAATATATTTATATATATATATATATATCTAAATGTTTTTTGTGGGTTAGTTTTTGATTTAAATCTCTGGTTTGGTTAAAAATTTGATTGTGTGTGTTTGTGGATTATTTGATTTTGTGGGTTTCATTGGGGTTGAATTCCATTCCCTGGATAGTCCATTGTCGGTAGATTTGTAGTGTGTGGTTTATTTGGAAGGGTAGTGCTCCTAGGCAAATAAAAAAAAAATGCCAGTCAAGAAGCGGGCAATGAGAGGGAAAGGGAAGGCCGCTGCTATAAATGTAGGATTTCCAATGGTTGCTAAGTTTGAATCTGAGCTTGCCAGGAATAGGTTTAATGACTCTTTTGCCGAGAGGAATCTGTGGCCCGAGAGAGGGTTTGCTTATATGTCCAGTAACACCCTAGGGTATCCTGAGTATATTTACTCAGTAATCTTCAAGAACAACTGGAAAAATTTCTGTCAACACCCTTCATCTGCCATTGTCCCGCTTGTTAGGGAATTTTATGCTAATTTTGACGTTGGCAACCCCAATTTGGTGTACGTGAGAGGTAAAAGAGTGGATATTAGTGGAGCAGCAATTAATAATGTCTATAGGCTAAATGATGTGGAGGATGAATACATTGAATTTTCTAAGCGTGTGAATGAGAATCAACTGAGTGAAATTGTAAAGGAAATTTGTGTGCCAGGGACTGAGTGGATCAAATCAGCTCGAGGGTCTAGATCTTTATCTACGTGTAATCTTAAACCGGGGCCTTTGATTTGGAACCATTTTCTCAAGTCCAGACTCATGCCTTCCACCCATGATAACACAGTTAATAAGGATAGGGCATTCTGCTTTTTGCTATAGTTGTGGGTAGAAAGATTAATGTGGGGGATGTCATTAATGAGCAAATTGGTGTTTGTGCAGGCAGGCAAAGTGGGGGTTTATGGTTTCCCTCTCTTATTACTAGTTTGTGCTTAGCACAAGGTGTGGAGATTTCTAGCGAGGAGGAAAAGCTTAAAACAGCACAGCCTATCACCATGACAGTTATAACCCGATTGTTGCACGACAAACCAGCAATAGCAACAGCAGAAAACCCAAGCCCGGTCCCTGAGGCTTGTCCCCCGGAGCATTCTAACCGCGCTTCTTTTGATGCGGGGTCACGTTTCCTCCAATTAGAGCAGCGAATAAGTCAGATGGAGGTCATGCAATATGAATCATTGCAAATGATGCGGGATTTTTGGAAGTATGAACGTGACAAGGACTTGGCTCTTCAGAAGCATTTCCGATCCAATTCTAAGCGGTTTCAGTCCTTTCCGAAATTCCCACAGCACTTGTGTGACTCTTCTGCTGAGGATTCTGAGCCTGAGAGGGACGTTACTCCTGAAGCTGTGGCCTCCAGTCATTCAATGGACGAAGCCCTCGATGTACCCACGACTGCTCCTACCGCAGTCCGAGATAAAGGAAAGAATGCCATGGCTAAGCCAGTTGAGAAGAAATCAATCCTTCGAAGTGCAGCTAATTGGAAATGGAAGCATTAAGGGTGATCGTCAGTAGCCTCCGCGGTTTCAGGGGAGTTTTCTTTGGCTAATGGTTTATTTTTCTCTTTGTTTTTCGTTTTATTTCATTTTTACATATCTGGTTAGTGTGTTTGTTGCTTGTTTTTCTGTTGATATTTTAGAAACAGTGAGGACACTGTTTAATTTTAAGTTTGGGGGTGCATGGAATTGCAAGTCCATGTATTTTTCTGTTGTTTTTGTATTTTTGTTTGTTTTCTGTTTATCTTTATGTGTTGGTTTATTTAGTATGCTAAACCCGAGATATGTTTGTTTGGTGTTGTTTTTATTGTTTGTTTTTAGGCTTTTTAATGTTTGTGGTGTGTTTTGTGTTTGTGATGTATTGGAGATTCCGTTTTTTAATCGGTTGTGTTAGAAGATGGTTTTCAATGATGATGAAAAAAAAAAAAAAAAGTGTTGACTACCTTGTTTTGTGCAATGCTCTGACTTGTTTGGGTGTTAGGAAAACCTGTTGAGCTGGTTTTGGATGTAATGTCCCTTGTTTCATTGAGCACAACATCTTAGTATAACTTTCTAAGAAGCTTAGTGATAGCTAGATTGTGTGAGAGCTGAGGTCTCTAGAATTGATTTAGAGAAACCCTCGAGGCGAAATCGTTGGAAACTTAGCATGAGGGAGATGAATTAGGCCATATTTGATCAGTTTGAGCCTTTTCTAGCCACCAATGCTCATATGCATCCTTAGTCACCCACTTTGAGCTTTAAGACCTATTTCTTTGGCACCTTGAATGACACCTAAATGCTATACAGTTGTTGTTTTATGAATTAACATGAATTTCTGAGAAAAAAAAAAAAAAAAAGGACTCCGTTATTCTGAGTTGCCTAGTAACCAGGAGTAACATGAGCCCCATGTGTACTTTTACGTTAAACGGCAATTCATCATATGAGTATGCTATAGCAATTCTGAAGTGTGACGTTGCTGAGTAACCGGGTGTCTTCATCACCAATGTTGGCATTCGCGTAAAAAGGTAACAGTGACATGATGAATGAAAAAAAAAAAAAAAAAAAAGGAATAAAGTGTTGTATGAAGTGTTGATCAAAGATGGTATTTGGTTCCAAGTGTCTTAAAGGATGAGGATGACCATTTTGATTCTTAGAACTAGCTGTGTGTTATGGTGTTGAGCCTAAAGATTAAATCCTTTATCCTACCTTAACCTCAGCCCGACATTGCAAGTCATTAAAGTCCTATTGATCCTCAGTGCTAGGTATTCTTACATTAGTGGAGAGGGAATCAATAAGTCAACCTATGGAGGCTCGGTGATCGTGGTCTAGTTTGAAGTAAGTCATTGGGAAGGAAGTACAAAGGATGTGCACACACACACCAAGGGATAGCATTCAGACCAAGTGACATGATAGGTTGACCTAGCACTTAAAGAAAGTTGGTGTTGAGCATAGGCAGGTGGTTTAATTAAATAAAAAAAAACTCTGAGAAAATAACATATCTTCTTGATCGTTATGACTGCAAGATTGAAATCTCCTACTGTCATAAGTTCTTTTTATTATGGTCTTTTCTTAATGTTTGTGTCATTGTCTTTCGTTTGAGTCATTACTCGGGGGCGAGCAATGTTCTAAGTTTGGGGGTGTGATAACTCTAGAAATTAGAGTTATCTTAAGCACTTTTAGACTTGGATGCAATTGGTTTAGAGAGTATTTGTGTTATTTTTAGCATGTTTTTCCTTTGTTTTATGTTTGTGCGAACTTTTTATCTTGGGTTAAGTGTTTGGTTGTTATTCGGTAATTGTGAAGTGAAATCTGGTCAAATGAGGGTTAAATTGTGCTTAAATTCTTGAATGAAGTGCAGAATTAAAATGTGGAAGAAGCTAGCCAAAAATGCTACAGCATTGCTGCAGCAAATTGTTCCAGCTGGCATTTTTTCTGAGAAAAGCTAAAAAAAGAGATTACAGCTCATACTTGTGGGGACCATTTTTCTACCTCAGCTAGGAGGTCACGTGAGCTGTGGTGTTTGCCCTAAAAAGGATATACATTTTTTTATGGAAAAAGGGTAGCCGCATGATAGAGGAGCCGGCAGAGAAAAAGAAAAGAAGGAGAGAAGGAAATACACCATTTTTGGGCAAGAGAGAGAGAGAGAGCTCAGGAACTTGGAGCTTCCATTTTTATGCTCATTTTGGGATCCGAGCTCAGGAGGAGAAGGACGCAAGACGAGAAGAACCATTTTGAGCCACTTGGAGTTTTTCTTCTTCTTACTCTTTCTTGATTTATTTTCTGATTTTCATTTGCTGTTGAACAATGGATGATGATTTTAAGCTTGCTTTTGTAATCCGAAATATGAACTAAATTGTTTAGCTAGGACCCTAATGGAACCAAGGTTGTAGGAATGTTATGTTGATGTTGAATTGCTAGATAATGTTCTGCTCTTGTTCATTCATGTGTGTGTTAAGTTTATTTCTATTTTCTGACTGGTCATCAACTATAGGAAATCAGATTTAGATTAATACCGGAAGGGTTAATTTAAGTTAGAAATAACATGGATGATGCAAGTTCAATATGCTTGTCTAGGTTTATTGATTTGTGAATGGTATAGGAATATATTGTTCATCTTGCATAACCCACAAGACCCGAGCCTTAAAATTGCATTCTAAGAGCTGGATTCGCATAGGAATATGTTGAAAAAGGTTTGAGGAAGTAGCCATAATAATTCGGAAGATTTTTATGAATCAAAACAGAGGTTTGGTTAACAGGCGCAGAGCATGCTATAGCATTCTAGTAGCATTCGTGTAGCAGACCTGCAACTAAGGTGAAATTAGGTGTCCTAGCTTGTTTAACCCATTGGTTTCCCAAACTCAACTGCAATCCCGTTATTTTCATTAGTCTTGCTTGCTTTTGCTTTGCTTTTAATTGTTACATAATTTTTATTGAATTTCCAATTCAGTTCTTTATTTTTATTTCATACCTTCTTTGGTATTAAAATAGCTTTTACTTGATAATTTTGGTGATTTAATCCTCGAGGGACGATATCCGTACAATTGTGTACACTTTATTACTTGTACGACTCGTATACTTGTGAGTGTTCAATTGAGCGAACAGATACCCGAGTTACTGGACGGGGTCCAAAGCCCAAGGTTGACTTAGGATAATTGGACTAAGTTTGACTACCTCAAGGGTTACTCAAGGCAACCCAACAAGGTATTAAGATTGAGTTTGAACCTAAAACCCAAAAGATTATGGATAAAAATGACAAGGCATAGGCCAAGGTAAGGATGATAACCTAACCCTATTCATGTATGATTGGGATTAATACCCAAGGTTACCTTATGTAACCAAGTAAGTCATCATGAGTTATAGGGGGGACATATATTATGAATGGGTGTTGGTTAGGTCACCAACATCTTAAGGTTATAATTATGAAGCCTTATACTATGTCCTTTGAAATAACAGGAGATAGCCTGTTGTTGTGCCTCAGCTTGGAGCTGCACAAAATAGGACATAGCTAACTAGGTAAGTACAACTCCGCCTACAGCATAGGCCTTTTGTTGTGTTACTTGCTTAATATGTTATATGTTAGGGTATGTCATGGTATGTTATGGTATGGTATGTTATGGTATTGTATGTTATGGTATGATGTAGTATGTTATGTTACGAGGTATTATGTTATGATGCTTATGTTATGAATAAGGTTATGTTATGATATATGTTTTGAAATTGTGACATCATGAAGCATGTTCACTAATATTAAATCACATGGTAAGAGCAAGATAAGATATGGAATAAGACAAGTTAAAATGATGTGTCGTACCGACTCGCCACGAGGGTGGGTTTAAATAGTATGATTCATGGTTTGAGTTGGATTGGATCGGCTGCCTCGACTACTCCATGTTAAACGGTTTGTTTCATGGTTTGAGTTAGAACGGACTGGCCGCCTTCAACCATTCCATGGCTATGTACCACGGTACGTGCACGCATGATAAGTAAAAGAATAGAACTAAGTTAAGTTATGAAACCATAATTGATTCATAAGAGATCATAATTGGTTCATGGATGATGATATGTTCTGTGTCGCGGATGTAACAGTTGTACTTGTTGTGCGAAAGCTCACGTCTTACGTCTATGCTGTAGGTAAGCAACCTGCCAGCAATCTCTGATGCAATACTGTGGAAGGCTGGTGCTGCGGACTGTGAAATGTGGGATGGATACCGCCACGAGTTTTGGAAAAATATGTTTTATAAAATATGTTGTAATGATAATGGGGTTTTCATTATGTTTCATGTATGCATGATAAAGTTTATGTATGTATGGCAAGCAAGTTGCCTTGTGTGGTACCGATCCGCATTAGGTCAGGTTTGGTCCACGGCTTGATTATGATGGCTTTCAAATAAGGTTTTAAAACTCGGTACTCGAGTAAGTACCCATAAGTAAGTATGAGTACAAGTATGAGGTTAAGACAAGTTCTAGATGGGAGTTAAAAAAAAAATAAAAAAAATTTACTCCAGAATTTTCAATAAACTTAAGTAGTTAAGACCGAGTTTTAAGTTAAGTATGTACGATGACGACCCGGCATGGGAAGTCGGGGCGTTACATTTTTACCCTCTTTCTCTTTCTTTTTCTCATTCTCTCCTTTTTGTTCACTCTCCTTTTTTAACCTCACTTGATCTTCGTGAACCTGTTTACGTGTCATTGGTACAAGAGTGAATGTTCTTTGGTTGTGCACAACATAATATTTATTGGTATAACCATCAAGTTTGACTTGACGATCAAATTGCCATGATCTACCTAACAACAAGTGCCCGGCTTGCATTGGAACTACATCGCACAAAACTTTGTCTTCATATCTACCTATGCGAAACGAAATTAGCGCTTGTTTGGTTACCTTTACTTCGCCACTATCATTTATCCATTGCAACTTGTATGGCCGAGGATGCTTGGTCGTTGGCAGCCCTAATTTATCAACCATAGTAGTGCTAGCAACATTCGTACAACTACCTCCATCAATTATCACACTACATACCTTATTCCGCACGTGGCACCTAGTGTGAAAAATGTTCTCACGTTGCTCTTCTTCGTCCTCTTTGGCTTGCAAACTAAGGGCTCGTCGAGTGACCAACAACTCACCTTGGGCAGCAAATTCTTCTTCATCCACGTCCTCCAAAGGTGGCATGGATTCCTTGTCTGATTCGTCGTCCGTAACAACCTCTCCGTCGTCCCGTAATACCATCACCCTTTTGTTCGGACATTGGCTTGAAATATGACCCCTGCCTTGACACTTGAAACATTTAATATCACGGTTTCGAGAAGTGGATGAATCATTTTTACCTTGGTTTGGAGAGCTAGAGTGGCTGGTTTTGGCTCGAATTTGGGCCTCGCAACCGTCTTCTCTTCTTTCTTCCCATAATTCGGCTTCCATGTAGAATGCCCCGAACTCATATTCGAACGTGAATTACCCCTCCTCTGGAGCTGCCGTTCTACCGTGATGGCCATGTGCACCATGTCTTCTATCTCCACGTAATGTTGCAACTCCACCCCATCTTGAATGTCCAGATTTAGCCCCTGCAAAAATCTTGCCATTGTTGCTTCTCGATCTTCTTCAACATTGGCTTATATCATGGCTATTTCCATCTCTTGATAATACTCCTCTACGCTCCTGTTTCCTTGCCTAAGTCCTTGTTGTTGGAAAAATCAGATCGGTAATCAGAGTTACGGCGCAGCGGAAGTTTTAAAATTTTATGCCGTTTCCGGAAAAGAATCTCATGATGCATATAACAATAAATTAAATTTATGATCAAGCGTACCTTTATTCTTGGATTCCGGAATTACTAGAGCGTTTGACCAACGTGTCTTCTCTATTATTCTCGAGTTCCACGTCTCAATGTGTGTGTGGGCACACGTTCTATGAATCCAAGCGACCGGTAATGCTTTTCGAAGTCTAGATCCCTCCTTCTCAATTCCGATGTACCTCGTTGAGAATATGATCAACCTTCTTTCTTCAAAACTGCAAAACAGGAACCGGTTAACCTTCTTATGAAAATAATCACTCGGTTTAACCTTCCTCTCAGTTTTTGGTTCAATAGAATTTTCTCTCTTTTTCTTTCTCACAAGATAGCCGAATTTTGATGTTCCGGAAAAACTAAATTTTTTCCTTTTCTCCAAAAACGTTTTTTGCTCTTGAAAAATTACCAAAATTTTCTTTTTTCATGAATCCCTTAGTCCAATCCTTTTTCAAAATTCATTTCAAAAAAAAAAAAATTATTATTTTTCTGGATAAATTTTGAATCAAAAGATCATACAACTTTAGGGCAAGATTCATTGAACCTAAAAACGTTTTTCAAAGAGGAAATCTTCCTCAAAAAATTCGGCCACATTGAGTTTGTTAAGCTAGATTGGTGATTCAAATTTTAAATCAAGAATCTAGACTAGTCAAAAGATCCTAGTCTTATCTAGATTCAAATTCTTTTAAACCTTTTTGAATTTAAATAAGATTCACTTATTTGAATTAATATTTTCCATAAACATTAACCATATTAATTAATTTAAATCAATGAAATATTTCAAATTTCCGTATCTATGAATCTAAAGTGTTAATTGATTCCTGTTTTGCAACAGTATTGAGGTATGACATTGGACTAGACCTAAAGTGTAAATTGATTCGGTTTAATAATTCCGTTTATAAGAATCAATGACACTTTGATTATCATCCTGCATTAATCTTAATCCTGAAATGATTACTTGAATTCGCATCCATGACTTTTGTACTTTAATGCACTACAGGTGAGACACTGTTAATTCATGGTCAATATACTTGTGTTTTGGGTGCATGACTTATGGATGAAGAAATCAAGATTCATAGATACGGAATCCATAGCTATCTTAACGATAGTAAATGTTATCTACTTAAAGGCATTATTCGGGGATTGAAAGATAGTATAACAAGATCTTGGCCATCGGTTTACTTTGTGTTCTCTGGTGGTTTACCAATTGTATGGTTTTATAATTGGTGATTCTTTCAATAGAGAATAATGGAACTTTAAGTTAAAATGATTGAAAAGATAAAACGGAAAAAGTCCTTAATTCAATCATGGATGACATATGGGGATTAAGCAAGCGATGAATAAATCATGGAAGAAGCACTACGTGAGAGAGCTTTCGTAATACGGTATGTAAACATGAGTTCAGCTTCAAACTTTTAGTGGAATAGTTTTGAAGTTGATAATTGATGAATATTTAATCTGGGATTAATTTTTCACAATTATAGGAGCCTCTTTACATATTTCCATCGGGTCCCTCTATTAGCTCGCATAGTTCCATAAAACGTCTCGGGATTTGTTCCTTATGAGATCGGTAAATTTAAATAGAATTTAGTAATGTCTATTAAGACATGTTACTCTCTAACATGCAATCCAGAAAGGATTGGACATGTAAAATTTGTAGACAAATGATTTGTCAACATGTGATTGGTTAATTTGAATTTTGGAAATAAGATTGTGTTTGGATTATTTAATTTTGGAAAAATAAATTTTTCTCTCCTAATCTCAATAAGGTGCACGGTTTTTAGATAGGTGGAGGGAAGAAAAATTTTGTTTCAAAATTATTCAAATAAATTCCTAACATTAAATTATTAATTGATTTAAATAATGGAGATTATTTCATGTATTTTTCTTTCCTAATTAAAAGTGGTTCATGTTTTTTTGAGGAAAGGAAATTTGAAATATTTCATTGATTTAAATTAATTAATATGGTTAATGTTTATGGAAAATATTAATTCAAATAAGTGAATCTTATTTAAATTCAAAAAGGTTTAAAAGAATTTGAATCTAGATAAGACTAGAATCTTTTGACTAGTCTAGATTCTTGATTTAAAATTTGAATCACCAATCTAGCTTAACAAACTCAATGTGGCCGAATTTTTTGAGGAAGATTTCCTCTTTGAAAAACGTTTTTAGGTTCAATGAATCTAGCCCTAAAGTTGTATGATCTTTTGATTCAACATTTATCCAGAAAAATTATTATTATTATTATTTTTTAGATGAATTTTGAAAAAGGATTGGACTTCTATATAAATGCTAGGGATTCATGAAAAACTAATTTTTGAATTTTTGGTAATTTTTCAAGAGCAAAAAACGTTTTTGGAGAAAAGGAAAAAATTTAGTTTTTCCGGAACATTAAAAATTCAGCTATCTTGTGAGAAAGAAAAAGAGAGAAAATTCTATTGAACCAAAACTGAGAGGAAGGTTAAACCGAGTGATTATTTTCATTAGGAGGTTAACTGGTTCCTGTTTTGCAGTTTTGAAGGAAGAAGGTTGATCATATTCTCAACGAGGTACATCGGAATTGAGAAGGAGGGATCTAGACTTCGAAAAGCATTACCGGTCGCTTGGATCCATAGAACGTGTGCCCACACACACTCTGAGACGTGGAACTCGAGAATAATAGAGAAGACACGTTGGTCAAACGCTCTAGTAATTCCGGAATCCAAGAATAAAGGTCCGCTTGATCATAAATTTAATTTATTGTTATATGCATCATGAGATTCATTTCCGGAAACGGCATAAAATTTTTAAAACTTCCGCTGCGCCGTAACTCTGATTACCGATCCGATTTTTCCAACAAATACTGGTATACATTAAAGTTTCTACTCGGAACCTATCTGATGGTCAAGACAAACCATCCCTCCAAGGAAGTAGACAACTTGTACAATCTTATCATGAATAAGATTCCCAAATCTTATTCCATCGATTGCGGACTATTTATTTAGACTGTTATCAAATTACCACGTCTTCTATGTATACCCCGTATACATATGGTAATCTGATATATTACCAACAGTCAAGGAGTATTTTATGTTTGCTCAAAATAACCATACAATCAACAAATGAAAGTAAATAGGACACATCTTATTAAACATGAATAACCTCCTATTATTAATATCAAAATGTCATATTTACAGAAAATCCCTAATATTGATTTTCTATCCTTAGGGCACATTTAGATCCCAACACTTGCAACCTTTTGTACAATTCCCGGTAGTAATGGCTGGGCACAAAACGTTTTCTCATCACCGTTTTCATCTCCTCCCAAGTCTCAATCGGGTACTCTCGGTTCCGTCGCCTATTCATCGCCAACTGATCCCACCACACAATTGCATAATCCGAGAATTCAATGGCAGCAAGCTTAACTTTCTTTAAATCCGAGTAATTATGGCAATCAAACACTAACTCCACCTTCTTCTCCCACTCTAAATAAGCTTCGGGGTCATTTTTCCCCTGAAATGGCGGAATCTTCATCTTAATACCACTCATGTTATTGTCTTCCCGGTTCCTAGCTTCTCTATTCCCATTCCCATGCCTTCTATTCTCATTTCCATGCCTTCTATTCTCATTTCCATGCCTAAACCTGTCCCTATTAATTGGTGGTTCCTCCAACTCTTCCAATTCATCTTCCTCCACATCATCCTCCGAAATAACACGTCCACCCCTACGCCTATTTTGCACGTTTAGTGGCTGCGTATTACGTGTTCTAGCATCAACCTCATCCAATTTCTCCTAAATAGGCTCTAATGTACGTGTCAACAACCGCTCCATTTGCCCCATTAATGCTTGGAATTGAAGATTTGGGACGTTTTGTTGTGGAAGGTCATCTTCAGCTTCACTTTCTTGATTTGGATTTTTTTTAATAACCTGCAAACCACGTTAGATAAAAAATTAAAAGAAGGATCTCACTTCTCTCCCTCACGTGTTTCACTCAAACAATTGATCACTCCGTTCACTCGTGTTTCACTCGACTTAATGGCTCTTACCCTCGAATGATCTCACCACTCTTGCCTTTTTCCACTCGTTTATTCTCTCTTTCGGTTCTTTTGGAACTACACAAACAACAATCAAAATCTGACTAGGCACAAATTCAGCAAAAGAGATGAAGAGAAGCGGGTAAGTTCATGAAAATTGAACCAAAAAAATTTCTTTATCGCCACCGTTACTAAGGAAAACGTTCCTTTTTGGGTCAAATCAAACTAGCTATTTTTACCCTTTTTTTTTTTTTACAGACTCCTTTCTGTTTTCTTCTTCTTTTTTTTTTTTTGGACGTTTTTTTTTTTAAACAATCAGGAACTGAAATAAATTACAATTCAAACAAAAATAAAATTTAAGGATAGGCAAACCTGCGACTAAAACCTAAGCTCTGATACCAAATGATAGGAACCTCGCCAATATACTGACGAAACCCGTTATCAATAAAGAAGGCACCAAGACCGTTTCTACTTCAGATTTGGATGGAAATCACCGTGACCCGATGCTTATATTGAAGCAAGAACCTTGGTATATCGAAGACGCCATAATCAAGGATGGAAGGCTTGATTGATAAGTCGGTTTTGAACGCCACGGAAAAATTCCGATAGTTCGAATAGTTCGTCAAAGAACCAAAGAAAGAATTCACCTTTCCGAAATAAAATTTTCATCCAAAAAAATCCTCCCATTAAACATGAATATGCCTATTTATAGGCCAAATTACAATAAGAAAATCCTAAGAAAATTCATCCAAAAATCAGAGGGAAATTGCCTAAAACTATAAAAAAGGAAAATTGACAAATTCAAATGTAATAACTAACCCTAATTTACCCTAAAATAAAAACCAACTAAAATGAATGTTTTAATGGCTGATTATCAGCCAATTACATGCCCAAAACTTAAGGGAAAGTGCGATAAATTCGTTTTGGCAACTTGCACAAACAGAACAGCCACATGTGCCAACAATGGGAAAGTTTCCGAAATTCTTCATTAGCCTAGATCATGCCAAATTCGTGGACTCTTCTAAAATCTTGATCAAATTGATGCACCTTTGAGGTTGACGTGGGCCTTGGTCAATGGGCTTGCATAAATTGACTTGATTCCAAATTTCATGAATCAGCCCATTTAATGCTTACTTGAATTTCTTAGCACGGGGTCTTGTAATTGGACCAACAGGAACTTGAATTGGGTTAGTCACCTTCCATGCATTTGAGCTTTCCATGTCTCCATCACCCAGAGTAGTGAATACACTCTCTTCATCTTGTAGACCCTCCGGACTAAGTTATTCAGCACTTCTTTAAGTCTTTTAGCTCGAGCCCTCGTCACCGGACCAACTGGAACTTGAATTGGTTCGTGAGAATTCCTTTGGGTCTTGATGTCCCAATCATTGAAAGTAACATTGAAAGGACTCAATGAGAAGGATTTGTCCTCAAATCCCTCTTGAGAAGGATTTGTCCTCAAATCGTCAGCTACATCAAAAGGACTCAAGTCAGTAATATTGAAAGTAGCACGTACATTGTACTCTTCAGGTAAGTCAAGTCTGTAGGCATTGTCATTGATCCGTTCTAGCACTTGAAAAGGACCATCTCCTCGGGGCAGCAACTTAGAACGTCTTTGTGCCGAAAATCTTTCTTTCCTCATGTGTAACCACACCCGATCGCCAGGTACGAAGACCAGCCTATGACGTCCCTTGTTAGCTTGCTTTATGTATTGTTCGGTTCTCCACTCTATGTTGAGCCGTTTTGAAATCAACGCTCGCTTAACCTCACTTGTTGTTGCATAGAAATTTCTTTGTTTTCTACCTGTTTTTACCTCCTTGGCCGAACTTTTCTTTATGTTTTCATCCTCACTTTCACATTGCATAGCCTCACTAATCTTTTCACTCTCTTTCTTTTGATCTCTCAATTTCTTTTGTTCACTCAATTGTTGCAACCTCACTTGATCCTCATAGACCTGTTTTGGTGTCATCGGAACTAGAGTGATTGTTCGTTGATTGAGCATGAATGAATACTTGTTTGTGAAGCCGTCATGTTGCACGCGTCGGTCAAATTGCCATGGTCTTCCTAATAGAAGATGTCCAGCTTGCATTGGTACCACATCGCACAATACTTCATCCTCATACTTTCCGATTCGAAACGGTACAAGAACCTGCTTTGTAACCCTCGCATCACCACTATCGTTCATCCATTGTAGGTTGTACGGACAAGGGTGCTTAGGTGTTGTGAGCCCCAGCTTTTCAACCATGGAAGTACTTGCAACCTTAGTGCAACTACCGCCATCGATAATAACACTACAAACCTTGTCTTTCACGTGGCAACGTGTGTGAAAGATACTCTCCTGCTGTACTTCTTCTTCCTCTTCTTTGGCTTGCAAACTCAAGGCTCGTCGTGCGACTAGTCCAAGCATCTCACCCTGATCTGCCTTGAACTCCTCAACCACTGTTGGGGCGTCCTCCAATGGTGGCATATCCTCTAGAGCAGCTTCATCCTCGTATTCCATTTCACCATTTTCCCGGATCACCATAACTCGCTTGTTTGGACATTGGCTTGCTTTGTGCCCTCTCCTCTGACATTTGAAACACCTAATCTCACTATTACAAGTCGAAGTAGGGGCTGATTTACCTTGAGAGGCAGTAGTAATGGTGGCTGGTTTGGGTTCAGGTTTGGCCTTGGTCATGGACTGGTTTTCCTCTTTCTTTGGGTAGTTCGACCTCCAAGGTGCTATGCTTGAAGTTTGTGGGAATGGCCTTGGCCGTGTACCACCCCTCTTCAGATTCCACTCAACCTTGATTTCCATATGCACCAAATCCTCCAATTACACATAATGGTGCAGCTCGAAGGTGTTAGCAATCTCTCGGTTTAAACCGTTCAAAAATCTGGCCATCGTTGCCTCCCGATCCTCCTCCACGTTGGCTCTAATCATCGCCAACTCCATCTCTTTATAATATTCGTCAATACTCCAATTACCTTGATGGAGACCTTGCAGCTTCAAGTAGAGATCCCGGTAGTAGTGACTCGGTAAAAATCGTCGTCTCATCACTCTCTTCATCTCATCCCAAGTTTCAATAGGACGTTCTCTGCTCCGTCTCCTATTGATGCACAACTGATCCCACCATACAATAGCATAATCAGTAAATTCAATTGCGGCAAGTTTTACCTTCTTTAGTTCGGAGTAGTTGTGACAATTGAAAACCAGCTCCATCTTCTTTTCCCACTCGGGGTATTCTTCGGGATCACTTTTTCCTTAAAATGCAGGAATTTTCATCTTAATACTTCCCAAGTTTTTGTCTACCCAGTTCCTAGCTTCTCCATCCTTACCGTATCTCCTACGGCTGCCCATTGAAATCCTATCAAATTCCTCCTCTAGATCGTCCCCTTCAAATTCACCCAATTCCTTAACTTCCCTTTGGTGCAATCGGTGCCTCCTTGGAGCGTTCAGAGCAACCGGTGGCTGTCCTCGTTGTGTTCCCTCTTCTACCCTATCCATCCTCTCATGTATATGCTTCAACTCCACCCTCATCATCCGTCTAATCTCCCCCAATAATGCTTGCATTTGCAGGTTTGGAAGATTGGTTGGTGGAATCTCTTCGTTTGTGTTCTTCTCTTGATCTTGCGACATGATTGAAATCTGCAAACGAGGTTAAAATAGTATGAAAAAAAAGGACCTCACTACACTCTCTCACGTGTTTCGCTCGAAGAATAATTTACTCAACTCCACTCTTGTTTCACTCAAGTTAATTGGCTTTTACCCTCTAACATTCTCACACACTCTGCCTTTTTCCACTTGTATTCTTCTTTTAGTTCTTTCAAAACTAATCGAACAATAACAATAAGGATTCAAGAAGGAATTCATGATGAGGAGTAAACCAAACGGATCAATTTTTGATGCGAACCACGCCAACAACGTGACAAAACCCGATACCAAATCTGGAAATGGAAACCCATGATCTTTCAAGTTTGATGAAAACCGCGACCCGTTGCTTTGCGAAGCAAGAACCTTGGTATGGTGAAGACGCCACAAACGGTTATGGAAACTCCATTTGATAAGTCGATTTGAACGCAAGTTTCTTCAAGAACTCAAGAAGAATAACTCACAATATGAATAACCATAAAAAATCTTATATTCCATAATCTGAAATCTGCCTTTATATAGGCAAAGTTACAATTTGTAAAATTCCTAATCTAGCCTTAAGGATTAAACATACCTAAAAATCAGATTTATCAACTAAAATTTAAATAAATTCGGAATTAATTTTAAAATTTAAACTAAAACTTAAAACTAAAAATCAGATTACAAAGAAATCAAATCTTGATCAGATCCTGTTTTGAATTTTGAATTTTTTTAACTTTGGAAAACGTAATCTTGACTTGATTCTTTGTTCGAAAATAGCATCCTTTTCAACCTTGGAAAATAAAAACGCCCACATCAGTCTTGGTACTCTTCCGGGTCAAATTTGATGAGTAAAACCAGCTTTTGTTCACCCTCTGCAGTGAACACGTTATCGTTTTCTTGTAGAACTATGCGGACAAAGTTATTTAGCTCTTCTTTGAATCTTTTAGCTCGTGCTCTCGTCACCGGACCAACTGGTACTTGAATTGGTTTGTGAGAATTCCATTGAGCCTTGATGTCCTCATCATTTCCCCCCTTTTGAGAAGGATTTGCCCTCAAATCGTCACCTACATTAAAAGGAGTCAAGTCAGTAATATTGAATGTAGCTCTAACATTGTACTCACCCGGTAAGTCAAGTTTGTAGGCATTGTCATTGATCCGTTCTAGCACTTGAAAAGGACCATCTCCTCGGGGCAGCAACTTAGAACGTCTTTGCGCCGGAAATATCTCTTTCCTCATGTGTAACCAAATCCAATCACCGGGTTCAAAAACCAGCTTGTGGCGTCCCTTGTTAGCTTGCTTGATGTATTGTTCGGTTCTCCTCTCTACATTGAGCCGTGGTCTCTCATGGAGTTGCTTCACAATTATGCCTTCTTCTTACCAACTAAGTTCACATGCTCAGAAACAGGTAAAGGTGATAAATCTAATGGAGTTAAAGGATTAAAACCGTAAACAATTTCAAACGGTGAGAACTTAGTAGCAGAATGAATCGTACGATTATAAGCGAACTCAACATGTGGTAAACATTCTTCCCAAGTCTTAATGTTCTTACTGATGATAGCCCTCAACAAAGTGGATAGAGTCTTATTAACTACTTCTGTTTGACCATCGGTTTGAGGATGACAAGTCGTAGAAAACAAAAGTTTCGTTCCTAGTTTTCCCCATAATGTCTTCCAAAAGTAACTCAAGAACTTAGTATCCCGATCTGACACAATTGTCCTAGGCATACCATGTAATCTCACAATCTCCCTAAAGAACAAATCGGCAATATGAGAAGCATCATCAGTCTTATAACAAGGGATAAAATGTGCCATCTTAGAAAACCGATCTACAACCATAAAGATTGAATCCCTCCCACGCCTATTCCTAGGTAAACCCAAAACAAAGTCCATTGAAATATCAATCCAAGGTGAATTCGGAATAGGTAGGGGTGTGTAAATACCATTCGGCTGAACCTTTGATTTAGCTTGCCTACAAGTGACACATCTACCACTAATTCTCTCGACATCCCGTTTCATGTGTGGCCAACAGAAGTGCTCCTGCAACATAGCTAGAGTTTTAGCGACTCCAAAGTGTCCCATTAACCCTCCACCATGGGATTCCCGAACTAACAAGTCTCTCATTGAACAATTAGGCACACACAACTTATTCTCTCTAAACAAGAAGCCCTCATGCCTATAGAATTTACCCTCAGCTGATTTTTCATAAGCACTATAAACCTCCCTAAAGTCGTGGTCATCATGATAAAGTTCTTTAATGTGCTCAAATCCAAGAAACTTAGCATCAAGAGTAGAGATTAAGGTATACCTGCGTGAAAGTGCATCCGCAACTACATTTTCCTTTTTTTGTTTATACCGAATGACATAGGGAAAAGTCTCGATGAACTCAACCCATCGAGCATGTCTCTTGTTCAGTTTATGTTGGCCTTTCAAATGTTTTAAGGATTCATGATCCGTGTGAATCACAAACTCCTTTGGCCACAGGTAGTGTTGCCATGTCTCTAAAGTTCGAACCAATGCATACAACTCTTTGTCATAAGTGGGATACTTAAGTACAGCCCCGTTTAGCTTCTCACTAAAGTACGCAAGTGGTCTTCCTTCCTGCATAAGAACAACGCCAATACCTACACTAGAAACATCACATTCGATTTCGAACGTTTTAGAAAAGTTAGGTAAAGCAAGTAAAGGAGCGTGAGTAAGCTTGTGTTTAATAAGCTGAAACGCCTTCTCTTGTTCTTCACTCCATTTGAACACAACGTTCTTCTTGATAACTTTGGTAAGCGGTGCAACGATGGTGCTAAAATCTTTCACGAACCTCCTATAAAAACTAGCAAGTCCATGAAAACTTCTTATATTACCTACATTGGAGGGGGTCGGCCACTCTTGGATGGCTTTGATCTTCTCTTCATCAACCTCAATACCTTTAGCACTCACAACAAAACCTAGGAAAACAAGCTTATCGGTGCATAAAGTACACTTTTTAAGGTTAGCATATAACTTCTCCTTTCTAAGCACATCCAAAACTGAATTCAAATGTGAGACATGATCATGCAAACTCTTGCTATAAATTAGAATGTCATCAAAATAAACAACAACGAATTTACCAATGAAAGGACGCAGGACATGATTCATTAGACGCATGAAAGTACTAGGTGCATTAGTTAATCCAAACGGCATAACTAACAACTCATACAATCCATATTTAGTTTTAAATGTTGTCTTCCATTCGTCTCCTTCTTTCATTCGTATTTGATGATACCCACTTTTAAGATCGATCTTAGAAAACACACAAGAACCATGTAGCTCATCTAACATATCTTCTAAGCAAGGGATGGGGTGTCGATACTTTACCGTTATGTTGTTGATGGCTCTACAATCAACACACATCCTCCAAGTCCCATCCTTTTTAGGCACTAGAATTACCGGAGCAGCACAAGGACTCATGCTTTCTTTCACGTACCTTTTCTCCAACAATTCTTCAACTTGTCATTGAAGCTCTTTTGTCTCCTCCGGGTTACTCCTATATGCTGGTCGGTTTGGAATTGATGCACCGGGAACAAAATTGATTTGGTGTTCAATGCCTCGAATAGGTGGTAAACCATGAGGCACCTCCTCGGGGAACACATCCTCGAACTTCTGCAAGAGCGAAACAACAACACTAGGCAACGAAGAGTCAAGTTGGTTAGTGTTTAAAAGAGCCTCCTTGTACATGAGTACAATCATCGGCCGTTTTGAAATCAACGCTCGCTTAACCTCACTTGTTTTTGAATAGAAATTTCTTTGTTTTCTCTCTTTGGCTGTGTATCTCTCTTTTTCCTCACTCTCACTATGCTCGGACTCACACCTCTTTTCACTCTCATTCTTTTGCTCACTCAAGTTCTTTCATCACTTAATTTTTGCAACCTCACTTGATCCTTATAGACTTGTTTTGGTGTCATCGGAGCCAGAGTGAATGTCCGTTGATTGTGTATGAATGAGTACTTGTTGGTGAAGCCGTCATGATGCACTCGTCGGTCAAATTGCCACGGTCTTCCTAAGAGAAGATGTCCAGCTTGCATTGGAACCACATCGCACAATACTTCATCCTCATACTTCCCAATTCGAAACAGTACAAGAACCAGCTTTGTAACCCTCTCCTCACCACTATCGTTCATCCATTGTAGCTTGTATGGACGAGGGTGCTTAAGTGTTATGAGCCCCAGCTTTTCAACCATGGAAGTACTAGCAACATTAGTGCAACTACCGTCATCGATAATAACACTACATACCTTGTCTTTCACGTGGCAATGAGTGTTAAAGATATTCTCCCGCTATACTTCTTCTTCCCCTTCTTTGGCTTGCAAACTCAAGGCTCATCGTGCGACTTGTCCAAGCATCTCACCCTGATCGGCCTCGAACTCCTCATCCCCAATTGGGGCGTCCTCCAATGGTGGCATATCCTCTAGAGTAGCTTCATCCTCGGATTCAATTTCACCATTTTCTCGGATCACCATAACTCGCTTGTTTGGACATTAGCTTGCTATGTGCCCTCTCCCCTGACATTTGAAACACTTAATCTCACTATTACGAGTCGAAGTAGGGGCTGATTTACCTTGAGACGCAGTAGTAATGGTGGCTGGTTTGGGTTTAGGTTTGGCATTAAACGTGGACTGATTTTCCTCGTTCTTTAGGTAGCTCAACCTCCAAGGTGCCGTGCTTGAAGTTTGTGGGAATGGCCTTGGCCGTGTACCAGCCCTCTTCAGTTGCCTCTCTGTTGGAAAAATCGGATCGGTAATCAGAGTTACGGCGCAGCGGAAGTTTTAAAAATTTTATGCCGTTTCCAGAAAAAAATCTCATGATGCATATAACAATAAATTAAATTTATGATCAAGCGTACCTTTATTCTTGGATTTCGGAATTACTAGAGCGTTTGACCAACGTGTCTTCTCTATTATTCTCGAGTTCCACGTCTCAGAGTGTGTGTGGGCACACGTTCTATGAATCCAAGCGACCGGTAATGCTTTTCGAAGTCTAGATCCCTCCTTCTCAATTCCGATGTACCTCCTTGAGAATATGATCAACCTTCTTTCTTCAAAACAGCAAAACAGGAACCAGTTAACCTCCTAATGAAAATAATCACTCGGTTTAACCTTCCTCTCAGTTTTGGTTCAATAGAATTTTCTCTCTTTTTCTTTCTCACAAGATAGCCGAATTTTTGATGTTCCGGAAAAACTAAATTTTTTCTTTTTCTCCAAAAACGTTTTTTGCTCTTGAAAAATTACCAAAAATTAGTTTTTATGAATCCCTAGCCTTTATATAGAAGTCCAATCCTTTTTCAAAATTCATCTAAAAAAAATAATAATTATTATTTTTCTGGATAAATTTTGAATCAAAAGATCATACAGCTTTATGGCTAGATTCATTGAACCTAAAAACGTTTTTCAAAGAGGAAATCTTCCTCAAAAAATTCGGTCACATTGAGTTTGTTAAGCTAGATTGGTGATTCAAATTTTAAATCAAGAATCTAGACTAGTCAAAAGATCCTAGTCCTATCTAGATTCAAATTCCTTTTAAACCTTTTTGAATTTAAATAAGATTCACTTATTTGAATTAATATTTTCCATAAACATTAACCATATTAATTAATTTAAATCAATGAAATATTTCAAATTTCCTTTTCTCAAAAAAACGTGAACCACTTTTAATTAGGAAAGAAAAATACATGAAATAATCTCCATTATTTAAATCAATTAATAATTTAATGTCAGGAATTTATTTGAATAATTTTGAAACAAAATTTTTCTTCCCTCTACCTATCTAAAAACCGTGCACCTTATTGAGATTAGGAGAGAAAAATTTGTTTTTCCAAAATTAAATAATCCAAACACAATCTTATTTCCAAAATTCAAATTAACCAATCACATGTTGACAAATCATTTGTCTACAAATTTTACATGTCCAATCCTTTCTGGATTGCATGTTAGAGAGTAACATGTCTTAATAGACATTACTAAATTCTATTTAAATTTACCGATCTCATAAGGAACAAATCCCGATACGCTTTATGGAACTATGCGAGCTAATAGAGGGACCCGATGGAAATATGTAAAGAGGCTCCTATAATTGTGAAAAAGTAATCCCAGATTAATTATTCATCAATTATCAACTTCAAAACTATTCCATTAAAAGTTTGAAGCTGAACTCCTGTTTACATACCGTATTACGAAAGCTCTCTCACGTAGTGCTTCTTTCATGATTTATTCATCGCTTGCTTAATCCCCATATGTCATCCATGATTGAATTAAGGACTTTTTCCGTTTTACCTTTTCAATCATTTTAACTTAAAGTTCCATTATTCTCTATTGAAAGAATCACCAATTATAAAACCATACAATTGGTAAACCACCAGAGAACACATAGTAAACCGATGGCCAAGATCTTGTTATACTATCTTTCAATCCCCGAATAATGCCTTTAAGTAGATAACATTTACTATCGTTAAGATAGCTATGGATTCCGTATCTATAAATCTTGATTTCTCCATCCATAAGTCATGCACCCAAAACACAAGTATATTGACCATGAATTAACAGTGTCTCACCTGTAGTGCATTAAAGTACAAAAGTCATGGATGCGAATTCAAGTAATCATTTCAGGATTAAGATTAATGCAGGATGATAATCAAAGTGTCATTGATTCTTATAAACGGAATTATTAAACCGAAACAATTAACACTTTAGGTCCAGTCCAATGTCATACCTCAATACTGGTATACATTAAAGTTTCTACTCGAAACCTATCCGATGGTCAAGACAAACCATCCCTCCAAGGAAGTAGACAACTTGTACAATCTTATCATGAATAAGATCCCCAAATCTTATTCCATCGATTGCGGACTATTTATTTAGACTGTTATCAAATTACCACGTCTTCTATGTATACCCCGTATACATATGGTAATATGATATATTACCAATAGTCAAGGAGTATTTTATGTTTGCTCAAAATAACCATACAATCAACAAATGAAAGTAAATAGGACACATCTTATTAAACATGAATAACCTCCTCTTATTAATATCAAAATGTCATATTTACAGAAAATTCCTAATATTGATTTTCTATCCTTAGGGCACATTTAGATCCCAACACTCTCAACCTTGATTGTCATGTGCACCAAATCCTCCAATTCCACATAATGGTGCAGCTCGATGGTGTTAGCAATCTCTCGGTTTAATGCATTCAAAAATCTGGCCATTGTCGCCTCCCGATCCTCATACACATTGGCTCTAATCATCGCCATCTCCATCTCTTTATAATATTCATCTACGCTAAGGTTACCTTGATGGAGACCTTACAGCTTGAGGTATAGATCCCGGTAGTAGTGGCTTGGTACAAATCGTCGTCTCATTAATCTCTTCATCTCATCCCATGTTTCAATAGGATGTTTTTCGCTCCGTCTCCTATTGATACACAACTGATCCCACCTTACAATAGCGTAATCAGTAAATTCAATTGCGACAAGTTTTACCTTCTTTAGTTCGGAGTAGTTGTGGCAATCGAAAACCAACTCCATCTTCTTTTCCCACTCGAGGTATGCTTCGGGATCACTTTTTCCTTGAAACGCAGGAATTTTCATCTTGATACTTCCTAAGTTGTTATCCACCCGGTTCCTAGCTTCTCTATCTCGGCCATATCTCCTATGGCTGCCCACGAACATCCTATCAAACTCCTCCTCTAAATCATCGCCTTCAAATTCACCAACTTCGTCAATTTCCCTTTGATGCAATCTGTTCCTCCTTGGGGCGTTCGGTGCAAACGGTGGCTGTCGCTGTTGTGTTCCCTCTTCTACCCTATCCAACCTCTCATGTATATGCTCCAACTCTACCCTCATCATCCGTCTCATCTCCCCCAATAACGCTTGCATTTGCAGGTTTGGAAGATTGGTTGGTGGAAGCTCTTCGTTTGTGTTCTTCTCTTGATCTTGCGACATGATTGAAATTCTGCAAACAAGGTTAGAACAGTTTGGAATAAAAAAATAAAAAAAGGACCTCACTACACTCCCTCACGTGTATCGCTCGAAGAATAATTTACTCAAATTCACTCGTGTTTCACTCAAGTTAATTGGCTTTTACCCTCTGATGGACTCACACACTCTGCCTTTTTCCACTCATATTCTTCTTTCAGTTCTTTCAAAACTAATCGAACATGAGTAACAAGAACTCAAGCAGCAGATCATATAACGGCAAGCGAATCAAATAGATTAAATTCGTCACGGTTTTTTTTTAATGCCCAGACGTGGCTTGTGGTAAAATAAGGGGTCTAGAACGTAAAAAATAGGATTAAACTCAATTTTGGTTTTTTTTTTTTTTTTTTTTTTTTTTTTTTTTTTGTAAACCTTGTGGGAATTGGATTAGGGTTTCTAATTCCTAAAAGAACTCAAACTCAAAGCAAGTAATCCAACCCTGAATCAAACACTAATATCAGTTATTTAAGGAGAGAAAAAAAAACCATTTTTTTTTTTTTGATGTAGCAAAACTTTTTTTTTTTTTTGGGACGAATTTCTCTCTGTTTTTATTTTCACGAAATTTTTTTTTTAACAAAAAAATTTTTTTTTTGGACGAATTTTGTTTTTTTAATATAAGAACGAATTAGAAGAAGAGAAAAGCGAGATAAGGATAGGCAAACCGGAGGAACCTAGGCTCTGATACCAACTGATACGAACCACGCCAACAATGTGACGAAACCCGATAACAAATCTGGAAACGGAAACCCAAGATCTTTCAAGTTTAATGAAAACCGCGACCCGTTGCTTAGCGAAGCAAGAACCTTGGTATGGTGAAGACGCCACAAACGGTTATGGAAACTCCGTTTGATAAGTCGGTTTGAACGCCACAAGGAATCCTTGATAAGTTCGGATAAGTTTCTTCAAGAACTCAAGAATAATAACTCACAATATGAATAAACATCAAAAATCTTCTATTCCATAATCTGAAATCTGCCTTTATATAGGCAAAGTTACAATTTGTAAAATTCCTAATCTAGCCTTAAGGATTAAACATGCCTAAAAATCATATTTATCAACTAAAATTTAAATAAATTCGGAATTAATTTTAAAATTTAAACTAAAACTTAAAACTAAAAATCAGATTACAAAGAAATCAAATATGATCAGATCCTGTTTTGAATTTTGAATTTTTTTAACTTTGGAAAACGTAATCTTGACTTGATTCTTTGTTCGAAAATAGCATCCTATTTAACCTTGGAAAATAAAAACGCCGACATCAGTCTTGGTACTCTTCCGGGTCAAATTTGATGAGTAAAAACAGCTTTTGTTCACCCTCTGCAGTGAACACGTTATCATTTTCTTGTAGAACTATGCGGACAAAGTTATTTAGCTCTTCTTTGAAGCTTTTAGCTCGAGCTCTCGTCACCGGACCAACTGGTACTTGAATTGGTTTGTGAGAATTCCATTGAGCCTTGATGTCCTCATCAAATTTTGTCATGGATGTTGTTTTTTTTTCCCGCTTCTTCTCTGTGATTTTACAGAAACAAGCAGAAAGAGTAGGAAATAAGAACGTCAAATTTTGAAACCACCAGATCCTAATTCACGTTTCTAGGATTTGTAAACCTTGTGGGAATTAGATTAGGGTTTTCTAATTCCTAAAATAGCTCAATCTCAAACAAAGTAATCCAACTCTGAACCAATCACTAATATCACTTATTTAAGGAGAGAACAAACGGATTTAGTGCAGGAAATTTTTTTTTTTCTGACTCTAATGATTGCAGGAAAACGAATTTAAAGAACAATCCAAACAAGTAAAAGAATCAAAATAAAAGGATAGGAAATCTAGCCAATATATATATATATATATATATATATATTTTTATGGCATTTTTTTCTTTGATTTTGTGGAAAGAAGCAGCAAGAAACAAGAAACAAGAAACAAAAGAATCGGATTTAGAAACCCTAATTCACGTTTTTTTTTTAAAATTTTTTTAAGGGTTTGTAATCCTAGTAAGAATCAGATTATGGTTTCAATATCCTAGAAGACCTCAAACCGGAATTTCAGTGCAGCAATAAGGAATTTTTTATTTTTTTTAGGACGAATTTAAGAAAAGAAAAACAAGGAAAGGATAGGCAAACCGGAGGAACCTAGGCTCTGATACCAATTGATACGAACCACGCCAACAACGTGACGAAACCCGATACCAAATCTGGAAACAACAACCCAAGATCTTTCAAGTTTGATGGTAACCGCGACACGTTGCTTAGCGAAGCAAGAATCTTGGTATGGTGAAGACGCCATAAACAGTTATGAAAGTCCATTTGATAAATCGATTTGAACGCCACAAGGAATCCTTGATAAGTTCGGATTAGTTTGTTTAAGAACTCAAGAAGAATAACTCACAATATGAATAAACATCAAAATCTTATTTCCATCATCTGAAATCAGCCTTATATAGGAAAAGTTACAATTTGTAAAATTCCTAATCTACCCATAATTCAAAAAAAAAAAACACCCAAGATAATCTAGAAAGAATCAGATACTAAAATTCAAATTTTAAATTAAAACTTAAACTAAATAAGATCACAAAGAAATCAAATCTTGATAAGATCTTTTAAACTTCTTGAATCTTGTTTTGAATTTTGAACTTCTTCAAAACTTGAAAACGTAATCTTTTGACTTGATTCCTTGTTGGAACACGCCCACATCAGCTTGAGTCCTCCTTGCATGTTTATCCACATGATGGCTCAATGGACGTGTATGGCTGATTGGCTCGGATCCACTTGAATGAGTAAAACAAGCCTTTGTTCACCCAGAGTAGTGAATACACTCTCTTCATGTTGTAGAACCCTCCGGACTAAGTTATTCAGCACTTCTTTAAGTCTTTTAGCTCGAGCCCTCGTCACCGGACCAACTGGAACTAGAATTGGTTCGTGAGAATTCCTTTGGGTCTTGATGTCCTCATCATTGAAAGTAACATTGAAAGGACTCAATGAGAAGGATTTGTCCTCAAATCCCTCTTGAGAAGGATTTGTCCTCAAATCCCTCTTGAGAAGGATTTGTCCTCAAATCGTCAGCTACATCAAAAGGACTCAAGTCAGTAACATTGAAAGTAGCACGTACATTGTACTCTTCAGGTAAGTCAAGTCTGTAGGCATTGTCATTGATCCGTTCTAGCACTTGAAAAGGACCATCTCCTCGGGGCAGCAACTTAGAACGTCTTTGTGCCGGAAATCTTTCTTTCCTCATGTGTAACCACACCCGATCGCCAGGTACAAAGACCAGCCTGTGACGTCCCTTGTTAGCTTGCTTTATGTATTGTTCGGTTCTCCTCTCTATGTTGAGCCATTTTGAAATCAACGCTCGCTTAACCTTACTTGTTGTTGCATAGAAATTTCTTTGTTTTCTCCTTGTTTTTACCTCCTTGGCCGAACTTTTCTTTATGTTTTCATCCTCACTTTCAAATTGCATAGCCTCACTAATCTTTTCACTCTCTTTCTTTTGATCTCTCAATTTCTTTTGTTCACTCAATTGTTGCAACCTCACTTGATCCTCATAGACCTGTTTTGGTGTCATTGGAACTAGAGTGATTGTTCGTTTATTGAGCATGAATGAATACTTGTTTGTGAAGCCGTCATGATGCACGCGTCGGTCAAATTGCCATGTCCAGCTTGCATTGGTACAACATCGCACAATACTTCATCCTCATACTTTCCAATTCGAAACGGTACAAGAACCAGCTTTGTAACCCTCGCATCGCCACTATCGTTCATCCATTGTAGGTTGTATGAACGAGGGTGCTTAGGTGTTGTGAGCCCCTGCTTTTCAACCATGGAAGTACTTGCAACATTAGTGTAACTACCACCGTCGATAATAACACTACATACCTTGTCTTTCACGTGGCAACGAGTGTGAAAGATACTCTCCTGCTGTACTTCTTCTTCCTCTTCTTTGGCTTGCAAACTCAAGGCTCGTCGTGCGACTAGTCCAAGCATCTCACCCTGATCTGCCTTGAACTCCTCATCCTCTATTGGGGCGTCCTCCAATGGTGGCATATCCTCTAGAGCAGCTTCATCCTCGGATTCCATTTCACCATTTTCCCGGATCACCATAACTCGCTTGTTTGGACATTGGCTTGCTATGTGCCCTCTCCCCTGACATTTGAAACACCTAATCTCACTATTACGAGTCAAAGTAGGGGTTGATTTACCTTGAGAGGCAGTAGTAATGGTGGCTGGTTTGGGTTCAGGTTTGGCCTTGGTCATGGACTGGTTTTCCTCTTTCTTTGGGTAGTTCGACCTCCAAGGTGCTATGCTTGAAGTTTGTGGGAATGGCCTTGGCCGTGTACTACCCCTCTTCAGATGCCACTCAACCTTGATTGCCATATGCACCAAATCCTCCAATTCCACATAATGGTGCAGCTCGAAGGTGTTAGCAATCTCTCAGTATAAACCGTTAAAAAATCTGGCCATCGTTGCCTCCCGATCCTCCTGCACGTTGGCTCTAATCATCGCCATCTCCATCTCTTCATAATATTCGTCAACACTCCTATTACCTTGATGGAGACCTTGTAGCTTCAAGTAGAGATCCCGGTAGTAGTGACTCGGTAAAAATCGTCGTCTCATCACTCTCTTCATCTCATCCCAAGTTTCAATAGGACGTTATCTGCTCCATCTCCTATTGATGCACAACTGATCCCACCATACAAAAGCATAATCAGTAAATTCAATTGCGGCAAGTTTTACCTTAAAACGCAGGAATTTTCATCTTAATACTTCCCAAGTTGTTGTCTACCCAGTTCCTAGCTTCTCTATCCCTACCGTATCTCCTACGGCTACCTATTGAAATCCAATCAAATTCCTCCTCTAAATCGTCCCCTTCAAATTCACCCAAATCCTTAACTTCCATTTGGTGCAATCGGTGCCTCCTTGGAGCGTTCGAAGCAACTGGTGGCTGTCCCCGTTGTGTTCCCTCTTCTACCCTATCCATCCTCTCATGTATATGCTCCAACTCCACCCTCATCATCCGTCTAATCTCCCCCAATAATGCTTGCATTTGCAGGTTTGGAAGATTGGTTGGTGGAAGCTCTTCGTTTGTGTTCTTCTCTTGATCTTGCGACATGATTGAAATCTGCAAACGAGGTTAGAACAGTATGGAAAAATAAAAAAAGGACCTCACTACACTCCCTCACGTGTTTCGTTCGAATAATAATTTACTCAACTCCACTCGTGTTTCACTCAAGTTAATTGGCTTTTACCCTCTAACATTCTCACATGCTCTGCCTTTTTCCACTTGTATTATTCTTTTAGTTTTTCAAAACTAATCAAACAATAACAATAAGCATTCAAGAAGGAATTCATGATGAGGAGTAAACCAAATGGATCAAATTTTGTCACGGATGTTGTTGTTTTATTTTTTTAATTTTTTTTTTCTCTCTTTGATTTTACATAAACAAGCAGAAAGAGCCAGAAATAAGAACATCAAATTTTGAAACCACCAGATCCTAATTCATGTTTCTAGGATTTGTAAACCTTGTGGGAATTGGATTAAGGTTTTCTAATTCCTAAAATAGCTCAATCTCAAAGAAAGTAATCCAACTCTGAACCAACCACTAATATCACTTATTTAAGGAGAGAACAAATGGATTTAGTGCAGCATTTTTTTTTTTCTGACTCTAATGATTGCAGGAAAACGAATTTAAAGAACAATCCAAACAAGAAAAAGAATCAAAATAAAAGGATAGGAAATCTATCCAATTTTTTTTTATGGCATTTTTTTCTTTGATTTTGTGGAAAGAAGTAGCAAGAAACAAGAAACAAGAAACAAAAAATTTGGATTTAGAAACCCTAATTCACTTTTTTTTTTCAATTTTTTTTAAGGGATTGTAATCCTAGTAAGAATTAGATTATGGTTTCGATATCCTAGAAGACCTCAAACCGGAATTTCAGTGCAGCAATAAGGAGTTTTTTTTTTTTTTTTTTTGAACGAATTTAAGAAAAGAAAAACAAGGAAAGGATAGGCAAACCGGAGGAACCTAGGCTCTGATACCAATTGATACGAACCACGCCAACATCGTGACTAAAGCCGATACCAAATCTGAAAACAACAACCCAAGATCTTTCAAGTTTGATGGTAACCGCAACACGTTGCTTAGCGAAGCAAGAACCTTGGTATGGTGAAGATGTCATAAACGGTTATGAAAGTCCGTTTGATAAATCGATTTGAACGCCACAAGGAATCCTTGATAAGTTCGGATTAGTTTCTTCAAGAACTCAAGAAGAATAACTCACAATATGAATAAACATCAAAATCTTATTTCCATCATCTGAAATCAGCCTTATATAGGCAAAGTTACAATTTGTAAAATTCCTAATCTACCCATAACTCAAAAAAAAATGCCCAAGATAATCTAGAAAGAATCAGAGACTAAAATTCAAATTTTAAATTAAAACTTAAACTAAGTAAGATCACAAAGAAATCAAATCTTGATAAGATCTTTTAAACTTCTTGAATCTTGTTTTGAATTTTGAACTTCTTCAAAACTTGAAACGTAATCTTTTGACTTGATTCCTTGTTGGAACACGCCCACATCAGCTTGAGTCCTCCTTGCACGTTTATCCACATGATGGCTCAATGGACGTGTATGGCTGATTGGCTTGGATCCACTTGAATGAGTAAAACAAGCCTTTGTTCACCCAGAGTAGTGAATACACTCTCTTCATGTTGTGGAACCCTCCGGACTAAGTGTAATGACCCGCCTAACGTGGCCGTTACAGTTACTTATCTTATATTACTTATTTACTTGGCGAAAAAAAAAAACGGAATAATATTTTTTTTTTTATATAAATAACTTAAATCTTGAGAACTTTCTCGTACTGTACTTACTGGTATAAATATGTACACATATACATATATATAAATGAACTGAATGCCAAACTTGTTTCGGTACATACAACATTTTATGTTAATTGTCAAACATAATTAAAATAAAACGCGTAATGGTTCCCATCCCAAGATTTCACAGGTAGCCTTGCCACGCTCCACCGCCTTGCATCAAAAATTGCTGACAGGTTGCTTACCTACAGCATAAACGTAAGACATGAGCTTTCACTCAGCAAGTACAACTATTAACCCGCAAAACATTTCATAATGGAACAATGCATGAACCAATTATGCTTTCATTATGATGTCTTATGCTTACATATCCTTGGGCCCTTACATAACATAAGTGTACATACCGTGGCACGCAGCCATGGAGTGGATGGGGCGGCCAACCAGATCCAACTCAAACCATGGACCAAACCCGACTTAACACGGCTCGGTACGACACAAGGCAAGCTCGCTTGCCATCATACTTGAAATCTTTCCTTAACTTGTTCTTAAAATAGTTTTCTTCTTGAAAACAGTCTTTTACAACAGTTTCTTACTTGAAATTGGGTTCTCATTCTTACCGAGTGATTTATCTTTAATGAGCATGCTTCATGATGCCATAATGATAAAATATAAATCATACATACTACATCATCAATGCATAAATCATATGCATCACATCATCAAGACATAAATCACATGCACTAAATCATACATGCATAAACTTAACATCACATAAGCAGTAAAACATTTTTCGTCTATGCTGTAGGCGGAGTTGTACTTACCTCTTATGTACGTCCTGAGTTTGTTGCTCCTATTGATCGCAACAACAGGTTAACTACCTGTTATCAATTAAGGATGTAAGATAAGAATCTTCCTATCTTACTCTTAACTATAACATTAGATGTTGGTATCCTAACCGACATCCATGAGAAATATCTAGTTATATGTCCCCCTTCACACACTCTAATAACTTCATGTTCGGTTACTAAGTGTAATCCTAGGGCACCTGTCCCAATAATAATCAAACAGTATCCTGTTTGATTACTTAATAGACTTTGGGTTCAAGGCCCAACGGTACTTGGCATCCTATTAGGTTACTATTAGTAACCCTTAGGTATAAGCCCAAATTATGTTTAACTTAAAAAGCCTATTGGACTACTAAGGCCCAATGATTAAAGTGGTATCCTATTTGGTTATCATGAGTAACCATGGATCCAAAATCTTACATATAAAGTTTGTAACCCATTGGATTACTATAACTTGGTCCAATTAATTTTTAGTAATCTTTCCGATTACTATTCATTGTACTAAACTGGGTTTGATTAACCATTTAAAAACTGTTATGAGTAAAACTGTCTAAGTTTAGAAGAGTTTTCTAAAAACAGTCCCACAATTCCAGTTATTTGTGCATATACAGGAATTGTCTGTGCATGCACTGTTTTGAAAATCCTGTGCAGGAATTTATTATTTCCTGCCCAGTTTTTAAGATTCAGTTTCATTTTAAAATTGTTTGGATTTTGAAAAAATTTTTTGTACGAAAGTTTTAGATCTTGAAAACCCTACAACTTTCATGTTTTACCCAAAACCCAGTTCTGCCTCTAACTTACAATTTTTCCCTGTTGAACCCATTTGGCCGTGCATATGGGTCTGGGTGATCCAGACTCGGGTTTTTATAAAACCGAAGGCCTTTGGAGCCTTCTTTTTAAAAACTGCCTACATTATCCTCTAGGATTTTCAATTTGCTACAACTTTGTAGTTTTGACTTTTGTCAAATTCGGCCTCTAGAGGACTCAAAATTCCATTTTCAGATTGCTGCCCAGTCTTGATCCGAGACTGGCAGTTTCTCTGTTTATTGTTTCTTACGTAAAATTACGCACACACTACCTCAAATGGTCGCAACCGTGAGCCTACATCAAGCATGCAGCGTATTATCTAGCGTTTCCATGATCATACATTCATTCAATCATTCCACCATTCTCGTAAACCCATTTGGTGAAATTCACCAATTTGAGTTTTTAGGGTTTTCCACAAACCCTACTTGCATCATTCATCAAAATCACATAATCAATCACACCATACAACCTCTTCAGTGTGTGGGACATACAACAAACATATACAAGGCATTTCTACATACCTTACATACTTAGCACATAACATCATAAACAAACATCAAAATCATAAATCAAGATCACAAAACCTAAATCAAGCACATGCTAGGTAAACTGTCTAGAACATAAACATAAATGGTGAGCTTATGCTCTTACATCCAATGCTTGAAATACACATAAACTTTGCTCAAAACTCACTAAAAAGCTTAGGGTTTTGAGAGGGTTACCTCTAGATCTTGGAGATGAATTTCAAGCTTGGGTTCCGAAATTTTTTTCTAGCTTTCCTTCACTAAAAAAATCCGACCACTCTAGCTTAATTTTTTTTTCTTCTCTTTCTCTTTCTTGGGCTTCGGCTGCTATGGGGGAAAAGAGGTTGAGAAGAAATTTTGCAAGAGTTTTGGTAAGGTCACACAAATGAACTAAAAAGCCCCCCCCCCCCCCATCACCTATTTATAGGTGAAAAATATTTTCTTTCTTGATTTATTTTTATTTCTTAAATTGCATATAAGTCCTTAAGAGTAAAATAATTGCCCAAAAGTCCAATGAGGTGGCCGGCCATCATGGGAAGACTTGGAGGCCAAGTTTTCAATTCTTTCCTAATTTCTCAAAAATCCAAAAATTATGTAATTATCTCATGATGAGGTGTCCCACCTTTAGGGCCTCGTTTGGCTTATCTCCTAAAATGCAGTCCATTCTCATGCTAATGCAGATATTACAAATATTGTTTTCAACTATAACAGTATTGTCATACTGGACTGCAGTCCATAATTCATCTGCGTAAATTTTGACTGCGTAAACTTTTTCATCTGACTTCGAGCTACTTAACCCTTATTATTCTAAATATTGTGCTTGATTTTTCTAAAGTGATCTTGAACCTTATTCTTACTATTTCATCCGTGATGATGGTTTTCGCAGTATACTCTCATACTGCTTGCTATACTACAGTACCGTCATAGTCATACTTTTGACTTTTCTGGTCAACTTTGACCAGTCAAGGTCATAAATTCTAATTTTGCCTTTTTCCTTAAAAGGCATCATGCATAGCTAAACAAGCTGTTTTGAGTCTTATTATGCTATAAGAACTCAAATATATATGATAAAATCATATCAGACATTTCACACAAACATTCATTTTTCCTCAATGAGGAAATCATGAATCAATCAAAAGGGCGGTTATTACATTCTTCCCCCCTTAAAAATTTTCATCCTCGAAAATTAAAACAAATCGGGATACGTATTCCTTATTTCCTCTTCTACTGCTAAGTGGCTTCTTCCACAGCATAGTTTCGTCACAGTACCTTAACTAAAAGAATTGTCTTATTCCTTAAAACTTTTCTTCACGATCTGGAATCTGAAACTGGCTTTTCTTCGCATGTTAAGTCAGTTTGGACTTGTATTGGTTCCTGTCTTAGAATGTGAGAAGTATTAGGTATATACTTCCTCAGTATCAAGACGTGAAAACGTCATGTACAGAAGTCAATTCTGGCAGCAAAGGCCACTTATAAGCTACTTTTCAATATTTTCAAGGATCTCATAGGGTCCTATATACTTAGGACTGAGTTTTCCTTTCTTCTAATCCTCATAATTTCCTTCATGGGAACATTCTGAGAATCTCCAACTGGGAATTCAAGATTTTCGATGTTTGTCGGCATAACTTTTCTGTCGACTAAAAGCTATGTCGAGTCTCTGTTTTAATCATCTGATATCGTTTGTGTTTTACGGATATCATCGTAGTTTGAGGCTGCTTTCGTCCAACTTCTAGCCAATTAATGGAATACCTACATTTCCTTCCATACAACGCTTCAAATGGTTGCCATACATTATGAATCTCGCATCGGGAATGCATCGCCTCATGATTTGGTCAGGGCAGTACTTGAATAGGTACGGATCATCCCAATAGAAGTTACGCACCTCAACCAAAAATTTGCGCTTATCTTGAGCACTCCAATCAGCAAGGAAGTTCACCGGTCACTAAGTAATTGACGATGTGAGCGTACCAAGGTAGCTTGGTGACAGAACAGATGTCATCAGGGAAATCATCTCGGATGGCAGGACCGTCGGGGGGTCACTAAATTCAAGTAGAGAGAGGTGGTCCACCACAACGTTTCTACTCCTTTCTTGTCCTTGATTGTGATGTCAAATTCCTGCAACAAGGATCCACCTAATCAATCGCGCCTTGGCATCCTTTTTGGAAAGGAGATACTTAAGGGCTGCATGATCTGTGAAGATGGTGATGGGTGAACCAATCAGATATGCACGGAACTTGTCAAGTGCAAACACAACAGCGAGCAACTCTTTCTCAGTGGTTGAGTAGTTCAATTGAGCACTATTCAGAGTGCGGCTTGCGTAATACCACAAAGGACTTCCCCTCTCTTCTTTGACCAAGGACTGCCCCAACAGCATGGTTACTTGCGTCACACATAATCTCGAATGGTAAGCTCCAATCGGTGACTGAATGATGGGGGCAGAAGTCAACTTCACCACAAGCGTTCGGAAGGCATCCTCACACTCTTGCGTCCACTCAAAAACGGCATCTTTGGCTAGGAGATTACATAACGGACGAGAAATCACAGAAAAGTTCTGTATGAACCTCCTATAAAAACCAGCATGCCCGAGAAATGACCGAACTTCTTTCACTGACTTGGGGGTGGGCAATTTAGAGATAAGTTCAATCTTAGACTGATCGACCTCAATCCCTTTCTCAGAAACAACATGCCCCAAGACTATGCCAGATGGTACCATGAAATGGCACTTCTCCCAGTTGAGCACGAGACCTTTTGTTCACATCTTGTCAGAACAGCTTCCAAGTTGAGAAGGCACGAATCAAAGGATCGCCGAAGACGGTCAAGTCATCCATGAACACTTCCATATTTCTCGACCATGTCGCTGAAAATGCTCATCATGCATCTCTGAAAGGTGGCCGGCGCATTACACAGTCCAAATGGCATACGCCGGAAGGCATAAGTACCAAAAGGACAGGTAAAAGTAGTCTTATCTTGATCCTCAATGCAATCTCGATCTGATAATAACCTGAGTACCATCAAGAAGAAAGAGTAGAAAGGATGACCAGCACGCGTTCTAGATTTGGTCGATGAACGGAAGCGGAAAATGATCCTTGCGGGTGGCGGCGTTCAGCTTTCGGTAGTCGATACACATGCGCCAACCCGTAACAGTCCTTGTGGGGACCAAAGCCCCTTTCTCGTTCTCCACCACTGTCACCCCCGATTTCTTGGGCACTACCTGAGTTGGACTGACCCACTTGCTATCAGCGATTGGATAGATGATACCTGCATCCAAAAGCTTCAAGACCTCATTCTTCACAACTTCTTTCATCGTTGGGTTCAGTCTCCTTTGGGGATCCCTTCGTGGAATAGCCCCGTCTTCCAATTTGATGTGATGGGAGCAAATTAAGGGGCTAATACCCTTAATGTCAGCAATCGTCCAACCTAACGCAGCCTTGTGCTCTCGCAGCATGTCGACTAACCGCTGCTCTTGTGATGCGTCAAGTTTAGATGAAATGATAACAGGAAAGGTATCACCAGCTCCCAGGAAGACATGTTTCAGACCCTCAGGCAATTGTGCTAGCTTAAGTGTTGGGATCTCTTCGGTGGATGGTTTTGGCTTTTCTTTCTCTCGAGGAAGCTCTTCAAAACGTGGTTGCCAAAACTTTGTTCCTCTGCCTTGTGAGTCTTTAAATGGTAGCGTTGTTGGCTAACTCACAAGGACCGGAACTTTCAGAGTCAGAATTGTGGAGAAGATCATCAAGATTATCGGAATCACTTGCAGTTGAATCTCCTCGAGACGAGTGTGTCGATCAGAAATGTTTGGTGACACTCGTCATCATCGTGTGGCTGCTTCGCAATGTGGAAAACATTTACCTCCAAGGTCATGTTCCCGAAAGATATCTTCATGAGACCATTCCTACAGTTGATCAAAGCATTGGCTGTAGCAAGGAAAGGTCTACCGAGGATGATGGGAATCTTGGACTCCATGCTCACCACAGATTGGGTATCTAGGACAAGGAAATCAACGGGGTAATAAAATTTCTCAACTTGAACCAGAACATCCTCAACTATACCCCGAGGCTTCTTGATCGAACGATCGGCCAGCTGTGAAAACCACAGATGTGGGCTTAATCTCTCCAAGACCAAGTTGCGAGTAGATAGAGTAAGGCATGAGATTGACACTCGCTCCAAGGTCGAGCAAAGCTTGGCCGAATTCCTGAGTCCCAATTTGGCACGAGATGGTGGGACAACCAGGATCTTTGTACTTGGGCGGCGCCTTCTGCTCGATCACCGCACTCACTTGTTCCGTAAGAAGGCGGTCTTCTTAACGTGGTGCTTCCTTTTGACGGTGCAAGATCCTTGATGACTTTGGCATAAGCCGGCACTTGTTTGATCACATGAAGCAAAGGAAGATTAATCTTCACTTGAGTCAAATGCTCTAGGATCTCACTTTGACTGTCCACACTTCCCAGCAGATCGCAGAGCTTGGGGGAAAGGCACCTTTACTGGAAGTTCAGTTGGCTCATCTTTCTTGGGGGCGACTTCTCGACTACTTGAAGTGACAGTAGTTCTTGATGGTTCATCCAAATCTTGCCACTACGAGTGGTGATGGCATTGACCTCCTTGATGTTTCGCCCTTCAGAGTTGGAGGTTTGTGCCATGTGTTGCCCCGTGAGGTTGGATTGAGCTTGGGAAGGAAACTTGCCTCGTTCTTGAACAGCCAAGGCACCAGTCAGCTTTGTGATCTGGCTCTTCATCTCTTTACTTTCTTCCACCATTTGCGTGAAAAGTGATTCGAACTTTTGGTTCATCCTAGTCTGTGCCTCCATGAAAGAATGCAAGGTATTCTCAAGAGAATTCCTTGGCGGTTGTGCATGATACTGAGGTAGAATTGCCTTTGGTGGTTGTGGCTGTTGCTCCGTTCTCCATTGTCCACCTGATGGTTGTGTTTGATTGGAATCTCTCCAACTGAAGTTGGATGGTTCCTCCAGCCAGGATTGTACGTGTTAGAGAAAGGCTTGTTGTATGCCCCTAAGGCATTACATTTCCTCGTAACTCCCTTCATTTCACTATAAACAAGGCAATCCTTAGCTAAATGTTCCACCCCTCCACAAACGAAGCATGGCTCTTGTGACTCTGCCCTTGCGACCATGTGGATTCCTCTACCTTCCTTGGTTTTGAGGGCCTCAATCTGTCGTGTCAAAGACTCGATTTGGGCCTTGAGGTTATCCTCTTCCCTTAGTTGGTAGACTCCAGCAGGTCGGGAACGACTAGTGCTGTCAGTAGCACTTGGTCCAGTCCATGTGTGGGCTTTCTCGGCTAGCTCGTTGAGATACTCGAAAGCCTCTTCGGGATCCTTCTGGAGAAACTCACCATTGCACATCATCTCCACAAATTGACGCTCTCGGATTGTGAGTCCTTCGGAAATAACTGACGAGGCGCCAACTCTCGTAACCATGGTGGGGACATTGATTCAACAGATCTTTAAACCGCTCCCAGACTTGATAGAGAGTTTCATTGTCCTTCTGAGTAAAGGTCGAGATCTGTCGTTTAAGACCATTAGTCTTATGGGTGGGAAATACTTGTTGAAGAATGCAGTTGTCATCTCTTCCCATGATCCAATAGACCTAGGTCGCAAAGAATACAACCAGCTTTTGGCTTTGTCCTTCAGAGAGAAGGGGAAAAATTTTAATCGCACAGAATCTGCAGCCTCAGCTCGTTGTGGAAAGTGGCCACCACCTCGTCAAACTCCCGAATGTGCACGTACGGATTTTCGCTTTCTAACCCATGAAAGGTTGGCAAAAGTTGAATCATTCCCGGCTTGAAATCCAAATTCGGCAAATTAGGTGGAAACATTATGCATGATGGTGTGGCCGTACGCGTAGGGTGAAGGTAGTCGTTCAACGTCTTTTGTTGGACCTCCTCGTTTTGAGCCATGCAAAAGGATTTGGAATTGCTAAAGCGTTTGGAGATGGAGGAAGGCTAGACGTAGAAGAAGAAACTTCACTAGGGTCTTCAGGTCTTCTTGCGAATCTCCCTAGTTCGTTTCTATAACGATTCATTCACCTTAAGCGTTTTTTTTTTTTTAAACAAAGAAAACTTTTACAAAAAAACAATATGTAAAACCGCGAATCGCAATCCCTAAGAATGCTCCCAGGAAAGATTGGTGGGGCGAGGCCTCCTTAAAAACCAACCTCCTAGACAAACTCTCTTAGTTCGTACTTTCCAACGTTTCCACACAATTGCTTGCAAAATTTTAAATTTTATGGCGTATTTTATGAAATGTTAGATGTTAGATATTAGTATCCTAAGTTAATGCTATACTAAAACCTAAGGTTACACAAATTATGAGTCCTAATTTATTAACACTAAATTAGTAACCAAAACAGTTAAAACCTAAAAAATATATATATATATAGTACAAAGACTTAAAACAAGCTATAAAATGGAAATTAAATGAAAATTAACAAAAACAAAAACAGAAGGAAGAAAAAAAAATGAAATATATATATAAATATATGAAATCAATAAATTAAAAGAACTGACAAATGGTCAAAAAAATAATAATAATAATAGAATTACAAAAATGAAAATTAATAACAATAGTAAAGGAAAAGACAGACCACAAGAAAATTTACTACAAAGAAAATCAAAAACTGACAAATGGACAAAATTAAAGTAACAATACTACAAAAACTAACTAACGTGCTAAAAAAAATAAAGAAGAATAAAATATATATAAAATAAATAGATAAAAGTAATTAAATATATATATATATACACACACTAAGAGGATCTAACCTATAAAGAGAAACCTAACAAATGCATTCTAACTAATAACCAAAAGAACCGGTGAACTATACAAACTTAAACACAAATTTTTTTTTTAAACGTAAAAATAATAAAGAAATAAAAATAAATATAAATAAAATAAAAATTACTTACCTCTTGGCAAAATATCTACTGATCAATCTTGCTTCTTGACACCTCCCCGGCAACGGCGCCAAATTTGATTACGCCCAAACGTGTACAAAAACAAACGGTCGATTGTAGCACAATTGGGACGGTCGATCCCACGAGGAGGTGATAAAAATAAACAAGAAAAGATTAGCAGAACAAGAGCGTCAGAGAAATAAGTAATCGAATAAAGGAACGGAAGAAATATTTTTGTGATTTTGAAACAAATTTAAAGACAATGTAATTTAAAATGAAGAAAAATTCAATAATCAAAAGTGGTAAGACATCGAGAATCCCCTATATGTTTCGTTTGCCTATTTGGATTTTGATTCATAGAATAACTCAATTGAAAGTTTCACATCCCAAACAATCAATCGGAAAATAAAGATTTGAGAAACTTGTGAATTAAAATTTATTTGAGTAAATAAAATTCTTATGTGAAGAACTAGCAAAAATTATCTTATAAGAAATCTAAAAGCGACAAATACTATAAGCAATATTGCAGTAAAAGACTACTTATAAAATAATGCTATCAATATACCATATCGTGCAACAATTATATAAAAAGAGCTTGAATAAATTTATATAAAAGTTGACAACAAAATATATTGATATGAGAAAGAAATAAGATGAAAGAAAAATTATTTATTCAAATGTATGAACATTACAAACCATTGGAGAATCGAAACCCAAATAAGTTCACTACACATATAGGATCATCTCTAGTCTCACCCAAGAACTCTAACCTAGCTGGCAATTCATCTCACAAAATTCTAACAAGAAAACATGAGATGAAAATGCAAGAATAAGAGAAAATAATACTAAAAACTCAGCCAAAACTAATAGAAAAACAACAACTTCACCCCCTTGAGGAGCCCTCATTATATAGGCTTGAGTCCAACATGCTAGGGAGATTTTTGGCCCACAAATCCGTTACACAGGCTGGTTAATCACGTGGAGATTCGCGGTAAACCAGCTGTAGGAAATGGATGGCTTTGGCTGCTTGCTGGCTGAGATCCGGCCCGAGATTCTAGCGGGCTGGGATTTGCGGTAACGGGCCTGGCAGCTGGAGGGAATTACGGGCTTGGTGGGCGGTCTGGACTGGAGCTGTAGGCTTGGATCTCGAGCCAGGCTGGCAGCTGGATTCACGCCCGGGATGGCAACTCTCGCGCGGGCTGGACTGGAGCTGGAATTTCGGCCCGAAACTCACGCTGGGCTGGAGTTACCGGGCCTGGGCTAGATTCATGAGCTGGTGCATATATGTGAGGGAGTAGCTGGCTGCGCGCAGAAGAAGGGACTGAAAAAGGAAAAGAGAAGAAAAAATGGAGGAAGAAAAGGAAAACAAATTAGTTTAAATAAATATTTTTAAAGTAAAATATTATGAATTAATATTATGAAAATCCTCATTTAAAACGTAAATTATCTAATAAATTATATGAATAAAAATGTATTTTTGTACATTTATCACAACCCCCAACCAGCTTATTGCTAGTCCCTAGCAATTCAAGCGCAAGAAAATCAAGTCAAGCTGAAGATTCAAATCGAAACCTGCAAAATCATCTAAGCACTCAAACAAAATATAAGCAAGAAATCAGAAAATGCTATCAAAACTACTTCAGTCATTACTCCAGAGTTGTGTGTGTGTACACCAAACCATACCTTCTTACCACAGTCAGTAACACAAATAGTATCGAAAAATTCACCAAGAGAAAGTCTCAACTCCATTACCTCACGGGTGTTGGAAATAGTTTAGTGCAGAGGTTTCCACTCATGGAGTTGGAAATAAATCAGTCAACACTCAAATGAGAGAAGGCATTTTAAGGACAAGCTAATAAACAGTGATCAAATGATAGGCGAATCAAATATTCGGAACATTACACCACTTACACCATAAACTAACTTTTGGGATTTCATTCGGATCAAATAGAAAATTACACAACCAAAGAGCCGTAAAATACAAACAAATAAATATACAACATTTTGTTTTTTTTTTTTTACAAGAGACATCATGCTTAATAGAACAATGGAGTAATGAATTCTTTTGACTGCTATGCAGCCCCAGATGAGATTATAACCGAACCACATAAATATTGATGATGAAATGAATGCTCTTGCTCTCTCTCTTTTTTTTTTTTTTTTTTCTTTTTTTTCTTTTTTTTCTTTTTTTTTTTTTGAATAATACAAAAGAAAAATTACGAATATTTACAAAACAAGGCTCTATTTCAAAAGATCAATTCTATCTAACCAAAAATCATCCCTCAAGCAAAAGAATAAGTTAAGTAGTGGTGTTCTAAATAGTGATTGTACCAACTCGAAAGATCAATAAAAGTTCAAAAAGTTGTTTTCTCAACTCTCACAACTCACCAAAAATGAAACACTTAAACTCGAGAATTTTTCTCAACTAAATGTGTTAACAACCATCTTACCACAAGGTTTAGCATGTGCGCAGAAAGAACTCTGGAAATCATTTCTTAATAGTCAAGATAACAAAAACTGACTCAAACCGAACATTTGAAATCACACTTAGGTAACTTTGCAAAAATTTTGATCTAAATTCCAAAATGACAAAAATTAAACTCACACATGAATATGCTCACCACCCCCAACCAAAAATCAGACAGTGTCCTTAATGTCTAAAAAATGTACAAATGTGAAAAAGACAGGGAAAGAGAACACCTGGATGACGACGGTAGGAACATAGATGAGCTACTTGATCTGATTTTCCAAAACACATAAACAAATATAAAAGCACATAAAAATAAACCGAAAATAAAAGCACACAAAACACACAAAAATAAAAGAAAAGAAGCAAAACAAATAAACAAAAATATGATACAAAAAGGGTTGGAAGCAAACTACTCATAAACCGGGGCCTCAAGAATGATTTCTTCAGCCTGGCTCACTCGTTCAATGTAGTGGTTCAATCTTTGACCATTGACTCTGAAAATTCTCCCATTGCTTGGGTCCTCGACCTCAACAGCACCGTTGGGAAAGACTTGTTTCACCACAAATGGACCAGTCCACCGCGACCTCAACTTACCTGGGTGGAGATGCAGACGGGAGTCATAAAGATGCACCCTCTGATTTGTAAAATATTTTGAGTGCGCTTTTATTTAAGTGTGCTTTGTAAACTTGTAAAATATTTGAGTGTGAGTGTGCTTTTGTATAAAGAGTGCTTTGAGTGTGCTTGCTGTAACAGTCAGAACCTCAATCAAGGATTCCCACTTCTTCTACAGCTTATGTAAGTTTTAATTAAGTTATTTTAATCTTTTATTTCAATTTTTAGTTCATGCATTTCCATACTTTCTACGTTACTATTATTCCTCTGCTTTTAAATCTCCTGGTCGAAATGGTATCAGAGCCAAGTTTTCGAGGGTGATAGAGAGTGGGGATTGAGAATCCTTCTAAACTGCTACTGTTGTTCTTAGTTCTTTTGGCTTTAGTCGCGCAACAGGGTAATAGGCGAGAGATAGCCGTTGTCAAGTCCCAACGTAAGTCGTTGACGGAGTCTTCTGAGAACTAATTATGGCAAGAGTATTTAAAAGTCTTTCTAGATCTTCCTCCTCTAGATCCCTTGGTTCTTACTCCGAACCCAGCTCTTCTGGTTCAGTTAAAACAAAGAAATAATTAATGTAGAAAATATAGAAAAGCATCTTAATAATTGGACCATACCAAAAGTTAGCACATCTTTTGTTTATAATAAAGGGTCTTTTCATTTTAAATCTGATTACATCATTAAAACTGTTGAAGAAGTTTTTCCTATAACAAGCGGAATAATAGAGGTCCCACTCGTCACACAAAACTTTGTAAACACTTACAAAGAAAAGTACGGATACCTTCATCTAGGTCTTGTTCAAGTTGCCATAAAACCCTTAACTAGGGAACGATTAAACAATTATGTATTAGCATGTGTAAGAGATAAAAGACATAAAAGGTTCATGGACTCCTTAATAGGAAGTGTCGAATCTACCTTAAGTGAAGGGCCAATTTACTTTGATTGTTTTCCTAATTTTACCATTCACTTAAGAGATAGAAATGTCATTAAATCTCTTATGATTGATATAAAAACACATGGATTTGATATGGAAGAAGGCACCAGTAATCTAGCTCTCATTTTCAGAGTTTACTGTAAAGTCATGAATACTATCAATCCTGACATCAATATAAAATCCTTAATAAAGGATAACAAAGGTACCACTACTATGTTCCAAACCAATTTAGCCAAATTCAAAGTAGCCATCCCCAAAAGAATATCTTGGAATGAAATCTCCTTTCCTGAATCATGGACTTTAGAAAAGGCCTCAAATCGTGATCCACCTCAAAATTGTATCCTTAACCAAATCACTGAGCTGATAGATGGTACTGTTGAAATAAGCTTCAGTAACCAAAGAAAGAAACAATTCTCCCCACCAAGACTTTCGGATTTTACAAGCCAATCTCCCTTAGATTTAGGGAAAATCCAACAAAAACCAACTCTTCCTAGAATATCTTCTGAATTCGAAATCAGTGGAACTCATGAGAATCCCAATGGAATTTCAAATCCAGTTTATAAGCCACAAGATCCTTCTAGTCCTACCCCTTCTGATATGGGATATAATAATATTTGTGTGTTAGAACGATCTAATGAAAAGATTGACAAGAAACGTCTTATTCAGATGTTTTATTCATAAGAAAATAAAGAAAAAAGAGGATGGTTTTTCTCAACTTTTACTGAAATCCAAAAAAGTTTCTTACATAAAAAAATATAATAAGTTTATTTCTATTTACAAAATAGAAGCAGACTTTTTTATATTCATGGAAACTTATTTTAAAGTTAAAGGAAAACAATTCCCGAAATTTGAAAAGAAAAATCCTCAACTTAATATAGTTGAAAAAACTTGTCAAGAATATTCCTTATCAACAGGAGAAAAAGTTGCTTCAGTCCATCTACCACAAGCTACTGGTCAAATTCAAAAAGATGTGTTAGCCGTCCCCTATAAAACCTGTTCAAAAAATTTGAATGAACCTGTTAGTATCAATGCTGTTAACCAAGTAGTTGAACAAAATAATTACACAAATTTGTACCTTCAAACCATAGGAAACTAGCTGAACAGGATAGAAAATTCAAAAAACAAAGAGACAGGACAATCCTTAAAAGAAACAGGAAAATCCTCTTCCAAAGAAAATACCAACAGTTTTGTTCAACCCGTTTTCTTCAAACCTCCTCCTGATACATCCAAATTTAAACTTGATAAAACCTCTAATCCTGATTTTTTGTCTGAACTTATCACCCGTTTATCCAAGATAGATATTTCAGAAAAAAGAGAATCTGTATCTATGATATCTGAACAAGATATCAACAAAATCTCTGACAATGATCTTAATCAGATCATTAATCAACTTCAAAGCGATAATGAAGAACCAGCAATTAATAAATTACAATATAAAGCTAATTATAGCCAACTTGAAATTAAGCCTTATTATCCTAGGCCTTCACCAATAGACCTTCAATATGAAGATGAAATTTAGCATGGAACTTCTTATGATGGAAAGTCCATTGTCGAATGGAATATTGATGATCTTTCTGAATATCAAATCTTGAGAGTTATTAAAAATATAATGATATATGCTTCGGCATGTAAGCTCAATGGTAATAGCGATGCTGATACAGCATTTGCTATTATCACAGGATTTACTGGGCAATTACAAGGATGGTGGGATCATTATATCACAACTCAACAAAAACTGCTATCCTTAATGCTACTAGGATAAAACCAGAAAATCCTAATGTTATTGAGCCAGATACCGTAAATACTCTAGTTTATACGTTCCTATTACATTTTATAGGATCCACTAGAATACAATTTGATAGAAGTCAAGAACAACTCTTGAATCTCAAATGTCCTACTTTATCCCATTATAAATGGTATAAAGATGTATTCTTATCTAAAGTATTAACTAGAGAAGATTGTAATCAAGATTTTTGGAAAGAAAAATTCTTATCAGGATTTCCACCCTTATTTGCTGAAAGGGTTAGAACTAGGCGTAGATTAAAACATGATGGTAATATCCCATATTCTCATTATACTTATGGGGAATTAGCAGCTGAAGTCGTTGCTGAAGGGTTAACTCTATGCAATGATATCAAGCTTAAAAGACAGATTAAGAAAGAACGGTTAATGGGCAAACAAACTCTTGGAGATTTTTGTGAACAATTTGGCTAAAGCCAAAATGTCACTGGTCTTCAAAAGAAAAAGAAAAAGACTTATGATAAAGTCCCTGATCAAAACAAAAGGTATATAAAATAAAAGAAAAGTTTTAAAAAAAATACGATAAGCCTAGGAAAGAGACAAGAGGACATAAAGAAAAAGCTCCTGTATGTCATAAATGTGGAAAAATAGGTCATTATGCCAACAGATGTTGGACCCAAGTAAAAATAAATGAGCTAGAAATAGATGAAAATATAAAACGGCAACTAGAAAAACACTTCTTAAATTGTCAAAGAAGTTCTTCTGAGAGTGAAAGTGAAGAGAAACTGTTACTCAATCAGATCCAACTTAAAGATTCATCTTCTGAAGAAGAAGAAGAATCTAAACCCAAATGTAAGTGTGATCATTATGAGGCCATTCTTAATATGAATGGTTTAAACTTAAATGTTCTCTCAAAAGAAGAAGATCTTATTTTAAAAATAATAGATAAGATAGAAGATCCAAAATAAAACAAAATGCTTTAGAAGAATATATCCTTATGGCTAAGGAAGGTTCGAAATATCAGGACACTAAAATACAAAAAACTTTACAAGAAAAATCTCAAGGTTATTCCTTTAAAGAAATTTTCAAAAGAATAGAAACTGAGAATTCTAAAAAGGAACCTACAATTCTAGATCTTAAACAGGAGATCAGCGAAATGAAAAAAGAGTTTAAGGAACTTAAATTTAGAGTTCAAGCCTTAGAATCAGTCAGTTCATCTAAAAAGATGAAGAAAAAGATGGGTCAGACTTTGTTGAAATATTTGAAAATATGCCATCTTCTTCAAAAATACCCGAGTCTATTAATACCTTAGAAAAAATGATTATTCAAAATGGTATACTCAGGTTACTATAATTATAGCTCAAGAGTTTGTCATAAATATTGATGCCCTTATTGATTCGGGAGCAGACCTTAATTGTATTCGTGAAGGTATTATCCCCACAAAATACTTCACTAAAACTACCCAGTCTTAAATACTGCTAATGGTGGAAAATACCCATTAGATATAAACTTCCTGATGCTACAATCCTTATAAATGGAGTAAACCTAAAGACTAGTTTTCTTCTTAGCAAAGAAATTACTAGACTTGCCATATTAGGAACTCCTTTTCTAGGATTACTCTATCCCTTTATAGTATCAGAACAAGGGATAGTTTCTGAAACTAATGGTAATAAAATTACTCTACAATTTTCTACTGAACCTAAGTGGAATAAAGAAAAGACTAATTCTCTATTTTTCCTTAACAAAAACAAAATAAAACTTCTAATCTATTTTCATCTAATGCAGAGATGGATTCGGAGAGCCAAATTACATAACCGTAAAAAGATCTCTTAAAGAGAGATATGATATGGGAGATCCTAAAGTAGGACCTCTTGGAGAAGATGGGGGAAAATTTCAGTTTCTAGTTACATATGGAGAAAGTGATCCTAAATTCTTATATAAAAGAATTAAGGTCACTAAATCAGAAAAATCTCCCACCAACGGACCTAAGTGGAAGCTCAAATTGAAAAGATATTTTAGAACATACCGAAGAGATTTCAAGTAAATTAACACCTCTTAATGTTTGTAGGACTCCAAACAAGATGATAAAAGGAGAATCGTCTGTCCGAGAACGCATCAGCTTACCTCCTTATAAAAAGGAAGAATACAAAAAGATTGGTCAGAAGGAAATCATCATCATAGAAGACAATGGAATTCATAAACCCCTTGACCAGGTAGCCAACCACTATTTACCATTCCATCTTCACCCTAATACTATCCTAAATCTAGGGAATGGTATGAGGCCATCTTAACAGATACAGAATCTATATCTTATTCTCATAAATATAGAAATTCAACCCAAATAGCCTATTCCTCTTTCAGAGTCCATAAAATTCTCTCTTTCGAGGATTAGGCTAAAAGCCCACATCAAAGAAATGTGTTCAAAGCTGTTTCTATCCAACCATGATCTTACAACTACTTTGATTATATAGAAGCCTGGGAACAATCCCTCTACTACCAAAACACTTAAAACTCTCATTTGTGGTTTATCACCCTTAAAACAGGGAAAAAATATGTTGAAGACAGCTTTCCAAATTGGTTCAAAGACTGGTTTGACTACTTCAGACCATCCACAGTCATCCTTCCTGATGAAGTTAAGAAGGCTTTCGAACTCTTCTCAAAAAGAATAGTAAGAAGGTCCCAAGTTCTAATGACAGTCTTCTCTTGTTTATAGCCTTATATGAGGTACCCTGGATTTTCAAATGGGAGTACATTATTCTTGAAGATTCAGATGATGGACTTACAAGATTAGGGAGAATACTTTTGGAAGATGGTGGGAAAAATTTAACTACAACCATCTCACTAAGAAAAATATTAACATCATCCTTATACAGGATGAAGAAGAAGAAATGTCAGAAACAACCCTTCTAAGAAAGAATCTGTATCTCAGCTCATCTCCTCTTTAACTCAGGAGAAAAGAAAGCTTCTTCCAGAAGAAAAGAAAAAACTCAAACAACTTCTAAAGAATTCATCTGAAGACGAAGATGACCAAGAAGACAGATCCCCATTAATGAGCGAAGACAGTTTATAAAGCTGTTTATGGAGGACCATTTGCTCAGTATCCTTATGAAGATTACAAAAATCTGTTAAAAAAAAAAAAAAAAACGTCTCTCTCTCTCTCTCTTTCAGTAACTATTTTGATTGTGAGGATAAACTCTCCCAAAGACAGCCGTCCATGTGCTGTACAATCAAAGTTACTTTTCTTTGTCTATAATCTTTTAATTTAAAATTTTACCCTTGCTTGTCCTTTTGTCCCTTTGCCATGTGAACCAAAGGCCCACATCTTTGTTTAGTCTCTCATAGTCATTCCGTAGATAGCATCCATAAGAACTAATAGTTTCTTTTGTATTTTTTCTACATGGACCATGGTCCTTTTGTTAACTTCCTTTTGTTCACCTTTCTCTACCTTTGAAATCTTTCTCGTGACTCTAAGTCCTTTGTCTTCAGATAACCCTCAAAAAACTTTCTCGTGACTTATAGTCCTTTGTCTTCAGATAACCGTCTCATGACTACATGGAATGCAAACAACAAACATCTTCACATGAATGAAGAGACATTCCATTTGTTTTTTCTTCTCGTGAATCCACAGCATAGTCTTGTGAACTCTTTCTCCAGCCCTTATAAAAGGAACAGCTGAGAAGTTTGAAGGCAGATCGAAAATAGAGCAGAAAAAAAAAGAGCAAAAAACTTGTAAAATATTTTGAGTGTGCTTTTATTTAAGTGTGCTTTGTAAACTTGTAAAACATTTGAGTGTGAGTGTGCTTTGTATAAAGAGTGCTTTGAGTGTGCTTGCTGTAACAGTCGGAACCTCAATCAAGGATTCCCACTTCTTCTACAGCTTATGTAAGTTTTAATTAAGTTATTTTAATATTTTATTTCAATTTTTAGTTCATGCATTTCCATACTTTCTACATTACTATTATTCCTCTGCTTTTAAATGTCCTGGTCGAAATGGTATCAGAGCCAGGTTTTCAGGGGTGATAGGGAGTGGTCCGATCAAACCAAAAGTGGATCCAAAACATAAGTAGTCGGCCGCCAAACTCAAGGTAGAACCGAACAAACTACTACTCGCTATCATGAAATTAAATGTTTTAGGTGCCAAGGAAGAGGACATATCGCAAATCAATGTCCAAACAAGTGAGTAATGGTCATGCGGGAGAATGGCGAAATTGAAACCGAAAGTGAAGATGATATCGAATCCATACCGCCATTGGAGGACGCGGACGATGAGGAGTATGCAGCCCAAGGTGAATTGTTAGTGGCTAGAAGAGCGTTAAGTGTGCAGGTTAAGGAGGACGAAGATGTACAATGGGAAAACATCTTTCACACTAGGTGCCATGTGAATAACAAGGTATGCAGTGTTATTATCGATGTGGAAGTTGTACTAATGTTGCTAGCACTACTATGGTAGAGAAATTGGGTTGCCTACACGAAAACATCCTAGGCCTTATAAGTTGCAATGGTTGAACAATAGTGGTGAAATTAAAGTGAGTAAACAGGTGTTGATTGCATTCCGCATTGGAAAATATGAAGATGAGGTGTTTGTGCGATGTGGTTCCGATGCAAGCAAGCCATTTGTTACTTAGTAGGCCATGGCAATTTGATAGGCTTGTGAAACATGATGGATTCACAAACAAATACACATTTGAATTCAAGAAAAGAAATGTAACTCTTGTACCTATGACTCCGAGACAAGTTTATGAAGATAAGTGAGGTTACAACAAGAAGTGAAAAAGAGATTGAGAATGAGAGGAAAAAAAGAAGAATGAAAAGAAAGAGAGAAAATGTAAGAACCCAAAATTTTGATGAACCTATGATTTTCCTTAGAGACAAGGAAAATCTAAGTCTGAATCATGTATGTCGATATGAAGCTCATGATCTGAGTTAAATATCAGTATATGTTTGAGTTCTCGTTTAATTAGCTATCAGACTCAATAATAGTTTGCTTTGTCAAGCACGAGGCCTTTTGAGAAAAAGGGCAAAATAGGAATTTATGATTTTTATACGGTCGAAGTGTGACCAAGTTGACTTTAGTTTGACTGAGATGGTACTGCAGTGTAATTAACAGTATGAAAATTATACTGCGGAAAACCGTCATTACGACAAATGAGCAAGAATAAGCTATGAGACCACCATAGAAAAATTAAGCACAATATTTGAAGCAATAAGGACTAAATAGTTTCAAGTCCTAAGAAAAATTTATACGTAGTCCAATTTTATGCAGATAGATTTTGGACTATAATTCAGTATGATAATACTGTTTTCGGACAAAACAATATTGATATTATCAAAGTTAATATGGAAATGGATTGCATAATTATATTAATGGATTCTTGGAATCAAGTGGATAATTATGCAAGAATTGGAAGTCAAGTAGCTCTACCTTAGCCGATCACCCGCATGGACTAAATTGCAAATATTTTGTCTTTAGGGGCAAAAGTGTAATTTTTGGAAAAGTTAGCAATGATGATGTAAGCATGATGTAAGCAAGATGATGTCATCAAGGTGATGTAAGCATGATGTCATCAAGGTGATGTAAGCATGATGTCATCATGATGAGGTAAGCAAACTTGGGCACCAAGGGAGCAAATGACCGGCCACCACATGTAGGGACTAATTAGCAAATATTTTTGCTTCAAGGACCAATTAGCAATTTTAGGAAAATAAATAAATCCTAGTTTAAGGACTTATGGGCAATTTTGAAAAGTTCCAAAACCCCTATAAATAGGTGGTGGGGGTGGCTCATTTTCTTCACAAAAATTGTGAAATCTAACTAGACTATGCCCAAATTTCTTCACAATTTCCCTCTCAAAAACCGAATCCAAGAAAGGAAGGAAAGAAAAAAGAAAGTGAAGGATAGGTGGTGGTCGGAAAAAAATTGGAGAATCACCAACCAAGTGAGGCCGAAAATTTTGGAAGCACCTAGCCAAGGGAGGCCGGTTGTGATAGGGAGCAAGGAGGAAAATTTTGGATCCAAAGTTTAGATCCAACCTCTAGGTGCTACGGTAATCCTTCTAAATCCCTTAAATCTTTCAAATAAGTTTTGATTCAAGTTTATGTGTATCTTTTTCATATGGGTTTAGAAGAGCATAAGCTCATTGATTTATGATCATGCTATAAGTTAGATGCTTGATTATGTGCTTGATATGGTTCCATGGTCTTGATTTAGGTTTTGGATCATGCTTTTGATGCTATACTTTGTGAGATAGTATGGTTTACATGTATGTCTTTAAGATGTTTGTTATATGTCCCCATAGGCTAAGAATGAATGTATGATCATGATAACGTTAGTAATACGCTGCATGCTTGATGTAGGCTCATGATTTAAACCGTTTGAGGTAGTGTGTGCGTAATTTTACATACGAAGCAACCAAAACCAAAAACTGCCAGTCTCGGGTCAGGATTGGGCCAAGTAATCTGAGAACGTGAATTTGAGGCCCTTAGAGGCCGAATTTGAAGAAGAAAGTTAAAACTAAAAAGTTGTAAAAAATAGAAAATCCTAGGGGGTAGCGTGAAGTACATTTTTTAAAAATAAGGCTCCAAGGCCACTGTTTTTATAGAAACCCGAGGACTAGTCGGCCAGACCCGTGTGCACAGCCAGGCAGATTCAACAAGAAAAATGGAAAGGTTAAAGGCAGATTTAGTTTTTGAGCAAAACACAAAGTTGTAGTATTATTCGAGATATACAACTTTAATGAAGGAATATTTTTCTAATTATAAACAGATTTTAAAGTAAAATCAGATTCCAAAACTGTGTAGGGTACAGGAAATTCCTGCACAAGATTTTCAGAAAAAACAGTACAAAAGCAGGAAATTCCTGCACATACACTGATAACCGAAATTAAGAAACTGTTTTCCAAGATTATTTTCAGAACTGACAGTTTTAACTGTCTTTGCTTAAAAGTTAAGATACAGTTTTTATAAAGATTTTAAAAGAAAACTTGACAAAGGTTTGTCAAGAACGAGTGAATAAATAAATAATTTGGCCCTACCCTATGGTTACCAATAGTAACCTATGGGGTAATACTTTGAAAATAGTTGGGCCTTAGTAGATAGTTACCTAACAAGTTACTATTTATGGTCGGTTGGGCCATGAGCCCTAGGGTGACGGCAAGTAACCGATCGAGTGATCATAAGAAGATTTAGGGGACATATAACTAGGGTACTCATGGATGTTGGTTATGATACCACATCTAACGATTATGCTTTATAGTATGATAGAATATGAATGACTCTTATCTTACACCCTGTTTGAAAACAGGAATATGATAGTTATCGTGCCATGTTTGGCGATAAAACCAAGAACGTAGGACGACAGGGTAAGTACAACTCGCCTATAGCATGAACAAAACGTTTTTGTGCATGGCAGGTTTTCAAGAAATCATGTATTGATTTACATGATTTACATATGTTATGATATTTATGTTATGATGTTTATGTTAGATGGTTTATGCTATGATATTATGCTATGATGTTTATGTTATGATGTCTATGCTATGATGTTATGTTATGATGTTTATGTTATGAGTCTTATGTTATGGTGTTTTAGTTACGGTTTGTTATTATGTTATGTTATATGTTTTGATATAGTGACATCATGAGGTATGTTCACTAATATTAAACCACATGGTAAGAACATGTTTTTAAGATAAGATAAGACAAGCTAATGTTATTGTGTCGTACCGACTTGCCACGAGGGCGGGGTTTTTTAAACGGTTTTAGTCTATGGTTTGAGTTGGATTGGACTGGCTGCCCCAATCACTCCATGTTAAATGATTTGTTCAAGGTTTGACTTGGTATGGAATGGCCGCCTCGAACCACTCCATGGCTATTGTACCATGGTACGTGCACGTACAACATGTAAGGGAACCAACCAAATTAATATATGAAAGCATAATTGATTATAAGAAAGCATAATCGATTCATGCATTATTGCACTTAAAATGTTTTGCGGATTGAATGTTGTACTTACTGGGGTATAAGCTCATTACTTACGTTTATGCTGTAGGTAAGCAACCTACCGGCAATACTTGATGCAAGACTGTGGAAGGTTGGCACGGCAACTGTGAAATATGGGATGGACACCGCCACGGGTTTGAAAAATATGTTTTGTAAAATATGATTGTAAAAGTGTTTATGTTACGTTATAATGAAGTATGGTATGGGTAAGGAAAAGTTTTATGTATGATGGCAACAAGTTGCCTCGTGTAGTACCGACCGCACTAGGTCGGGTCTGGTCCCACGATCTGGTTACTCGAGTGAGTACATATGAATATGTATAAGGATAAGTCAAGTTTAAGTTTGAGTTTAAAATAAAGTTAAAAAAAAAATAAAAAATTTTACCCTGAAATTTTCACTATTTTAAAGTAATTGAATCAAGAAGTAAGTTAAGTAAGTAAAGTAACGCCACATTTACGTAGTCGGCCCTACGTAGATGGCCGTGGCGTTACAGAAAAAACGAGAATGAGTGAAAAGGAAAAGCAAAACGAAAAAGAAAGTGAAAACTCGAGTGAAGCGAGAAAAGAAGAGGGGAAAAGAGCTTGATTGTGAGGGCAAGTGAGGTGAAGAGGGCTTTGTTTTCAAAACAGTCAATGATTGTACTATTGTACAAAGAGGCTTTAAACATTAACACACTTGACACTTCTTTGCCTAGTGCTGTGTCTCTCTTTTGCAGGATTATGAGGATGTCTCTCCCGAGGATTGTACCACAAGGATTACCACATATTCGAGGGATTGAGCATCAAATTGATTTGTGCCCGGAGCATCCATACCTAACCGACCAGCCTACCGAACCAACCCCGAGGAGACAAAAGAATTAGAAAGGCAGGTTAGTGAGTTGATGGAAAAAGGGTATGTGAGAGACAGCATGAGTCCCATGCGCCGTTCCGGTAATTTTAGTTCCTAAGAAGGATGGGACATGGAGGATGTGCATTGATTGCCGAGCTATCAACAATATAACTGTAAAGTATCGACATCCTATACCTCGCTTAAATGATATGATTGATGAGTTGCATGTTCATGTGTGCTTTCCAAGATTGATTTGAAAAGTGATTATCATCAAATTAGAAGGAAAGGAGGTGATGAGTGGAAAACTACTTTTAAAACTAAACATGGTTTATATGAGTGGTTAGTCATGCCTTTGGTTTAACTAATGCACCTAATACATTTATGCGCTTAATGAATCATGTTTTGAGACCTTTTATTGGCAGATTTGTTGTAGTCTATTTCGATGATATCCTTATTTATAGCAAAATCTTGGAAGAACATGTTATGAATTTACAATCAGTTTTGGATGTGCTTCGCAAAGAAAATTGTATGCTAACATGAAGAAGTGATCTTTTGCACCGATAAGCTTGTGTTTCTTGGTTTTGTTGTGAGTGCACAAGGGATTCAGGTTGATGAAGAGAAGAAAAAGGCAATTCAAGAGTGGCCAACACCCACCAAGTGTAGGGCATGTACGAAGTTTTCATGGGCTTGCTAGCTTTTATAGGAGGTTTGTGAAAGACTTTTGCAACATTGCCGCACCATTGACTGAAGTCATCAGAAGAGCATCGGATTCAAATGGGGCGAGGAACAAGAAAAGGCCTTTTCAATTACTTAAAGATAAATTGACTAATTGCACCTTTACTTGCTTTGCCCGATTTCACTAAGACATTTGAAATTGAATGTGATGCTTCAGGTTTTGGGATAGGAGCAGTCTTGATGCAAGGAGGAAGGCAATTGCGTACTTCAGCGAAAAGCTAAATGGGGCAACACTAAATTACCCAACTTATGACAAGAAGATGTATGCATTGGTTCGAGCCTTAGAGACATGGCATCACTATCTTTGGCCTAAAGAGTTTGTAATTCACACTAATCATGAGTCCTTGAAGCACTTGAAAGGACAACACAAGTTGAGCAAGCGTCATGCACGATGGGTGGAGTTCCTTGAGACATTCCATATGTCATCCGATACAAAACAAGGTAAGGAAAAACATCATTACCGATGTGCTCTCTCGAAGGTATGTGTTAATTTCTACTCTTGATGCGAAATTACTTGGTTTTGAGCAGATTAAGGAGTTATATTCTTTAGACCGTGACTTTGGAGAAGAGTATAGAATATGTGAGAAAAATACTATTGTAAAATTTTTTAGACTTCTTAGATTATGGGTTTCGTCACAAGGGCAAAGAGGTTCAAGGAGGCTTTAAATACTTTAACGCAACACATTGTGATAGAGGAAGGCAAGTCTACATGCGTGGAATCAACAAATAGAGCTCAAATAGTCAATTAATTCAAGTCAGCCTTGTAATTGAAGAAGCCATGTCAGCCATGCAATCCATGCAAATAGGCGTGCTTTTTGGAGGATTTGATTAGTTTGAACCAAGCTTTTGATTCCCTATTTAGTTGTCCACGTTTTTGGGCTAATTGGTCAAGAATAGTTAGTTTCCATTTTCTTATAATGGGTTGTAAATGGCTGGAAAATAATGCCAAACAATTAAGTTAGTTTCTTTTTTTATTTTTAGGCTAAACTTATTAGGATAGTTTCCTTTTCTTTAGCTTAGCATATTCTAGGAATATTATTGTAATTCTCAGCCTATAAATAGGCCCTTATTTTCAGATCAATAAAAACTTTTTGGCATTCTATTCACTCTTGTGATTTATCTTTCAGTTCTTGTTGAACTAATCGAACTTATCAAGACTTGCCTTGTGGCGTTCAAATTTGACTTATCAAGCGGTTCTTCACCACCGTTTGTGGCGTCTACGACAATACCAAGGTTCTTGTTTGCGGGTGGACATTGGGTCACGGTCTTCTATACCAAGGTTCGTGTCATGATTCAAGCAACGGGTCGCGGTTCCCATCCAAATCTGATTGTGGAACGATCTTGGAGACTTCTTAGATTACGGGTTTCGTCACAAGTTGGTGTGGTTCATATCAAGAAGATCCCTGGTTGAGAGAGAACATTTTTCAAACAAGGTGCACTTTTCACGGTCGTGTGTGTAATGTGATAATTGATGGGGGTAGTTGCACGAATGTGGTTTCGGAAGAGATGGTGACCAAATTGAGTTTATCAACCGAGCCTCATCCCAAGCCTAACAAGATTCAATGGTTCAAGAATGGAAATGGAGTATCGGTGTCCAAAAGGTGTTTGGTTTCCTTCTCTATAGGGAAATCATATCAAGATGAAATCTGGTGTGATGTTGTACCTATGGATGCATGTCATCTCTTGTTGGGATGTCCGTGGCAATATGATCAGAAGGTGGTGCACGATGGGTTCAAAAATACTTACTCATTTATGAAAGATGGAGTGCGGATCATTTTAGCCCCATGAAGCCGGATTGAAATAAGAAACTTGCCAATTCCAACGGGCAAGTATTCTTGACAGGTTCCCAAGTTGAGCATGTTCTTTTAAAAAATGAAGATGTTTTGTTCTTTTTGCAAAAGAAGAACAAGAATGGTAATGAGAGTTTCCTGATTTGGTTCAGCACTTCTAAGGGAGTTTGAAGATCTTATTCCGGAGGAAATACAGAGTGGGCTGCCCCTTGAGAGGAATACAACACTAGATTGATCTTATTTCGGGATCGTCACTTCCAAACAAGGCTGCCTATAGACTCAATCTGCGTCCACAAGCTGAATTGCAAAGACTAGTGGAGGAGTTGCTTTCCAAAGTGCTGATCCAAGAGAGTTTAAGTCCTTGTGCCATGCCTGCCTTGCTTGTTCCAAAAAAAGATGGAAGTTGGAGGATGTGCATGGATAGCCGAGCAATTAACAAGATTACAATCAAATACCGGTTTCCCATTCCAAGACTTGATGATTTACTTGATCAACCTCATGGAAGCATTGTATTCTCAAAGATAGATTTACGCGGCGGTTATTACCAAATTCGGATGCTACCGGGAGATGAATGGAAGACAGCCTTCAAAACGGGAAGAGGTCTGTATGAATGGTTGGTTATGCCATTTGGTTTGTCCAATGCTCCTAGCACTTTTATGAGACTTATGACGCATGTGTTCAAGCCATTCATGGGAAAATTTGTGGTGGTCTATTTTGACGATATTCTTGTGTATAGTCAAAATATGCAGGAGCACTTGGTGTATCTACGGAATGTGTTTGAGACTTTGAGGGCTGAAAGTCTTTTTGTCAATTTGAAAAAGTGTCAATTTATGTCTGAAAGCATAATCTTCCTTGGGTATGTTGTATCCAAAGATGGAATAAAGGTTGATGAGAGCAAGGTGGACGCCATTGCAACTTGGCCAGTTCCAAAAACTCTATTTGATATTAGGAGTTTTCACAGGATGATTTCCTTTTATAGTAGATTTATCAAGAATTTCAATACTTTATTTGCTCCCATTACCGAGTGCATGAATGGTGGAATTTTTAAGTGGAATGCGGAGGCTCAAAAGAGTTTTGAATTTATTAAAAAGAAGATGATGGAAGCACCGGTTCTTGCACTGCCAGATTTTTCAAAGATTTTTGAGGTGGAGTGTGATGCTTCAGGTGTGGGAGTAGGGGCTGTTTTGAGTCAAGGAGGCAATCCAATTACTTTTTTCAGCGAAAAGTTCAATGAAGTGAGTAGGAAGTATTCGACATATGACAAGGAGTTCTATGCAATCATCCAAGCATTGGGGCATTGGAGTCATTATCTTTATCCTAATGAGTTTGTTCTTTTTTCAGATCATGAAGCTCTTAAATATTTGCATGCTCAACACAAGCTCAATTCACGCCATGCAAAGTGGGTGGAGTATCTCCAATCATTCAACTTTGTCATCATGCACAAGTCCGGTAAAGCTAATCAAGTGGCTGATGCATTGAGTAGGCGCCATTTGCTGTTAAACATGATGCAAGCTAAGGTGATTGGGTTTGACATTGTGAAGAGTATGTACAAGGATGATGCTGATTTTGGTCGAATTTGGAAGCATTGTGCAAAGGGGGCATATAAACAATTTTTGGTCCAAAATGGGTTTTTGTATAAGGATACGCAACTTTGTGTTCCGCAAGGATCATTGAGGGAAGCCATAATTCGAGAAGCTCATGGTGGAGGCTTGGCGGGTCACTTTGGCCGAGACAAGACCATAACCCTAGTGCAAGACAATTTCTTTTGGCCACGGCTTACTAAGAATGTGGGGAGAATTGTGGATTAATGCGAGACTAGTCATCAAGCTAAGACTCATGGTAGCAATGCTGGTTTGTACACACCCCTACCTGTTCCAAACACACCATGGGATCTGTAAGTATGGATTTTGTTTCTTGATACTAAGTTCCTTAGTAATTTTTCGAGGACTCTATGGAGGAAAATGGGAACTAGACTCCAGTTCAGCACTTCACATCATCCCCAAACGGATGGACAAACTGAGGTGGTTAATCGATCTTTGGGAGCTTTATTGCGAAGTCTCATCAAGAAGAACATCAAGGCTTGGGATTTGTCTCTTCGACAAGCTGAATTTGCTTATAATAGGTCCACTAGTCAAACAACCGGGTGTAGTCCTTTCGAGATTGTTTATGGTAAGAATCCAATCACTCTTTTGGATCTTGTGCCCCTTAAAACTGAAACAACTTTTAGTGGAGCAGCCAACGAAAGAGCAAAATATATCAAGAAGTTGCATGAACAGGTTTACGAAAAGATTGCTAAACAAAAAGAAAAGTATGCGCAGCAAGCTAATAAACATAAGAGGAAGGTCACTTTTCAAGTTGGGGATAAAGTATGGATTCATCTCAGAAAAGAACGATTTCCCAAAAGGAGGTTTCCCAAACACCAAGCAAGGGGGGAAGGACCTTTTACAATTGTTCAAAAGATCAATGATAATGCATATAAAATTGAGCTGCCAGGTGACTATGGAGTATCCGCTACCTTCAACGTGGTTGATCTTTCTCCGTTTGTTGAAGACACGCCTTTGGACTCGAGGTCAAGTCCTCTCCAACCCGGGGAGAATGATGACCATGGAAGGGATTTGCTTGTACATGAGCTGCATGGGAGTGATCCAATATATGTCTTCCATGTGTCTCAATCAGAATTGAAGGCTATTTGTTGATCAATTGTTGTTGGGGGCGTTTTTTGGGTTGCCAAAGTGGTGTTGTGGTTTTTCAAGTGTTATAATGTGTGTTTTATGGCTGAAATAAAGTCTGATAATTAGCTAGTTAAAGTGGGAGTTAATTAGCTAAGTTTAAGACTAGTTGATACGAACCACGCCAAGAATTGACGCGACCCTAACCAAATTAGTCTCCAAGATCGAATTCTAAACGGATTTGAATGGAATCGCAACCCGATGCCTAACAAGAAGCACGAACCTTGGTATGTGAAGACGCCACAATCAGCTATGGATGGACTGATTGATAAGTCTATGAACGCCACGGATTTCTCCGATAAGTTCAAAAAGTTCGTTTAAGAACCAAAGAGTATTAAACCTCAAATGTTTCTGTATATACTTATCTGCCTCCTAATGAATTTCGTACAGTACATATGGTCTTTCCCTTTGTGGATTTTTTGTCCTTAATTGCCTAAGGAATTTCGGCAATTGACTAAGCCAAAAAGGGAAATAACCATTTTGAAGCAAATAAAGATAAAGCAAATAAGGTAAGTTAACTAAATGGCTGAAAAGCCTTACAATATTCTAAAATAAATGGAAACTAAATAACAAAGCAATCAATACTGATTCTTGTCGTCAATTATTGCCTCAAAACTGGAAAGTTCTCAAAACGAAAAAGTGACAGCTAGCGACAGCTAGTGATCTTGCAAGCGTAATTTCTCGGTCTCTTCTAGCACTTGAATCACGCATTTGTTGGGCCGGTTGTCGCTTGTAATTCCCTCGATGGGCCTCCATGCAATAGCTTGAGACCAAATTGCTCGAATCAGCCCATTAAGTGCATCTTTGAATTTCTTTGCGCGAGCCCTCGTAACTGGACCAATGGGAACTTAAACAGGATATGAATATGCCTCATCTCATGTGCTCTTGCCTGTGCTACCGACATCCTCATCACTAGTTATGTTGGTTTGCGAGTTTGTACAGCCAATTGTGACTGTTGGTATGTAACAGCCAAGTGTCATTAGTGTGTTTCTTAAAGTATGTAACAGCCATTTTGTGATGCTGAACGGTTGTTTTCAGCTTTCGGTTTTTTTTAAGATGTAATTTTCGGATTTGTAAGGATAGCCTTTGAAGAATTGAAAAAATTCAGAGAATACCTTTGTGTTTCTTTCTTTCTCTTTCCTCTTGGTGGATTCCTTTAGTGGCGAGATTAAGACTTATCTTGGTGGATTCCAAGTGGCGTCAAAACCTATCCGTTTTTATAGTACTTATCTAAACACCCTTATATACCTAAACACGTCCCTTAAGCCTTAAAACGTCCTTAAACCTTACAATTCTATAATACCCTTACCAAGTCCCACAGGATCGGTATCATTTTTGGTATCAGAGCCAGGTTGAAGAAAAATGAGAAGACAAGCTCTTCGAAGACAACTCGTTGAAGAAGTTGAACCGGTGGAAGAAAGAAATCAAAATCTCGAGATGGAGGAAATGCGAAGAACAATACAGCAGCTTCAACAACGCCTTGAACGGTTCGAGAGACAAGATCCACCAAGGCATGATAGGCGCCATGCAGATGAAAAGGATGAAGGCATCAACCCATTCCACAATGAAGATGATTCTAGCGACGACTCCTATGCTTACCCAGGACGACGAATTCACCGTAGAAGCTTCGGTGGTGATGTGAGGGTGGATGTACCTGAATATGATGGACAATCACAAGACGATGCATTCCTCGATTGGCTGTACACCATGGAAAGGATCTTCGAATTCAAGGATTATTCTGATGAAAAGTGAGTCAAGTTGGTTGCCATTAAACTAAAGAAGTATGCGTCTCTTTGGTGGGAAAATCTCAGGCGAGAAAGAGAACGTGAAGGACGGAGGCCCATTCGAACATGGGAGAAGATGAAGAGGGAACTCAAAAAAAGATTCATTTCGGACAACTACAAACAAGACAACTATGTAAAGTTTCACAATTTCCAGCATTTTGAGTTGTCTGTGGCTGACTACACTAGAGAATTTGAGTATCTTATGCTCAAGTGCGACGTAGTAGAACCCGAGGAGCGAACTATTGCACGGTATCTAGGAAGACTCAAGAAGGAGATTTCCGGCATAATGAAAGTTCTAGTTGGTCCGATGACGAGGGCTCGAGCTAAAACACTTAAAGAGGTGCTGAATAACTTAGTGATTAGAACGTGGGATGAGACATATTTAGATCCTATTCTAGTTCCCATTGGTCCAGTTACGAGGGCTCACGCGAAGAAATTCAAAGACGTATTCATGGGGCTAATTCGAGCAAGTTGGTCTCAAGCTATTACGTGGAGGCCCATCGAGGGAATTACAAGCAACAACCAGCCCAACAAATGCGTAATTCAAGTAATAGAATAGACCTAGTAATTGCGCTTGAAGAATCAATAGCTGTCACTTTGTTTCTATTTTGAGAAGAACCAGTGTCTGAATTCCAGATTATTATTTTGTTTTCTTTTTTTAGAATATTGTAAGGCTCTTTTTTCAGCCATGTAGGGAGTTTTCCTTATTTACTAGACAATGGGCGTTTCCCTTTTGATTTAGTTGACTTGCCCAAAATATCATGGGCAATTAAGGACTCAAAATTCTGATAGGGAAACACCTATAATTGTACGAAACTCTTGGAGAAAGGCATATTAGTTTTTTACACGAAATTTTGAGGCTAATCCTCTTTGGTTCTTAAACGAACTTCTTGAACTCATCGGAGAATTCCGTGGCGTTCATACGATTTATCAATCAATCCTTCCATAACTGATTGTGGCGTCATCATATACCAAGGTTCGTGCTTCTTGTTAGGCATCGGGTCGCGGGTCCATTCAAAGCCGTTTAGGATTTTTATCTTGGAGACCAACTTGGTTAGGGTCGCGTCAGCTTATTGGCGTGGTTCGTTTCATAATGTTGCTAGCACAACCATGGTAGAGAAGTTAGGGTTGCCAACAAGCAAACATCCTCGACCTTATAAATTGCAGTGGTTGAATGATAGTGGTGAGGTAAGGGTAACTAAACAAGTGTTAGTTTCTTTTCGTATTGGAAGATATGAAGATGAAGTTTTGTGCGATGTGGTTCCGATGCAAGCTGGACACTTGTTACTAGGTCGACCATGGCAATTTGATCGACGAGTTAAACATGACGGTTTCACCAACAAGTACTCCTTGGTTCACAATCAAAGAACGATCACTCTTGTGCCGTTAACACCAAAACAGGTCTATGAAGACCAAGTGAGCTTATAGTGAGAAAGTGAGAGAAAGAAAATGAGTGAAGAAAAATCAAGAGTGGGAGTGCAGAGAGAGAGTTCGGTCAGTGAGAGCAAAAAGGAAGGGGTGGCCGAGAAAATGGAGAACAAAGGAGAGAAAAGTGAGAGAACTGAAAAGTAGACACAACAAGCCTATGAGAGAAAATCAGAGAGAAAAACAAACTTTTATACGAGAGGCGGTGAGATTAAAAGGGTGATGTTTTTAAATCAGCCAATGATTGTACTTTTGTACAAAGAGGCACTTTTAAACACTAACGAGCTTGACCCTGCATTGCCTAGTACTGTTGTTTCTCTATTGCAGGAATTCGAGGATGTGTTTCCGGACGAGGTGCCTGATGGTTTGCCACCAATTCGGGGAATCGAATATCAGATTGATTTTGTACCAGGCACTTCAATCCCAAACCGACCGGCTTATAGAAGCAATCCCGAGGAGACAAAGGAGCTTCAAAGGCAGGTTAGTGAATTGATGAAAAAGGGGCATGTGAGAGAAAGTATGAGCCCGTGCGCCGTTCCGGTCTTACTTGTTCCCAAGAAGGATGGGACATGGAGGATGTGCGTAGATTGCAGAGCCATTAACAATATCACGGTAAAGCATTGCCATCCTTTACCTCGACTAGATGATATGTTGGATGAATTACATGGAGCTTCTGTGTTCTCGAAAATTGATTTGAAAAGTGGGTATCATCAAATTCGTATGAAAGCGGGAGACGAGTGGAAGACAACCTTTAAAACGAAACAAGGTTTATATGGGTGGTTGGTAATGCCTTTTGGCTTAACCAACGCACCTAGCACATTTATGCGTCTAATGAACCATGTTTTACGAGCCTTTATTGGTAGGTTTGTTGTTGTGTATTTTGATGACATACTAAGTTATAGCAAAGATTTGAACCAACATATAGCATATTTAAAATCTGTTTTGGATGTGCTTAGAGCGGAAAAATTGTATGCTAACCTCAAGAAGTGTACTTTTTGCACAGATAAGCTTGTATTTCTTGGTTTTGTTGTTAGTGTTGAGGGAATACAGTTTGATGAAGAGAAGGTGCGAGCCATCCGGGAGTGGCCGAGTCCAACTAGTGTGGGTAACGTACGGAGTTTTTATGGACTTGCTAGTTTTTACCGGTGGTTTGTGAAAGATTTCAGTACCATCACCGCACCACTGACTGAAGTGATCAAAAAGGACGTTGGGTTTAGATGGGGAGACGAGCAAGAAAGGGCATTACAATTCATCAAGGATAAGTTGACCAATGATCCATTGTTATCTTTACCTAATTTTTTCAAAACTTTTGAAATTGAATGTGATTCTTCAGGTGTTGGAATTGGTGCCGTTTTGATGCAGGATAGACGACCAATAGCATATTTTAGTGAGAAGCTGAATGAAGCAGCTCTTAATTAACCTATGATAAAGAGTTGTATGCGTTGGTTCGGGCGTTAGAGACATGGCAGCACTACCTATGGCCTAAGGAGTTCATGATTTACACCGACCACGAGTCCTTGAAACACTTGAAGAGCCAACATAAGTTGAACAAGAGGCATGCTCGATGGGTGGAATTCATAGAGACGTTTTTGTATGTGATTCACTACAAGCAAGGTAAGGAAAATGTCGTTGCGGATGCGCTCTCTCGTATGTACGCGTTAATCTCAACTCTTGATGCTAAACTGTTGGGTTTTGAACATTTTAAGGAGTTACATGCTGATGATCGTGACTTTAGTGCTGAGTATCAAGCTTGTGAGAAATTCGCTAGTGGTAAGTACTTTAGGGATGAGGGATATTTGTTTCGGGAAACTAAATTGTGCGTGCCTAATTGTTCCATAAGAGATTTGTTAGTGAGAGAATCCCATGGGGGAGGGTTAATGGGACATTTTGGAGTTGCCAAGACCCTAGCTGTTTTACAAGAACATTTCTATTGGCCGCATATGAGACGTAATGTTGAGAGGCTTTGTGATAGATGTGTAACTTGTAGGCAGGCTAAATCGAGAGTGCAGCCCCACGGTTTGTACACCCCTTTGCCAATTCCTAGTGAACCTTGGACTGATATCTCAATGGACTTTGTGTTAGGTTTGACTAGGTCTAAACGGGGAAGGGATTCGGTGTTTGTGGTCGTGGATCGATTTTCCAAGATGGCACATTTTATCCCATGCCACAAGACAGATGATGCTTCCAATGTTACTGATTTGTTTTCTAGGAAAATTGTGAGACTTCATGGTATGCCTAGGACAATTGTTTCTGATAGGGACGCCAAGTTCTTAAGCTGCTTTTGGAAGACTTTGTGGTCTAAGTTAGGGACTAAGTTGTTGTTTTCGACTACTTGTCACCCTCAAACCGATGGACAAACAGAAGTTGTGAATAGGACATTGTCTACCTTGTTGCGGGCTATCATTAAAAAGAACATCAAAACTTGGGAGGAATGTTTTCCACATGCTGAGTTTGCTTATAATCGATCTGTACATTCTGCTACTCAATTTTCACCGTTTGAAATTGTTTATGGTTTTAATCCTTTAACCCCTTTGGATTTAATGCCATTACCTTTGTCTGCGCATGTGAATTTAGATGGCAAAAGAAAAGCTGAACTTGTTAAGCAGATACACGAGAAGGAACGACTCAACATTGAGCGAAGGACCAACCAATATGCTAAACAAGACAACAAAGGGCGTCACAAGCTCATCTTCGAGCCCGACGATTGGGTGTGGTTGTACTTACGCAAAGAACGGTTTCCGGAACAAAGAAAGTCGAAGCTGTTGCCTAGAGGGGACGGTCCTTTTCAAATTCTTGCAAGGATCAATGATAATGCGTAGAAGTTAGACCTGCCATGTAACGCCCCAACCATCCACGTAGGATCGACCACGCGAATGTGGGCCGTTACTTGACTTACTTAGCTTACTTATCTTAAACTTACCCCATAATCTTGAGTAAATTTTTTTTTTCATACATAGAACATAAAACCTTAAACTTAAACATAAACATTACTTAAACTTATTATCATACATAAAACTTAACTTATTCATATGTACTCACTTGAGTACCGAGCTTTCACACCTTATCGAAAGCTATCATACTTAATCCGTGGACCAGACCCGACCTAATACAGATCGGTACAACACGAGGCAACTCGCTTGCCATACATACTTAAACTTTTCCTTATCCATGCCATCATAACATAACATAAACATACATAACATAAACATAATTTTTCAAAACCCGTGGCGGTGTCCATCCCATATTTCACAGTCCGCAGCGCCCTCTCCACAATCTTTCATCAAGTATTGCCGTTAGGTTGCTTACCTACAGCATGAACGTAAGTAATGAGCTTATGCCCAGTAAGTACAATATTCAATCCGCAATGCATATGTAAGTGCAAGATGTAATAACCGACTTTGTTACAAATTTTGATTTCTTGTTTCTTAAGGAATCAAAGTTTGTATTATGTATAAGTATATGAATTGCCTGATCTAAGTTATCAGAATTATGATTTATGTATGATTGAATTCCGGTCAAAGTTTGACCAGAATGATCTAAGATATGATTGAGGCGGTACTGCAGTATAATAAGCAGTATGGAAACTATACTGTGAAAAACCGTCATTACGGATAGATAAGTAAGAATAAGGTACAGAATCATGTTAGAAAAATCAAGCACAATATTTAGGACAATAAGGACTAATTAGCTTTAAGTCCTAAGAAAAACCTATACGCAGTCCAGTCAAACGCAGATAAATTCTGGACTGCAGTTTAGTATGACAGTACTGTTTTAGTAAAAACAGTATTTGTGATTATCACATTAGTATGAAAATAAACTGTTTTTAAGAAAAAAAAAAAAAAAAGCCAAACAAAGCCTTAGTGGGTGACAACTCATCACATGATAATTATGTAATTATTTGATTTTTTTGAAAAATTGGAAAGTATTACAAATAGATAACTTTGGCTCTTGGAATCATCTAGTGGCCGGCCACCTCTTGAGAACTTTTCAGCAAATATTGTTTTTGTAAGGCTTGGAGTGCAATTTAGAGAATAAAAATAAGTCAAGAAAGAAATTAAAATTACACCTATAAATTGGTGTGATGGGGGGTGACTTTTTGCCTCATTTTATTGAAAAATTCCCCCAAACTTTGGCCATTTTTCTTCTCCTTTCCACTCCTTCAGCCGAACCCCATAGACAGCCAAACCCAAGAGAGTGTGGTTGGATTTTAGTGAGTGAAAGCTAGAAAAAAATTTCAGAATCCAAGCTAGAGATTATCTCCACGGTTTAGAGGTAATTCTCTCAACTCCTAAGCCTTTCTATTCAAGTTTTAAGCCAAGTTATTATGTATTTTCAGATTGGTTGTAAGAGCTTAAGCTCACCCAATTATGTCCTTATTTTAGTTGGTTTGCTTAGAATGTGCTTGATTTAGGTTTTGATATGCTTATGTTACGGTTTGGTGTATGTTTTGGATTGTATGCTCTAGAAATTATGTATTTTATGTGTGTGACCATTAGGTGTTTGTTATATGTCCCCATATGCTTAGGACTGATGTTGAATGAATGTTTATGAAATTGAATGGTTGTATGATGAATTAGGGTTCAAGAAAACCATAGAAAACCCATGTTTGGTGAAAATCACCAAATGGGTTTGATTATGATTGAATGATGGTGAATGAATGAAATGATTATGAGAATGTTAGATTATGCGCTGCATGCTTGATATAGGCTCATGGTTACGACCGTTTGAGGTAGGGTGTGCGTAATTGTACGTAAGAACAAACCGAAACCAAAACTGCCAGTTCGGGTGAAAACTGGGCAGTGATCTGGTAACGGTATTTTGAGGTCTTTAGAGGCCGAATTTGAGAAAACTCAAAACTGAAAAGTTGTAGGAAATTGAAAATTATAGGGGAAAACATGGACAGTTTTTGAAAATAAGACTCCAAAGGCCTTCGTTTTTATAAAACCCCGATCCTGGACCACCCAGACATATGTACACGACCAGGCAGGTTCAACAAGGAAAAAGTATAAGTTAGAGGTAGAACTGGGTTTTGAGAAAAACACGAAAGTTGTAGAGTTTTTCAATATCTAAAACTTTAATGAAGAAAAATTTTTCAAAATCCAAACCAATTTTCAATGTGAAACTGAATCATAATATAAGCTATGGTTCAAGAATTTCAAAACAGTACATGCACAAGAAATTCATGTACATGCACTGATAAGTTGACTGTTTTCAGCAATTTTCTCAAAACTTAGACAGTATAATTTAAAAATAGATTTAAATGGTTAATCAAACTCAGTTTTGTAAGAAAAGAAATAATTAAGCCAAGTAAGCTAATTAGTAACCTTATGTAATCCGATAAGGTTACCTAATTTTATTAGACCAAGTTATTAAGATACAAATGTTGTATGTTGGGCCTTGGGTCCAAGATTATTTAGGGTAACCATAAGGGATACCACTTTAATTATTGGGCCTTAGTAGTCCAACAGGCTTTTTAAATTTTAATCTAACTTGGACCTATACCTAAGGTTACTAATAGTAACCTAATAGGATGCCAAGTACCATTGGGCTTTGAGCCCAAAGTTCATTAGGTAATCAAACAGGAGACTGTTTGATTTCTATTGAGACATGTGCCCTAAGGTTACACTTAGTAACCAATAAGGATATCATTAAAGCATATAGGGGGGGACATATAACTAAGGTCACTAATAAATGTTGGTTAGGGCACCAACATTTAATAAAATAATTTATAGTAAGATATGATAATTCTTATCTTACTTCCTTTTTGGAAACAAGAAGGTAACCTATTTGAGGTACCTGTCAGGAACGACAAAACTCAAGACCTAGAGTAAACTGTAAGTACAACTCCGCCTACAGCATTAGCAAGAAAATTGTTCTATGACTTGGCATGTTTTTAAAGTTCATGCATTTATGTGGTATGTATGATGTATGTTTATTATTGTGACATCATGAAGCATGTTCACTAATAATAATTCATATGGTAAAAAGAAGACTATGTTTTAAGTAAGAACTGTTTTAAGAAAAAGTTTTCAAATATGATAAGTTTTCTCGTGTCGTACCGACCTGTTCTAGGTCAGGTTTGGTTCATGGTTTGAATTGGACTGGGCTGGCTGCCCCAACCACTCCATGACTGCGCGCCACGGTATGAACACTTATGTTAAGTAGGGGCCCCAAACTATGATAACATAAGAAAGCATAATTGGTTCATGCATGGTTTTCTTATGAAATGTTTTTACGGATTAATAGTTGTACTTGCTGGGCGAAAACTCACATTTTATGTTTATGCTGTAGGTAAGCTTCCTACTGGCACTACTTGATGCAAGGCGGTGAGGCTTGGCAGGGCTATCTGTGAAACGTGGGATGGAGACTGCTACGCGTTTTGAAATAAATATATGTATTGTTTAATTATTACAAGTTATTTTATTTTACGACAATTTTGAAAGTACATATTAATTTAGTACATACGTATATTGTTTGATATGTAAGTAGTAAAGTATGGATTTAAGTTGTAAAAAAAAAAAAAAATGTACTGTATTTCCGCATAAGTAAGTAAGTATGTTAATTAGTAAGTAAGATAAGTAAGGTAACGGCCTACGTAAGACGGGCCGTTACAGAGTTGGTATCAGAGCGGGATCCTATCCTCCAGTTTTACAGTCTGCCTGCCAGCGCCACCATCATTGTAAGTAAGAATGATTTTAGTGCATAGACATATATTTATTATGTACTCGTAACTTGGTAGATTCGTTTATCCGGATTCGAGTTATGGACGAGGACCGAGATGCTGCTATGGTATTTTTCGAGCTGTGACCCTTACTGTTTGATGGGACTCAGCGCACAGTATCATTAGTGGGATGGTTGTTCGATATGGAGACGATTTTCAGGATATGCCATATCGAAGCCCATCTCCAGGTTTTATTAGCAAGTAGATGTTTAGTAGGGGACGCTAGATTATGGTGGATAGCACAGGGGGACCAGGCTATTAACTGTAACAACCCAAAATTTCAATGAACTTATGATTTCCTTAGAAATAAGGAAAATCTAAGATTTTATTATGTATGTCGATATAAAGCTCATGATCTGAGTAAATATCAGAATATGTTTTAAGTTCTCGTTTAATTAGCTACGAGACTCAATAATAGGTTGCTTTGTCAAGCACGGGGCCTTTTGAGGAAAAAGGACAAAATAGGAATTTATGATTTTCTTCGGGTCAACTTTGACCAATGTTGACTTTAGGTTGACCAAGGTTGACTTTGGGTTGACCAAGTTGACTTTTGGTTTGACTGAGACGGTACTGCAGTGTAATCAACAGTATGGAAATTATACTACGGAAAACCCTCATTTCAGTCAAATAAGCTATAAGACCACCCTAGAAAAATCAAGCACATTAGTTAGAGCAGTATGGATTAAATAGTTTCAAGTTCTAAGAAAAATCCATACGCAGTCCAATTTTATGCAGATGAACTCTGGGCTGCAATTTAGTGAAACAGTACTGTTTTAAGTGAAAACAGTATTGGTAAAATCCTTATTAGTATGATTATGGACTGCATTGGTAAAGAAAAACCAAATGGAGCCTTAATTAGGAGGACACCTCATATGGTGATGACCAATTGGATTAATTGGATTTTTGAAATATTGGAAAGTAAGATTTAAGTATGAATTATGGTTGAAAAATTGGCCAACAAATCACATTGAAATGGCCGGCCACTCTAAGGATTTAGGGAGGGCAAATAGGTTTGCTTGTGTGGACTTGAATGCAAGTTAAGAAAGAGAAAGGTGTGGTAGGTGTTGCCTTTGGTCCACCTTTGGACACATCACCCTCTTTGGCTTTCACACACTTGTTCTAGCATAGCATGGCCGGTTCTTTAGCAAGACTTGGTGAACAAGTTTTGCTTTGGTGAGGTAAGCTTGGTGATGTAATCTTGATGAGGTAGGCATGGTGAGGTAAGCAACCAAGTAGCTTGGTGAGCAAGCCAAATTTTTGGCTCACACACCTTGTATGGCCCGTTGTTAGAGTGCCTTGGTGAACAAGCCATTTACTTGGCTCACATTCATCCACAACTTCAAGCTAATGGCCAAGCCATTTTATTTGTAATGACCCAAATTTTCTATAAGCTTATGATTTCTTTTGTTAAGAATCACAGCTATGTTATGTATGTTTATGTGTTATATGATATGTTTTCTAAGAAAAATTGTTGAATCTTTTGTTGAAAGATTCGATAATATTAGTTTAAGACCCTTTGGTTAAAAAGGGGTAAGTTATGATTTATGACTCTATGTGGTAGTTTATAATTTTAAGAAAATCCTATACGCAGTTCAGGTAAGTTTTGGACGATGGTCCAGCTAAATTATACTGTTATTAGTTGAAAAACAGTATATGAATATCTATGTTAGTATGAAAATGGACTGCATTTAGGAAATAAGCCAAACAAAGCTTTTAAGGATGACACCTCTGATGACAAGTGTCATTGCCATGATTGGTCACCTTACAGGGACCAAAATGCAAATATTTTATGTTTAGGGGTCATTTTGCAAATTTAAGAAAGTTCATGATTTTGAAGTTTTAGAAGTTAAGGAAGTCTTTTTAAGAAGGATTTAGCAATAAATTGAGATTTAGAAGGCTTAATTTTAATCGGCCAATCTATAAGGACTAAAGTGCAAATATTTTTGCCTTTAGGGGCTAAAGTGCAATTTTGGGAAAAATTGTGGACTTATCAGCAATTATGTAAATTTGTGAACAAGGGATCTAGTTTTTGAGGAGCATTATGCAAATTAGAAGAAATTAAGTGTCATTAAAAGTTTACAAATCATACCCTAAATTTAGTAACTAAGCACTTTGATTTGCTTGGTTAAATTTGAGTTATGGTTCAATTAGCAATCTTGTCTCACTTGGCTTCACCAAAACCGGCCACATGAGGGAGAGACACCTCATGCTTGTAGCTTGGATGAGCCACCCTCCTAGCCTTGTTCCTTGGCAAGCCAAGGCTTGCACACCTAAGCACCAAGGCCGGCCACCACAAGGAAGCAACACATGGATCCATTTTGGTGAGCAACATGGACTAGCCTTGCTCACATGGCAAGCTCATGCTTTGCCAAAGCCACACCATGACCGGCCACTTAAGGAAGCAACACCTCTTGGCCTAGCCTTGATGAATCCACACTCTAAACTCCCTAGCCTAACCTCCTTGCCAAGCCAAGGCTTGCACACCTCACCCTAGGGCCGGCCATCACAAGGGAATGCCTCATCAAACATGTAGCCTTGATGAGCAAGCATTCTAGCTAGGCTTGCTTGGCAATATAGGACATGGAAGGCCGGCCAACACATAGGGACTAAGGGGAAATATTTTGGTTTTAGGTACCAATAGATAAATTACAAAAGATGGATTCTTGAACTCTTCTAGCTCTTGACACCTCATGCACCATAGGCTAGCTTAGTAAGCTTGCTAGGCTTACTTGTTGACTAGCAAGAGCAAGCACAAAGCTCACCAAGGCCGGCCACTCTAGGGACATGCACCTCATGGTTCCTAGCTATCATGAGTAAACACCCTAGCTTGGCTACATGGCATCTTGGCCGGCCACCTCTCAAGAAATCAAGGGCAAAATTGTTTTCTTCTAGGGACTTTTGAGCAATTCCAAGAACTTGTGCTTCACCTATAAATAGGTGAATGTCCTCTCATTATATTTTGTTAGCCAACACACACACAAGCAGCACATACTCCCTAGTTCTGCCCTAGGAGCCGAGAAAAGAAAGGAAAGAAAAAGGAGAGAGAAGAAAACAAGAGAAAGAGTTTTCGGTTAGTTTAGAAAGTTTGAGGAAAGTTTCAAAACTCTAGCTTAAGGATTTTAATCCGTGGAACTTGAGGTAAATACTTGAATCCTCTAGTTCTTTATTCAAGTTTCAGTTAGAGTTTGAGTATAAGATCTTTGAGTATGAGCATGAACTTAGTTTGTTAAGTTTTATGCACTATGGTTTAAGTATGTATGAGTAAGGATCAAAACTGAACGGTTTTTCTAATAACCAGATTTTGAGGCTTTTAGAGGCCGAATTTGGAAAAAGTCAAAACTGTAAAGTTGTAGAGAAGGGAAAATCCTAGGGGTCAACATGGACAGTTTTTGAAAACAAGACCCCTAAGACCTTTTTTTTTGTGAAAACCCGAGACCAAATTATAATTAGTATATATGGTTGAAGAATTTTCAAAGGCAGAAACAAACATGTTAAAGACAGATTTGAGTTTTGAGTTAAAAACAAAAGTTGTAGGAGACTTCAAGGTCTATAACTTTTATGAAGAAAACTTTTCCAAATTTTAAACGGATTTGTAAGAAAAGTACCAAACACTATGTAATAGTTTTAAAACCCGGTTTTGAGAACTTTAGGGTTTTACTAAAAATTCAAAAAGGAGTTTGAATTTTAGGATTTGTAGTTTGTTAGCTAATAGGATCGTTATGAAATTATGATAGGATGATGCTTATCCTATGATTTCTTGAAAACAGGAAAACAACTTGTTTGAGTGAAGTAATTTAACTCAAGGCGCAGTAAAGGTTAGTACGACTCCGCCTACAGCATAAACAAAACTGTTTATTGTATGCCTTTAAGTATATGATAATATAAGTGTGATGAAATGCTTATGACTTGTATGATACCAAGTTCATGATGCTATGTGTATAAGGAATGTTTATGGTATGTATGTATGTATGTCTCCATGAAATGATGAATGTTACGGCATGTATGCTTTTAAGTTTATGTTATGAGATATATGAAGTATGTTAGAGCATGTATGTTCATGTGATGAATAAATTGATATTATGGCATCACGAAGCATGCTCATTAATGATAAATTAATCGGTAAGATATGAAATCCCAGTTTCAGTTAAGGAACTGGTTATGATCATGAGATAAGGTTTCAAGAACGAAACAAGATAAGAACAAGATGTAAAACATCATTATGATAAGCAGGATGCAATATGTCGTATCGACCCGCGTTAGGTCGGGTTTGGTTCATGGTTTGAGTTGGACAGGGCTGGCCGCCCCAACCACTCCATGGCAGCGCGCCACGGTACGTACATTTATGTTATGTAAGGGCCCTAAAAATTATGCTAACTTATGAAAACAGTAAGAAAGCATAATTGGTTCATGCATTATGTTATTATGTGATATGTTGCGGATAAATAGTTGTGCTTGCTGAGCGAAAGCTCATAGTTCATGTTTATGCTGTAGGTAAGCAAACTTATAGCAATACTTGATACAAGACAGTGGAGCATGGCAAGACAAACTGTGAAACTGTGGGTCGGGAACTACTACGTTTCTTTTTGTTAAATTATGCTACGCTAAATATGTTGTATTTGAGTACAAGATTTCTTTATTATGATATGTAGCTAATTTCATGTACAAATATGTATGTAAGTAATTATTAAAAAGATTTCAGTTAAAGTTTTATATTGTATGTATTAAAAAAAAAAAATTTAGCTCAAGTTTTCATATGTAGTAAGTAAGTATGTAAGGTAACGGCCTACGATAGGCGGGTCGTTACAGAGTTGGTATCAGAGCAAAGGGTCCTGCCTTTCGGTTTCACAGTATGCTTGCATGCGCCACTGTCATTGTAAGTTAAATATTTCGTACTTGTATAATTAATTTTTAGGAAATTTTATAATTTAGATTAAAAAACAATGGATGAGGACCGAGGTGCGGCTTATGCGTTCTTTATGATGTCCCCTTTAACATTTGATGGAACTAGACGGACCGTGACATTAGCGGCTTGGCTTCAGGACATTGAGGCTATATTCCGCATATGTCACATTCAGCCTCATCTACAAGTAGCGTTGGCTAGCCGTTGTCTAGCAGTAGATGCTAGACTTTGGTGGAGAACTCAAGGAGAAAATGAAGTTCAAGGAGGATTATGGGAAGATTTCCGTAAAGCTATCATTGCTCGATTTGGACCTATACGAGAAGAAGACGCTGGTATGCATTATCGGGATCCAGACATTTATCGCGACATGAACACTGCCCAATATCTGAACTACGTTTATGATTGGCACGCTTATCCAGGCGAATCAATAGGCCATTACTGCCGAAGGTTCCAAGAGGCCATGTTACCCCATATTCCTGATTGGGGCAACCCTGAGATGAGAGCATTACAACTGCTCAGGGAGGGCTTACCTCCCAAAATTAGGGAACATGTGCAGCCTGCAGCGTTGGAAATGACGTTGGATCATATGATCAATGAGATTTTGGATGCTGAATTAACAGCCCATGTGATTCAGGCAGATGCTATGATAAATGACCAAGTACAGGAGCCAGTCGATAATGCTGATATAGAAGAACCACAATTTCAATGGGTTCTAGAATTGCAAGAGGATCCTATTCCGGCGGTACCACTTCAAGAAATTCCTCCACAAGATGAGGGAATTGATGCTGAAGCCATGGATCTCGAGGAATTTCCAGAAAATCTCGAACTTCAAGAAGATCCTCCTGAAATTGTTATGGATGAGGATGAGGAAGATGAGGAACAAGTAAACGTAGAAGATGATCCGGAGGAGATTATGTTTGATGAAGAAGATTGGGAAGTATTCTCCAATGTATCATCAGAATAGTGAAATTAAGTATAAGATAGTAATTCTGTGTGATGGTTAAGTGGTGGTCACTTCCATCTTATATGAATATGTATATATGTAATATATATAATACAGTGATATATGTTATGATATGATTATGATATGATATGATTATGCTATGATATGATGAGATATAATGATATCATGACCTGATATTATAAGTAAAGTTTATGATAAGATATGATGTGATATGAATGGACAAGGAGATGATTGGAGTATAACAACATCTTTCTTGTGACTAGCTAGGAATTAGAAGATGTCTCGGCCACGTACCCGAGCAAACCCAAATCCGCAAGAGCCTGATCTTGCAAATTTAGTAGCCACATTGCAACGGCAATTACAAGAACAGCAGCAAGAAACTAATCAGCTTAGGGAACAAGTAGCCCAACTAAATCAGATACCCCAAGCTAATGAAATTCCACCACAAAACAATCCGGTACCTCCAGTAGTGCCTCAAGTACCGGAGGTTTATCAAGAAATTCCATTAGAGCCCGCGGGACTACAAAGGAATCCACCTTTGATTAGGGAGGATCTATTGTATGAGCGGTTTAGGCGAATGAAGGCGCCTGAATTCGAGGGAGCTACGGATCCGTTGGTAGCGGATAATTGGCTTATAGATATTCAAGTAATTTTGGATTTTATGGGACTCACAGAACATGAGAAGGTCCTTTGTGCCTCTTTTGCTTTAAAGAAGGATGCGCGTCACTGGTGGAAGACGGTCCAGATACGCAGAAATGTGGCGAACATGGATTGGCAAGATTTTGTAGCCGAATTTAGTACGATGTACTATAATGGGGAAATACTGGCAGTTCAACAAGATGAGTTTACCAGTTTCAAGCAGGGGTCTATGTCGGTGGTGGAAGCAGTCAATAAGTTTGAACAACTTGGCTGCCTATGTCCAGAACTGGTACCAAATGAAAAGGAGAAAGTGAGGAGAATGATGAAAATATTCCGGACAGACATCTCCAAGCAAGTTAGTGCTGGAAGTAGCCCTCCTACTCTCGTAGCTGATTGTATAAGTCGAGCTATGAAAGCAGAATACTGGATTAATCAGGATAAGGAAGCGAGGGCTCAGATCTTTAAAGCTAAGAAAGAAGAAAAAGTTATGGAGAAACAGTTGCAGCCTAGACAGAATCAGGAGACGAACTTGAAAGGCCAGACTAGTAATTCCAACCAATATTCCAAACAGTTTGGGAGCAATAAAAGGAAGGGAAATGCTATGGGCCAGGGCCAACAAAGGAATTACCCTCAAAAGAAGAATAACCGTGGGAATGAGGGTAATAATAACAACTACCCTATGTGTGCTCAATGTGGAAGGAAGAACTTGGGTGTATGTAGAATGGGAACAAACGCTTGCTACCTGTGTGGCAAGGAAGGCCATTATGCGAGGAATTGCACTTCTAATAGCCAGAACCAGAACCCTCAGTACCAGAATAGGAGTACAAACCGACAGTTGCATGCGGTGCAAGCCAAGATTGAAGGTCCTTCGATTGTACAAGGAAGATTGGAGGCTCCCGAACCACAAGCTAGGATTTATGCCTACACGAAAGGAGATGCTGAAGCTGGAACCTCTAACGTGGTGACAGGTCAGATCTCTTTAGCCACTCATGATGCTATTGCCTTATTTGATTCTGGTGCCACCCATTCATTTGTATCAATGGAGTATGCCCAGAAGTTAGATAGAAATGTAGAAAATCTAGGACAACTTTTTAGGACCTCTCTTCCATCGGGAGAGATTTTGTTGTCTGACTCCTGGATGCGAAATGTTCCGGTAGTCATGTGTGGTAGAGAATTGTATGTAGACCTGATTGTAATTAAGCTTCAGGATTTCGATGTTATCCTGGGAATGGATTTCTTAGGTAAGTACAACGCTAAGATTGATTGTCGAAAGCGTTGTGTTACGTTTAGTCCTTTCGGTGAAGAGGAATTTAACTTTCACGGCCAGTCTAAGAGCTCATCAACTCGGCTAGTTTCGGCAATGAAGGCTTGGAAAATGTTAGCTAAAGGATGTCAATGATACTTAGCTAACATGGTGAATAAAGAACAAGAAAAGGAGCTACAGCCTGAAGATGTTCCCATTATTAGGGAATATGTAGATGTCTTTCCTATCGATTTAACTAGACTTTCGCCGGAGCGAGAAATCTCTTTCGAAATAGAGTTGTTGCCAGGAGCAGCTCCAATATCGAAAGCACCCTACCGTATGGCCCCAGCTGAGCTTAGGGAACTCCAAGTACAGTTACAAGAACTGTTGGACAAAGGATTTATTCGACAAAGCCATTCCCCTTGGGGAGCACCAGTACTGTTTGTCAAAAAGAAGGACGGATCATTGCGGATGTGCATCGACTATCGCGAGTTGAACAAGATCACGATTAAGAATAAGTACCCTCTTCCGAGAATCGACGATCTCTTTGATCAACTCAGAGGAGCATTGGTATTCTCGAAAATTGACCTACGATCGGGATATCATCAACTTAGAATCAAGAAAGGAGATATTTCTAAGACAGCTTTCCGAACACGGTATGGGCATTATGAGTTTCTAGTCATGCCATTCGGATTGACTAATGCCCCAGCTGCGTTTATGGATCTCATGAATCGGGTGTTTAAAGAATATCTAGATAAGTTTGTTATCGTCTTTATTGACGATATTTTGATTTATTCAAGGTCCATTGAGGAACATGAGCAGCATCTCAGAGTAGTATTGGAAGCTTTAAGACAGAATCAGCTCTATGCCAAATTCACAAAATGTGAATTTTGGTTGGAAAAAGTGCATTTCTTGGGCCATGTAGTTTCAAGGGAAGGAATTTCCGTTGATCCTGCTAAGATAGAGGAGGTCAGTGCATGGTCAGCACCCAAAAACGTCACGGAGATACGAAGCTTCCTTGGTTTGGCCGGATACTACCGACGGTTCGTTGAAGGATTCTCCAAGATCTCGGTGCCGCTTACAGCCCTTACTAAGAAAGAGAGAAAGTTTGATTGGACACAGAAGTGTGAAGAAAGCTTTCAAGAGCTCAAGAGGAAGCTTACGAGTGCACCAGTACTAATAATTCCTGATGTAGAAGCAGGAAATTTTGTTATTATAGCGATGCGTCAAAGACCGGATTAGGAGCTGTCCTTATGCAAGGAGGAAAGGTGGTTGCCTATGCTTCACGTCAACTGAAGGACCACGAGCGGAACTATCCAACGCATGATTTGGAACTTGCAGCGGTGGTTTTTGCCTTAAAGATTTGGAGACATTACTTGTATGGTAATAGATGTGAGATTTTCACCGATCATCAAAGTCTCAAATACATCTTTACCCAAAAGGAGCTCAATATGAGGCAGCGCAGATGGCTTGAGCTCGTAAAGGATTACAATTGTGAAATCCTTTACCACCCTGGAAAGGCAAACAAAGTGGCAGACGCATTAAGCAGGAAGTCTTCCGGTGTGCTCATGTCGATTGAAAGATTGTCTAAGTCACTCCAAAAGGAAATTTCTGATTTTGAATTGGAAATAATATCAGGGAAATTGGATGTTTTGACTCTTCAGTCCAATCTCCTAGACTCTATTAAGTGTTATCAGGGGAAAGATTCCTTTCTGATAAAGACGCAACTTCTTGGTGGTGAATATAAAGACTTTAAGACATCCATGAATGGATTAATTCTCTTCAAAGGAAGGATTTGTGTTCCTAACTTTGAATTCCTTAAGAAACAAATCATGTCTGAGGCGCATGAAACGCCATATTCAGTTCACCCTGGAGCTACTAAGATGTACAAGGACCTCAAGGAGAATTTTTGGTGGCCAAACATGAAGAAAGAAATTGCGGATTTCGTATCAAAATGCTTAACTTGTCAGAAAGTTAAGGCCGAACACCGACAACCTGGCGGAGATCTTCAAAAGATCGAACTCCCAGAATGGAAATGGGAGCAAACCACCATGGATTTCATAGTTGGATTACCCAGGACCGCAAGTGGGAATGATATGATTTGGGTGATTGTGGATAGATTAACCAAATCAGCTCATTTCATTGCTATTAAAGCCACCTTTTCGGTCGAGAAATTGGCTGAAATTTATGTATCTCAGATTGTTAGGTTTCATGGAGTTCCAAAATCCATCATTTCAGATCGAGATGGGCGTTTTACCTCACGATTTTGGAAAAGTGTACATGCAGCTATGGGATCAAAGTTGAAATTCAGTACCGCTTTTCACCCTCAGACAGATGGACAATCGGAACGCACTATCCAAACATTGGAAGATATGTTGAGGTCTTGTGTTTTGGATTTCAAGGGAAACTGGGATCAGAAGCTACCCTTGATCGAGTTTTCGTATAATAACAGTTATCACGCCTCAATTGGTATGGCTCCATTTGAAGCGCTTTACGGAAGAAAATGTCGATCTCCCATCCATTGGCAAGAAGTTGGACAGAAGCAACTTCAAACCACGGACTTCATCAGAAAAACCTCAGAAGACATCAGGGTAATCAAGCAACGACTCGACGTAGCTTTCAGTCGGCAGAAGAGTTATGCTGATAAACGTCGAAGACCTTTAGAATTTCAAGTTGGAGATTCTGTTTTTCTTAAGGTTGCTCCAATGAAAGGAGTTATGAGGTTTGGTAAAAAGGGAAAGCTTAATCCAAGATATACGGGTCCTTTTGAAATTCTCGAAAGGATTGGAAAAGTAGCTTACAGACTTGCCTTACCGCCAGCTTTGGCTTCTGTACATGGCGTTTTCCACGTTTCGATGTTGAAGAAATATGTACATGATCCTTCCCATGTATTAAGTCAGGAACCTGTTGAAGTGCAAACGGATTTGACTTATGAGGAAAAGCCAATCCGGATTTTAGACCGAGAAGAAAAGGTTTTAAGAAACAAAACCATTCCTATGGTTAAGGTGTTATGGCGGAATCATAACATAGAAGAAGCAACGTGGGAAATAGAAGAAGAAATAAGAAGGAACTATCCCTACTTGTAGTGATTTTCGGGGACGAAAATTTTTAATGGGGGTAGATTGTAATGACCCAAATTTTCTATAAGCTTATGATTTCTTTTGTTAAGAATCACAGCTATGTTATGTATGTTTATGTGTTATATGATATGTTTTCTAAGAAAAATTGTTGAATCTTTTGTTGAAAGATTCGATAATATTATTTTAAGACCCTTTGGTTAAAAAGGGGTAAGTTATGATTTATGACTCTATGTGGTAGTTTATAATTTTAAGAAAATCCTATACGCAGTTCAGGTAAGTTTTGGACGATGGTCCAGCTAAATTATACTGTTATTAGTTGAAAAACAGTATATGAATATCTATGTTAGTATGAAAATGGACTGCATTTAGGAAATAAGCCAAACAAAGCTTTTAAGGATGACACCTCTGATGACAAGTGTCATTGCCATGATTGGTCACCTTACAGGGACCAAAATGCAAATATTTTATGTTTAGGGGTCATTTTGCAAATTTAAGAAAGTTCATGATTTTGAAGTTTTAGAAGTTAAGGAAGTCTTTTTAAGAAGGATTTAGCAATAAATTGAGATTTAGAAGGCTTAATTTTAATCGGCCAATCTATAAGGACTAAAGTGCAAATATTTTTGCCTTTAGGGGCTAAAGTGCAATTTTGGGAAAAATTGTGGACTTATCAGCAATTATGTAAATTTGTGAACAAGGGATCTAGTTTTTGAGGAGCATTATGCAAATTAGAAGAAATTAAGTGTCATTAAAAGTTTACAAATCATACCCTAAATTTAGTAACTAAGCACTTTGATTTGCTTGGTTAAATTTGAGTTATGGTTCAATTAGCAATCTTGTCTCACTTGGCTTCACCAAAACCGGCCACATGAGGGAGAGACACCTCATGCTTGTAGCTTGGATGAGCCACCCTCCTAGCCTTGTTCCTTGGCAAGCCAAGGCTTGCACACCTAAGCACCAAGGCCGGCCACCACAAGGAAGCAACACATGGATCCATTTTGGTGAGCAACATGGACTAGCCTTGCTCACATGGCAAGCTCATGCTTTGCCAAAGCCACACCATGACCGGCCACTTAAGGAAGCAACACCTCTTGGCCTAGCCTTGATGAATCCACACTCTAAACTCCCTAGCCTAACCTCCTTGCCAAGCCAAGGCTTGCACACCTCACCCTAGGGCCGGCCATCACAAGGGAATGCCTCATCAAACATGTAGCCTTGATGAGCAAGCATTCTAGCTAGGCTTGCTTGGCAATATAGGACATGGAAGGCCGGCCAACACATAGGGACTAAGGGGAAATATTTTGGTTTTAGGTACCAATAGATAAATTACAAAAGATGGATTTCTTGAACTCTTCTAGCTCTTGACACCTCATGCACCATAGGCTAGCTTAGTAAGCTTGCTAGGCTTACTTGTTGACTAGCAAGAGCAAGCACAAAGCTCACCAAGGCCGGCCACTCTAGGGACATGCACCTCATGGTTCCTAGCTATCATGAGTAAACACCCTAGCTTGGCTACATGGCATCTTGGCCGGCCACCTCTCAAGAAATCAAGGGCAAAATTGTTTTCTTCTAGGGACTTTTGAGCAATTCCAAGAACTTGTGCTTCACCTATAAATAGGTGAATGTCCTCTCATTATATTTTGTTAGCCAACACACACACAAGCAGCACATACTCCCTAGTTCTGCCCTAGGAGCCGAGAAAAGAAAGGAAAGAAAAAGGAGAGAGAAGAAAACAAGAGAAAGAGTTTTCGGTTAGTTTAGAAAGTTTGAGGAAAGTTTCAAAACTCTAGCTTAAGGATTTTAATCCGTGGAACTTGAGGTAAATACTTGAATCCTCTAGTTCTTTATTCAAGTTTCAGTTAGAGTTTGAGTATAAGATCTTTGAGTATGAGCATGAACTTAGTTTGTTAAGTTTTATGCACTATGGTTTAAGTATGTATGAGTAAGGATCAAAACTGAACGGTTTTTCTAATAACCAGATTTTGAGGCTTTTAGAGGCCGAATTTGGAAAAAGTCAAAACTGTAAAGTTGTAGAGAAGGGAAAATCCTAGGGGTCAACATGGACAGTTTTTGAAAACAAGACCCCTAAGACCTTTTTTTTTGTGAAAACCCGAGACCAAATTATAATTAGTATATATGGTTGAAGAATTTTCAAAGGCAGAAACAAACATGTTAAAGACAGATTTGAGTTTTGAGTTAAAAACAAAAGTTGTAGGAGACTTCAAGGTCTATAACTTTTATGAAGAAAACTTTTCCAAATTTTAAACGGATTTGTAAGAAAAGTACCAAACACTATGTAATAGTTTTAAAACCCGGTTTTGAGAACTTTAGGGTTTTACTAAAAATTCAAAAAGGAGTTTGAATTTTAGGATTTGTAGTTTGTTAGCTAATAGGATCGTTATGAAATTATGATAGGATGATGCTTATCCTATGATTTCTTGAAAACAGGAAAACAACTTGTTTGAGTGAAGTAATTTAACTCAAGGCGCAGTAAAGGTTAGTACGACTCCGCCTACAGCATAAACAAAACTGTTTATTGTATGCCTTTAAGTATATGATAATATAAGTGTGATGAAATGCTTATGACTTGTATGATACCAAGTTCATGATGCTATGTGTATAAGGAATGTTTATGGTATGTATGTATGTATGTCTCCATGAAATGATGAATGTTACGGCATGTATGCTTTTAAGTTTATGTTATGAGATATATGAAGTATGTTAGAGCATGTATGTTCATGTGATGAATAAATTGATATTATGGCATCACGAAGCATGCTCATTAATGATAAATTAATCGGTAAGATATGAAATCCCAGTTTCAGTTAAGGAACTGGTTATGATCATGAGATAAGGTTTCAAGAACGAAACAAGATAAGAACAAGATGTAAAACATCATTATGATAAGCAGGATGCAATATGTCGTATCGACCCGCGTTAGGTCGGGTTTGGTTCATGGTTTGAGTTGGACAGGGCTGGCCGCCCCAACCACTCCATGGCAGCGCGCCACGGTACGTACATTTATGTTATGTAAGGGCCCTAAAAATTATGCTAACTTATGAAAACAGTAAGAAAGCATAATTGGTTCATGCATTATGTTATTATGTGATATGTTGCGGATAAATAGTTGTGCTTGCTGAGCGAAAGCTCATAGTTCATGTTTATGCTGTAGGTAAGCAAACTTATAGCAATACTTGATACAAGACAGTGGAGCATGGCAAGACAAACTGTGAAACTGTGGGTCGGGAACTACTACGTTTCTTTTTGTTAAATTATGCTATGCTAAATATGTTGTATTTGAGTACAAGATTTCTTTATTATGATATGTAGCTAATTTCATGTACAAGTATGTATGTAAGTAATTATTAAAAAGATTTCAGTTAAAGTTTTATATTGTATGTATTAGAAAAAAAAAATTTAGCTCAAGTTTTCATATGTAGTAAGTAAGTATGTAAGGTAACGGCCTACGATAGGCGGGTCGTTACATTATTGACTCACATTCATCCACAACTTTAAGCTAATGGCCAAGCCATTTACTTGGCTCACATTCATCCACAACTTCAAGCTAATGGCCAAGCCATTTTATTGGCTCACATTCATCCACAACTTCAAGCTAATGGCCAAGCCATTTTCTTGGCTCACCCTTGAATGGTTGAATGGCCGGCCACCTAGGAGGGTCCTTGGGCAAATATTTTGCTCATTAAACCCTTATATGCAATTATAGAAACTTTAAGTTTCACCTATAAATAGAGGTAGTTGGTTCACAATTTTTGAGCATTGAATTGAACCCGAAACTCTGCCAAAATTTTCACCCATTCTCTCTCCCCCTCACCTAAAGGCCGAACCCATGGAAGAGAAAAAAGAGAAAGTATGGCCGGATTTTTAGAGAAGGAATAGGTATAGAAATTTTGGATCCAAGCTTGAGATTTCATCTCTAAGATTAAAGGGGTAATCTTCTCAAATCCCGCCTTTTTATTAAGTTTTGATTCAAGGTTTTATATGTATTTTCAGTGGGTTTTGTAAGAGCTTAAGCTCATTTATTTTCATGCAAAAGTTTAGTATGTGCTTGATTAGGGTTATGGTAAGTTATGGTAAGCTAGATCTATGTTGTGGTAAGCTAGATCTAGGTTTTTATTTATGTGTTATGATTTTATGTATGGATGTATGATGATATGATTTTCCGTTAGATACGCTGCATGTTTGTTGTAGGCTCGCGGTTGCGACCGTTTGAGGTAGTGTGCGTGTAGACTTTACGTAAAAACGGATTTCAAGAAAAACTGCCAGTTTCGGGTAAAACCGGGCAGCAATCTGAAAACGAAATTTTGAGGCCCTTAGAGGCAGATTTTGGAAAAACGTAAAACATGAAAGTTGTAGGGAAGGGTTTTTCCTAGGGGACTTCATTGAGAGTTTTTCAAAATACGGCTCCAAAGGCCTCTGTCTTTATGAAAATCCGAGACCTGGTATGCCCGACCCTATGCACGGCCAGCCGGTTTCAACTCAGAATATGAATAAGTTAAAGGTAGAATTAGGTTTTAAGTTAAACATGAAAGTTTTAGGATCTTTCGATATCTATAACTTTCATGAAGAAATATTTTTCTAATTCTAAACATATTTTAAAGTAAAAATTAGATTCCCAAAACCGTGCAGGAATCAAGAAATTCCTACACAGGATTTTAAGAAAACAGTTCAAAAACAAGAAATCCCTACTCATGCAGTGACACTTGAATTAAGAAACTGTTTTCAAGAATTGAACAAGTTTTCTGAAGAAAGGAAATAACTGAATTATGCTAAGTAATATGGTAACCAAGTGGGATACCACTATCGGGTCTCAGTAACCCAATAGGACATTAACCTATTTATGTTTGGGCTCATACCCAGGGTTACTAGAAGTAACCTAAAATGATATTAACGTTTAAGGATTATGATTTATGGTAAGATAGAATATGACTGATTCTTATCTTACACCCTGTTAGGAAAACGAGAATATGTGCTATGTTTGGTGATAACTAATAGCGTAGGACAACAGGTAAGTACAACTCCGCCTACAGCATGAACAAAACGTTTTTGTTGCATGGCATGTTTTTAAGGAATCATGTATTGATTTACATGATTTACTTATGTTTATGTTATGATAAGATTATAAGATTAAGTTATGTTATGATAAGATTAAGTTGTGTTATGATAAGTTTAAGTTATGTTATGATAAGTTTATGTTATGTTATGATAAGTTTATGCTATGATGTTATGCTATGAAGTTTATGTTATGATAAGTTTATGTTATGATATTAAGCTATGATATGTTATGTTATGGTATATTATGATATGGTAAGTTATGTTATGATATATTATGATTGAGATTATTTTATGATGTATGTTTGGCTACGTGACATCATGAAGCATGTTCACGAATATTAAATCACATGGTAAGAATAAGTTAAGTCATGAGATAGGATAAGACAAGTTAATGTTATGGTGTCGTACCGACTTGCCACGAGGGCGGGTTTAAACGGTTTGGTCTATGGTTTGAATTGGATTGGACTGGCTGCCCCAATCACTCTATGTAAACGATTAGTTTCATGGTTTGATTTGGTTTGGACTGGCCGCCTCCAACCACTCCATGGCTATGTACCACGGTACGTGCACATATGACATGACATGTTAGGGAATAGAACCAAGTTAATGAAAGCATAATTGATTTATAAGAAAACATAATCGGTTCACGCATTCTTGCACATAAAATATTTTGCGGATTGAATATTGTACTTACTGGGCATAAGCTCATTACTTACGTTCATGCTGTAGGTAAGCAACCTAACGGCAGTACTTGATACAATACTGTGGAGAGTTGGTGCTGCGGACTGTGAAATGTGGAATGGACACCGCCACGGGTTTTGGAAAATATGTTTTTGTAAAATACGTTTGTAAAATGTGTTTTGTTATGTTTAAGAAAAGTTTCAAGTATGTATGGCAAGCAAGTTGCCTCGTGTTGTACCAATCCGCACTAGGTCGGGTCTGGTCCACGATCTTGGTACTCAGGTGAGTACATATGAATATGTATGAAGATAAGTTAAGTTTTATGTATGAGAATAAGTATGAGACTAAGTCAAATTTAAGTTTGAGAGTAAAAGAGTTTTAAAATAAAGTTTTAAAGAAAAAAAAATTTATTCTAAAATTTTCAGTAAGCTTAAGGCTTTTGATAAGAATTAAGTAAGTAAGCAAGTAAGGTGACGGCCCGCGTCTACGTAGTCATCCCCCTACGTAGATGTTGTAAGTCGGGGCGTCACATTAACGGAGGACCATGGGTGGATTTTCGTGCCCAGATTATAGTACGATATGGGCCTCTACATGATGAGGGGGCCATAGCGCCGTACCGCGACCCGGACATCTACGGCGATATGTATCGAAGGCGATATCTCGATTTTGTTGCAGAGTGGCACGCATACCCAAATTAGTCTATGGGCCACTATTGCCGTAGGTTCCGAGAGGCAATGTTGCCTTATATTCCCCAGGAGTTAGTTGATCTGGAGTGGCGAGCGATGCAAATTCTCAGGGACGAGCTACCACCGGAGGTTAAGTATTTTGTCCCAGCTCCTGTAGTAGGAGTATCATTGGAGGACATTGTAATAACCAATCTGTTTGAAAACTTATGATTTCTTTTGTTAAGAATCAAAGTTGTGTTATGTACATTTAGGTGATATGTTTGACTTGTTTAATGAAGAAATGTATTGAATCTTTTGTTAAAAGATTCAATAATTTACTTATGCGAGTTTAGAACCTTTTGTTAAAAAGGGTAAATTATCATTTATGAATCTATGACAATGATTTCTAGTTTCAGAAAAACCCTATACGCAGTTCGGATAAGTTCTGGATAGTGATCCAGTACCATTATACTGTTAACAGTTGAAAACAGTATCTAAGTATCTATGTTAGTATGAAAATGGACTGCATTTAGGAAGAAAGCCAAACGAGGCTTTTTAGAATGACAACTCAGATGACAAGTGTCACTACCATGGTTGGTCACCTTATAGGGACCAAAATGTAAATATTTTAAGTTCAGGGGTCAATATGTAAATTTAAGAAAAGTTCATGATTATTAATTTTTAGAAGTTAAGAAGTCTTTTAAGGAATGTTTAAGCAAGAAATGGGATGTTTAGTAGCTTCACCTTAACCGGCCACCCTAGAGGGACTAAAGTGCAAATATTTTGCCTTTTGGGGCCAATGTGCAATTTTAAGAAAATTGTGGACTTATAAGCAAATATGTAAAATTTTGGAACTATGGACTTTTTAAGTTAAATTTCCTAGTTCAACTAAGTCAATGATCAATTACAAGTTTAGTTAACCTAGTTGGAAACCATGAAAATGAGTTTGGATTGGAAAATTTCCAATTGGACCAATCCTATCCTTCCACGTGGACACCCTAGGGACCGGCCATCTCATGGTCTTATGAGCAAGCATTCTTGGTTTTTTTTGAGGAGCATTATACAAATTGGAAGAATTTAAGTGTCAATAAAATGTGACAAATCATGCTCTAGGTTTAGCAATTAAGCATCTATATTTGGTTTGGTTGGTTAAGTTTAAGAATTTAATTAGCAAGATTGTCTCATTTGGCACACTATGGCCGGCCACTATGAGGGTAAGACACCTCATGTTTCTAGCTTGGATAAGCCACCCTCCTAGCCTTTCTCCTTTGGCAAGCCAAGGCTTGCACAACTCATCACCATGACCGGCCATAGCAAGGAGACAACACATTATGGCCTAGCTTTGGTGAGCAACACTCCTAGCTTTGTTCTCTTGGCTAGCTCAAGCATTGCCAAATCACTAACCATGACCGGCCACCATGAGGGAGAGACACCTCATGGCCTAGCTTTGATGAACAAACCATCTAGACTCCTTAGCCTATCTCCCTTGGCAAGCCAAGGCTTGCACACCTCAAACCCCTAAGGCCGGCCATCACAAGGAGAAGCCACCTCATGCTTCTAGCCTTGGTGAGCAAGACCTCTAGCCTTGCTTACTTGGCAAAATGGGACAAGAAGGGCCGGCCACCACATAAGGATCATGAGCAAATATTTTGCTCTTAAGGACCAATAGGTAAATCATAAAATATGAACCTCTTTAGCACTTGACACCTTATGCTCTCTAGCCTTGCTTAGTAAGCATGCTAGCCTTGCTTATTGGTTAGCAAGAGCAAGCTCAAGGCTCCACCTAAGGCCGGCCAACCCAGGAAGAGGACACCTCATGGTTCCTAGCCTTGATGAGCAAGCTTCCCTAGCTTTGCTACTTGGCAAAATGGGACAAGAATGGCCGGCCACCACATAGGGATTTTGAGTAAATAATTTGGCCTTAAGGATCAATAAGCAAACTACAAAAATTTGAACCTCATTAGGACTTGACACCTCATGCTTTATAGCTTTGCTTGGTAAGCATGCTAGCCTTGCTTGTTGGCTAGCTAGAGCAAGCTCAATGCTCCACCTAAGGCCGGCCATCTCAAGGAGTGGACACATCATGCTACTAGCCTTGGTGAGCAAGCTTCCCTAGCTTTGCTTACTTGGCTATTTGGGACATCCTTAGCCGGCCACCACATAGGAAGCCGTGAGCAAATGATTTTCTTTGGAGGATTATTGAGCAATTTGAAGAAGTAAGTTAGTTCACCTATAAATAGGTGAAGGTGTGTCATTGCATTTTTTTGTTTAGTGAACTTTAACTAGCAGCTCATTCCCTAACTCTTCCCATTAAGAACCAAACCAAAAAGGAAAAGAAAGTGAGAGAGAAATTCGGTTTTGGTGATTAGGTTAGTGTGAAGAAATTTCAAAACCCTAGACTAGAATTTCATCCGTGGAACTTGAGGTAAATCTTTTTATCCTCTAGTTCTTCATTCAAGTTTCAGTTAAGATTTAAGTATATGTTCAATATGTATGAGCATGAGTTCATTTTGTAAGTTTCATGCACTAGGGTTTTGGTATGCTTGATTAGGGTTTGTAACTGGATGGTTTTTCTGGGAACAAGATTTTGAGGCCTTTAAAGGCCGAATTTGAAAAAAAATCAAAACTGTAAAGTTGTAGAGGAGGGGAAATCCTAGGGGTCAGCGTGGACCGTTTTTGAAAATAAGACCTCTAAGACCTTTGTTTTTACAAAAACCCGAGACCAGGTTATGATTAGTAAATATGGTCGAAAACTTTTCAAAGAAAGAAACAAGCAGGTTAAGTACAGAATTGGGTTTTGAGGTAAAAACAAAAGTTGTAGGAAACTTCAAGATCTACAACTTCCATGAAAGAAACTTTTTTAAATTTAAACAGATTTGTAAGAAAAGGACCAAACTTATGAATTGGTTTCAAACCCAGTTTTCAGAATTCTAGGGTTTTACTAAAAAGAGAGTTGAGTTGTAGGGTTTGTATTTTGTAATGAGTTAGTAACTAGAATTGTTATGATATCATGATAGGATGATTCTTATCCTATGATTTTCTTGAAAACAGGAAAGCAACCTGTTTAAGTGAAGTATTTTAATTCAAGGTACAAAATAACTGGTAAGTACGACTCCGCCTACAGTATAAACAAAAATGTTTACTGTTGTATGCGTCAAGTTCAAGTTGATATGTGTATGATAAATGTTTATGGCATGTAAGTTTTCAAGGTATGATGAATGAGTATGACTTGTATGTGTTCAAATTTGTGTTGATAAGTATATGATGAATGTTTATAGCATGTATGTTTATATGATGAATATTTTGATATTATGGCATCACGATGTATGCTCATTAATAATAAGTCACTCGGTAATGAGTAAGAACTCAGTTTCAAGTTAGAAACTCTTACAAGTATGAAATGTTTTCAAATACAAATAGAATGTTTTTCTATACTTAAAGGTAGGAATATGTATGATGATAAGCAGGATGCTATATGTCGTATCGACCCGTACTAGGTCAGGTTTGGTCCATGGTTTGAGTTGGACAGGGCTGGCCGCCCCAACCACTCCATGGCTGCGTGCCACGGTACGTACATTTATGTTATGTACGGGCCCAAAAAGTATGCTAACCTAAGAAAACAATAAGAAAGCATAAATGGTTCATGCATTATGATACTATGAAATATTTTGCAGATAAATGGTTGTACTTGCTGAGCGAAAGCTCATAGTTCATGTTTATGCTGTAGGTAAGCAAACTTATGACAGGACTTGATACAAGACAGTGGAGCGTGGTGATGCAAAACTATGAAACTGTGGGTCGGGAACTGCTACGTTTCTTTTTGATAATTTTTGTTATCTTAAATATGTTGTATTTAAGTACAAGACTTCAGTAATACGATAAGTAAATAAATATATATACATGTATGTATACAAGAAATTTCTAAAAGGATACCCAGTTCAAGTTATATATATATATATCGTTTGTATATAAAAAAATAATTTAGCCCAAAATTTCATATGTTATAAGTAAGTATGTATGGTAACGGCCTACGTTAGGCGGGTCGTTACAGAGTCGGTATCAGAGCAGGGTCCTGCCTTCCGGTTTCACAGTATTCTTGCCTGCGCCACTGTCATTGTAAGTTAAAAATATTTAGTATTAGTAAAATTAATTTGTAAGAATTTGTATAATTTAGATCCAAGGACAATGGATGAGGATCGAGGTGCGGCTTATGCATTCTTTATGATGTCCCCACTGATATTCGATGGAACTAAACGAACCGTGACATTGGTAGCTTGGCTTCATGACATGGAAGCTATATTTCGCATATGTCACATTTAGCCTCATCTACAAGTATCGTTGGCTAGTCGTTGTTTAGCAGTAGATGCTAGACTATGGTGGAGGACTCAAGGAGAACTCGAAGTCCTAGGAGGATCGTGGGAAAATTTTTGTAATGTCATAACTGCTCGTTTTGGACCTTCTTTAGAGGAAGACGCCCGCATACACTATCGAGACCCGAAAATTTATTGTGACATGAACCTGGTCCGATATCTGAACTATGTTTATGACTGGCATGCTTATCCGGGCGAATCTATGGGCCATTACTGTCGAAGATTTCAAGAGGCTATGTTACCACATATTCCAGATTTGGGCAACCCCGAGATGCGAGCACTACAATTACTTAGGGAGGGCTTACCTCCCGAAATTAAGGAATATGTTCAGGCTCCAACATTGGGAATGACACTGGAGCATATGATTAATGATATCTTGGATGCCGAGTTAACAGCCCATATGGTTTAGGCATATGCTTTAGTGAATGACAACGGACAGGAGCCAGTCAATGATGCTGGTATGGAAGAGCCACCATTTCAATGGGGACCGGTATTGCCAGAAGACCCTATTCCAGCAATGCCACTTCAGAAAATTCCTCCACAGGAGGATGGAATTGATGCTGATGCCTTGGATCCTGAAGAGTTCCCAGACAATCCAGAGCTTCTTGAGGATCCTCCCAAAATCAACATGGATAATGGAGAGGATGAGCAAGTAGATATAGAAGATTATCCTGAAGAAATTATATTCGGAGATGAGGACTGGGATGTATTCTCCGATGTAACAACTGAATAGATAACTTAAATATAGGATAATATACATATGTGTGATGACTAAGTGATAGTCACTTCCATCTTGTGTTTAATTATGTATATATATATATATATTTAGCAAGTATAGGATATGTACATAACCGTATGAATATGTATATATGTAAGTATGTATGTATCATAAGTTAGGATGTTATGATGATATGTAAGATATGATACGATGATACGATCTATGATATGGTTTATTTTATGATCAGATATGGCATTATAGGATATTATGATATATTAAGTAAAGTTATGATAAAGTTAAGATAAGATATGAATGGACGAGGAGATGATTGAAGTATAACAACATCTTTCTTGTGACTAGATAAGAATTAGAAGATGTCACGCCCGCATACCCGAGCAAACCCAAATCCGCAAGAGCCTGATCTTGCAAACATTGTAGCCAAGTTGCAACGGCAATTACAAGAACAGCAGCAAGAAACGAACCAGCTTCGGGAACAAGTAGCCCAATTAAACCAGATACCCCAAGTTAATGAAGTTCCACCACAAAATAACCCTGTACCCCCAACAGTGCCTCAAGTACCGGAGATTCATCAAGAAGTTCTGTTAGCACCCGCGGGACAGCAAAGGAATCCACCCTTAGTTAGGGAGGATCTGTTGTACGAACGATTTAGTCAAATGAAGGCACCTGAGTTTGAAGGAACCACGGACCCGATAGTAGCGAATAATTGGCTAATCGATATCCAAGTAATCTTGGATTTTATGGGACTTACAGAACAAGAGAAAGTCCTTTGTGCCTCTTTCGCACTAAAGAAGGATGCGCGTCTCTGGTGGATGACGGTCCAGATGCGCAGAAATGTGGCGAATATGAGTTGGCAAGATTTTGTAGCCGAATTCAGTACAATGTACTATAATAGGGAAATACTGGCAGTTCAACAAAATGAGTTTACCAGTTTTAAGCAAGGATCTATGTCGGTGATGGAAGCAGTTAAAAAGTTTTAACAACTTGCCCGCCTATGTCCAGAACTGATACCGAATGAACAGGAGAAAGTAAGGAGAATGATGACAATGTTCCGGACAGACATCGCCAAATAAGTTAGTGCTGGAAGTAGCCCTCCAACCCTAGTAGCTGATTGTATAAGTCGAGCTATGAGAGCAGAATACTGGATTAATCAGGATAAGGAAGCGAGGGTTCAAATATTTAAAGCTAAGAAAGAAGAAAAAGTTGTAGAGAAACAGATACAGTCTAGGCAGAATCATGAACCGAACTCGAAAAGCCTGACTGGTAATTTCAGCCAAAATTCCATACAGTTTGGGAGGAATAAAAGAAAAGGAAATGCTACGGGCCAGGGCCAATAGAGGAATTACCCTCAAAAGAAGAGCAATCGTGGGAATGAGGGTAATAATAACAACTATCATGTGTGTGCTCAATGCGGAAAGAAACACATTGGCATGTGTAGGATGAGAACAAATGCTTGCTACCTTTGTGGCAAGGAAGGCCATTATGCGAGGAGCTGCACCTCCAATAACCAGAACCAGAACCCTCAGTACCAGAATAGAAATGCAAACTGACAGCTGCATGCGGTGCAAGCAAAGATCGAAGGTCCTTCGATTGTACAAGGAAGACTGGAGGCTCCCGAACCTCAAGCCAGGATTTATGCCTATATAAAGGGAGATGCTGAGGCTGGAACCTCTAACGTGGTAACAGGTCAGATCTCTATAGCTGCTTACGATGCATTTGCCTTATTTGATTATGGTGCCACCCATTCGTTTGTATCAATGGAATATGTTCAAAAGTTAGAAAGAAATGTAGAAAATATAGGACAACCTTTTAGGACCTCACTTCCGTCGGGAGAGATTTTGTTGTCTGATTCTTGGATACGAAATGTTCCAGTAGTCATGTGTGATAAAGAATTATATGTAGACCTGATTGCAATTAAGCTTCAGGATTTCGATGTTATCCTGGGAATGGATTTCTTAGGTAAGTACAGCGCTAAGATTGATTGTCGGAAGCGTTGTGTTACGTTTAGTCCTTTTGGTGAAGAGGAATTTAACTTTCACGGCCAATCTTAAGAGTTCATCAACCCGGCTAGTTTCGGCAATGAAGGCTTGGAAAATGTTAGCTAGTGGATGTCAAGGATACTTAGCTAACATGGTGGACAAAGAACAAGAAAAGGAGCTACAGCCTGAAGATGTTCCCATTATTAGGGAATATGTAGATGTCTTTGCAAAAGATTTAACCAGACTTCCGCCGGAGCATGAAATCTCTTTCGAAATAGAGTTGTTGCCAGGAGTAGCTCCAATATCGAAAGCACCCTATCGTATGGCCCCAGCTGTGCTTAGGGAACTCCAAGTACAGTTACAAGAACTGTTGGGCAAGGGATTCATTCGACAAAGCCATTCCTCATAGGAGGGGACCTGTGCTGTTCGTCAAAAAGAAGGATGGATCGTTGCGAATGTGTATCGACTATCGTGAGTTAAACAAAATCACGATTAAGAACAAGTATCCTCTTCCAAGAATCGACGATCTTTTTGATCAACTCAAAGGAGCATTGGTATTCTCGAAAATTGATTTGCGATCGGGATATCATCAACTTAGAATTAAGGATGGAGATATTTCTAAGACAGCTTTACGAACACGCTATGGGCATTACGAGTTTCTTGTTATGCCATTTGGATTAACTAATGCCCCAGCTGTTTTTATGGATCTCATGAATCGGGTGTTTAAAGAATATCTAGATAAGTTTGTTATCGTCTTTATTGACGATATTTTGATTTACTCAAGGTCCATTGAGGAACATGAGCAGCATCTCAGAATAGTATTGGAGACTTTAAGACAGAATCGGCTTTATGCCAAATTCACAAAATATGAATTTTGGTTGGAAAAAGTGCATTTCTTGGGCCATGTAGTTTCAAAGGAAGGAATTTCCGTTGATCCTGCTAAGATAGAGGCGGTTAGTGCATGGTCAGCACCCAAAAACGTTACGGAGATACGAAGTTTTCTTGGTTTGGCCGGATACTACCGAAGATTCGTTGAAGGATTCTCCAAGATAGCGGCGCCACTAACAGCTCTTACTAAAAAGGAGAAAAAGTTTGATTGGACACAGAAGTGTGAAGAAAACTTTCAAGAACTCAAGAGAAAGCTTACAAGTGCGCCGGTATTAATAATTCCTGACGTTGATGCAGGAAATTTCGTTAGTTATAGCGATGCGTCAAGGATCGGACTAGGAGCTGTCCTTATGCAAGGAGGAAATGTGGTTGCCTATGCCTCACGTCAACTGAAGGACCACGAACGGAATTATCCGACGCACGATTTGAAACTTGCAGCGGTGGTTTTCACTTTAAAAATCTGGAGGCATTACCTGTATGGTAACAGATGTGAGATTTTCACCGATCATCAAAGTCTCAAATACATCTTTACCCAAAAGGAGCTCAATATGAGGCAGCATCGATGGCTTGAGCTCGTAAAGGATTACAATTGTGAAATCCTTTACCACCCTGGAAAAGCAAACAAAGTAGCAGATGCGTTAAGCAGGAAGTCATCGGGTATGCTCATGTCGATTGAAACGTTGTCCAAGTCCCTCCAAAAGGAAATTTCTGATTTCAAATTGGAACTGATAACGGGGAAATTGGCTGCTTTGACTCTTCAGTCCAATCTCCTAGAATCCATTAGATGTTATCAGGGGAAGGATTTCTTTCTGTTAAAGACGCAACTTCTTGGAGGAGAAAACAAAGAATTTAAGACATCTACAAATGGGCTAATCCTTTTCAAAGGAAGGATTTGTATTCCTAACTTTGAATTCCTTAGGAAGCAGATCATGTCTGAAGCGCATGAAACGCCATATTCAGTCCATCCTGGAGCTACTAAGATGTACAAGGACCTCAAAGAAAATTTTTGGTGGCCGAACATGAAGAAAGAAATTGCTGATTTTGTATTAAAATGCCTAACTTGTCAGAAAGTTAAGGCTGAACATCGGCAACCTGGTGGAGACTTGCAGAAAATCGAACTCCCAGAGTGGAAATGAGAACAAACCACCATGGATTTCGTAGTAGGATTACCCAGGACCACAAATGGGAATGATATGATTTGGGTGATTGTGGATAGATTAACCAAATCAGCTCATTTCATTGCCATTAAAGCCACCTTTTCGGTCGAGAAATTAGCTGAAATTTACATATCCCAGATTGTTAGGTTTCATGGAGTTCCAAAATCCATCATTTCAGATCGGGATGGGCGTTTTACCTCTCGATTTTGGAAAAGTGTTTATTCGGCTATGGGATCAAAGTTGAAATTCAGTACCGCTTTTCACCCTCAGACAGATGGACAATCGGAACGCACTATCCAAACATTAGAAGATATGTTGAGATCATGTATTTTGGATTTCAAGGGAAACTGGGATCAGAAGCTACCCTTGATTGAATTTTCGTATAATAACAGTTATCACGCCTCAATTGGTATGGCTCCATTTGAAGCATTATACGGAAGGAAATGTCGATCTCCCATCCATTGGCAAGAAGTTGGACAAAAACAACTTCAAACTACGGACTTCATCAGAAAAACCTCAGAAGACATCCAGGTGATCAAGCAACGACTCGACGTAGCTTTTAGTCGGCAGAAAAGCTATGCTGATAAACGTCGAATACCCTTAGAATTTCAAGTTGGAGATTCAGTTTTTCTTAAAATTGCTCCAATGAAGGGAATTATGAGATTTGGTAAGAAGGGAAAGCTTAGCCCAAGATATACAGGTCCATTCGACATCCTAGAAAGGATTGGAAAAGTAGCCTACAGGCTTGCCTTGCCGCCAGCATTGGCTTCTGTACATGACGTTTTCCACGTTTCGATGTTAAAGAAATATGTACCTGATCCTTCCCATGTGCTAAATCAAGAACCAATTGAAGTGCAAACGGATTTGACTTATGAGGAAAAGCCAATCCGGATTCTAGATTGGGAAGAAAAGGTCTTAAGAAACAAAACCATTCGAATGGTTAAAGTATTATGGCGGAATCATAACATTGAAGAAGCAACGTCGGAACTAGAAGAAGAAATGAGAAAGAACTATCCCAACTTGTAGTGATTTTCGGGGACGAAAATTTTTAAGGGGGGTATATTGTAATAACCAACCTGTTTGAAAACTTATGATTTCTTTTGTTAAGAATCAAAGTTGTGTTATGTACGTTTAGGTGATATGTTTGACTTATTTTATGAAGAAATGTATTGAATCTTTTGTTAAAAGATTCAATAATTTACTTATGCGAGTTTAGAAACTTTTGTTAAAAAGGGTAAATTTATCATTTATGAATCTATGACAATGATTTCTAGTTTCAGAAAAACCCTATACGCAGTTCAGATAAGTTCTGGATAGTGATCTAGTACCATTATACTGTTAACAGTTGAAAACAGTATCTAAGTATCAATGTTAGTATGAAAATGGACTGCATTTAGGAAGAAAGCCAAACGGGGCTTTTTAGAATGACACCTCAGATGACAAGTGTCACTACCATGGTTGGTCATCTTATAGGGACCAAAATGGAAATATTTTAAGTTCAGGGGTCAATATGCAAATTTAATAAAAGTTCATGATTATTAATTTTTAGAAGTTAAGAAGTCTTTTAAGGAAATGTTTAAGCAAGAAATGGGATGTTTAGTAGCTTCACCTTAACCGGCCACCCTAGAGGGACTAAAGTGCAAATATTTTGCCTTTAGGGGCCAATGTGCAATTTTAAGAAAATTGTGGACTTATAAGCAAATATGTAAAATTTTGGAACTATGGACTTTTTAAGTTAAATTTCCTAGTTCAACTAAGCCAATGATCAAATACAAGTTTAGTTAACCTAGTTGGAAACCATGAAAATGAGTTTGGATTGGAAAATTTCCAATTGGACCAATCCTATCCTTCCACGTGGACACCCTAGGGACCGGCCATCTCATGGTCTTATGAGCAAGCATTCTTGTTTTTTTTTTGAGGAGCATTATGCAAATTGGAAGAATTTAAGTGTCACTAAAATGTGACAAATCATTCTCTAGGTTTAGCAATTAAGCATCTATATTTGGTTTGGTTGGTTAAGTTTAAGAATTCAATTAGCAAGATTGTCTCATTTGGCACACTATGGCCGGCCACTATGAGGGTAAAACACCTCATGTTTCTAGCTTGGATGAGCCACCCTCCTAGCCTTGCTCCTTTGGCAAGCCAAGGCTTGCACAACTCATCACCATGACCGGCCATAGCAAGGAGACAACACATTATGGCCTAGCTTTGGTGAGCAACACTCCTAGCTTTGTTCTCTTGGCTAGCTCAAGCATTGCCAAATCAGTAACCATGACCAGCCACCATGAGGGAGAGACACCTCATGGCCTAGCTTTTATGAACAAACCATCTAGACTCCTTAGCCTAGCTCCCTTGGCAAGCCAAGGCTTGCACACCTCAAACCCCTAAGGCCGGCCATCACAAGGAGAAGCCACCTCATGCTTCTAGCCTTGGTAAGCAAGACCTCTAGCCTTGCTTACTTGGCAAAATGGGACAAGAAGGGCCGGCCACCACATAAGGATCATGAGCAAATATTTTGCTTTTAAGGACCAATAGGTAAATCATAAAATATGAACCTCTTTAGCACTTAACACCTCATGCTCTCTAGCCTTGCTTAGTAAGCATGCTAGCCTTGCTTATTGGTTAGCAAGAGCAAGCTCAAGGCTCCACCTAAGGCCGGCCAACCCAGGAAGAGGACACCTCATGGTTCCTAGCCTTGATGAGCAAGCTTCCCTAGCTTTGCTACTTGGCAAAATGGGACAAGAATGGCCGGCCACCACATAGGGATTTTGAGTAAATAATTTGGCCTTAAGGATCAATAAGCAAACTACAAAAATTTGAACCTCGTTAGGACTTGACACCTCATGCTTTATAGCTTTGCTTGGTAAGCATGCTAGCCTTGCTTGTTGGCTAGCTAGAGCAAGCTCAATGCTCCACCTAAGGCCGGCCATCTCAAGGAGTGGACACATCATGCTACTAGCCTTGGTGAGCAAGCTTCCCTAGCTTTGCTTACTTGGCTATTTGGGACATCCTTGGCCGACCACCACATAGGAAGCCATGAGCAAATAATTTTCTTTGGAGGATTATTGAGCAATTTGAAGAAGTAAGTTAGTTCACCTATAAATAGGTGAAGGTATGTCATTGCTTTTTTTTGTTTAGTGAACTTTAACTAGCAGCTCATTCCCTAACTCTTCCCATTAAGAGCCAAACCAAAAAGGAAAAGAAAGTGAGAGAGAAATTCGGTTTTGGTGATTAGGTTAGTGTGAAGAAATTTCAAAACCCTAGACTAGAATTTCATCCGTGGAACTTGAGTTAAATCTTTTTATCCTCTAGTTCTTCATTCAAGTTTCAGTTAAGATTTAAGTATATGTTCAATATGTATGAGCATGAGTTCATTTTGTAAGTTTCATGCACTAGGGTTTTGGTATGCTTGATTACGGTTTGTAACTGGATGGTTTTTCTGGGAACAAGATTTTGAGGCCTTTAAAGGCCGAATTTGAAAAAAATCAAAACTGTAAAGTTGTAGAGGAGGGAAAATCCTAGGGGTCAACATCAACCGTTTTTGAAAATAAGACCTCTAAGACCTTTGTTTTTACGAAAACCCGAGACCAGGTTATGATTAGTAAATATGGTCGGAAACTTTTCAAAGAAAGAAACAAGCAGGTTAAGTACAGAATTGGGTTTTCAGGTAAAAACAAAAGTTGTAGGAAACTTCAAGATCTACAACTTCCATGAAGGAAACTTTTTCAAATTTAAACAGATTTGTAAGAAAAGGAGGAAACTTATGAATTGGTTTCAAACCCAGTTTTCAGAATTCTAGGGTTTTACTAAAAAGAGAGTTGAGTTTTAGGGTTTGTATTTTGTAATGAGTTAGTAACTAGAATTGTTATGATATCATGATAGGATGATTCTTATCCATGATTTTCTTGAAAATAGGAAAGCAACCTGTTTAAGTGAAGTATTTTAATTCAAGGTGCAAAATAACTGGTAAGTACGACTCCGCCTACAGTATAAACATAAATGTTTACTTTTGTATGCTTCAAGTTCAAGTTGATATGTGTATGATAAATGTTTATGGCATGTAAGTTTTCAAGGTATGATGAATGAGTATGACTTGTATGTTTTCAAATTTGTGTTGATAAGTATATGATAAATGTTTATAGCATGTATGTTTATATGATGAATATTTTGATATTATGGCATCACGATGTATGCTCATTAATAATAAGTCACTCGGTAATGAGTAAGAACCCAATTTCAAGTTAGAAACTGTTACAAGTATGAAATGTTTTCAAATACAAATAGAATATTTTTCTATACTTAAAGGTAGGAATATGTATGATGATAAGCAGGATGCTATATGTCGTATCGACCCGCACTAGGTCGGGTTTGGTCCATGGCTGCGTGCTACGGTACGTACATTTATGTTATGTAAGGGCCCAAAAAGTATGCTAACCTAAGAAAACAATAAGAAAGCATAAATGGTTCATGCATTATGATACTATGAAATATTTTGTGGATAAATGGTCGTACTTGCTGAGCGAAAGCTCATAGTTCATGTTTATGCTGTAGGTAAGCAAACTTATGGCAAGACTTGATACAAGACAGTGGAGCGTGGTGATGCAAAACTGTGAACTGTGGGTCGGGAACTGCTACGTTTCTTTTTGATAATTTATGTTATCTTAAATATGTTGTATTTAAGTACAAGACTTCAGTAATACGATAAGTAAATAAATATATATACATGTATGTATACAAGAAATTGCTAAAAGGATTTCCCAGTTCAAGTTATATATATATCGTTTGTATAAAAAAAAAAATTTAGCCCAAAATTTCATATGTTATAAGTAAGTATGTATGGTAACGGCCTACGTTAGACGGGTCGTTACAGACATGATAGATGCCATTATAGAGGCAGAGGTACTAGCATAGATGGTACAGGTTGCCAACCCTGAGGATGTTTATCATGTGGATCCAGTCGACGACGCCGGTATTCCAGAGCCGTTATTTGAGGGAGTTCCGGCTGTACTCGAGGACCCTATTCCAGCGGTCCCACTTCAGGAGATTCCTCCGCATGAGGCAGAGGCCGGACTGGACGATGTTATGGATCCTGATGATGTTCCGGTCAACCCAGAGGAAGATCCTGATGATCCTCTGGTAATCCTCATCGAGAACGATGATGAAGAACAAGAAATATAGGAAGAAGAGTGGGCAGAGTTTGAGGACATGGAGGAGGAGGAGATAGAGGATCTCGAGGAGCAGGAGGAAGATCCTGAGGAGATCCCATTCGATGATGAGGATTGGGATGCGTTTTACGACGCGACGACGGAGTAGATAGATTAGATCTAAGTCGGATTTTTGTTCTTTTAATCTTTTTGACGTTAGGATTGTATATATGATATGAACGATGGTAAAGTGGTAGACACTTCCATCCCATTTTGTCTATGTATATAATATACAAGATGTATTTTTGAAAATATATAAAATGACAAGTTTATGATAAGTTTATGATATGATATGTTATGAAGAAATCCCGAAGAATTTTTGTATAATGTTTTATGATATGATTAAGTACGATATGATATGATAAGAGTAATAGGATATGAATGGAAGAAAGGATATTCGGAATAACGATATCTTTTCTTGATATTTATTAGGAGTCAAAAGATGGTGTGTACACGCACACAAGCCCACCCGAATCCGTAAGAACCAGATCTTGCGAATGTTGTAGCCATGTTGCAACAACAATTGCTACAACAACAGGAAGAAACGAATCGGCTGCGTGAGTAGATAGCCCGATTAAACCAAGTGACTCGCGCAAACGAAATTCCACCACAGGGTAACCCTGCACCCCCGGTAGTGCCTCAGGTACCGGAGGTTCGTCAAGAGGTTCCACAGAATTTTGAAGTTCCGTTAGCACCTGCGGGGATGCAAGCGAACCCACCCGTAGTTCGGGAAGACTTATTGTACGAGCGATTCAGACGGATGAAGGCGCCTGAGTTTGAGGGTCTTATAGACCCAATAGAAGCTGATAACTGGCTCATGGACATCCAAGTAATTTTGGATTTCATGGGACTCACGGAGCAGGAAAGGGTTCTTTGTGCCTCATTTGCACTGAAAAAGGATGCTAGGCATTGGTGGATAACAGTGCAAATGCGTAGGAATGTAGCGGCTATGAGTTGGCAAGATTTTGTGGCTGAGTTTAAGACGATGTACTGTAACAGTGAAATTCTTGCCGCTCAACAGGACGAGTTCAATAGTTTGAAACAGGGATCGATGACAGTCCTGGAAGCTGTTAAGAAATTTGAACAGCTAGGCTGCCTATGCCCCGAACTCATATCGAACGAAAAAGAGAAAGTAAGACGAATGATGAAGATGTTTCGGACGGACATTTCTAAGCAAGTTAGTGCAGGAAGTAGCCCTCCAACCCTAGTATCTGACTGCATTAGGCGGGCAATTAGGGCTGAGTATTGGATCAACCAAGATAAGGAGGTGAGGGCACAAATTTTTAAGGCTAAGAAAGAGGAGAGGGCTGCGGAGAGACAGCTATAGCCCAGGCAAAACCAGGACGCGTATGCGAAAGGCCAGATTAGTAATGCGGTCCAGCATTCTAAGCAGTTCGGAAAGAACAAAAGGAAGGGAAATGTTACTGGCCAGGGTCAGCAGAGAAATTACCCTCAAAAGAAAAGTAACCGAGGCAATGGGGGTAATAACAATAATGACTATCCAGTGTGCGCATAATACGGGAAGAAGCACCTGGGAATATGTAGACTGGGGACAAATGCTTGCTACCTTTGTGGTAAGGAAGGTCATTACGCGAGGAATTGCACCTTCAACAATCAGAACCAGAACCCCCAGTATCCGAACAGGAATGCGAGCAGTCAGCTGCTTGCTGCGCAAGCCAAGATCGAGGACACTTCTAACGCACAACGGAGGCTAGAGGCTCCTGGACCCCAAGCAAGGATTTACGCTTACACCAAGGGGGATGCTGAGGCTGGAACTTCTCACGTGGTGACAGGTCAGATTTCTATCGCCACATGTGATGCTATTGCTTTGTTTGATTCTGGTGCCACCCATTCATTCATATCAATGGAGTTTGCCCAGAAATTAGGAAGATGTGTCGATAGCTTTAAGCAACCGTTTAGAACATTCCTTCCGTCAGGAGAAGTTCTGTTATCCAACTTTTGGATGCCAAATGTTACTGTGGTTATGCGGGAGAGAACTTTATGTTGATCTCATCGCAATTAAACTTTAGGATTATGATGTTATTTTAGGAATGAACTTCTTATGTAAGTACAACGCTAAGATCGATTGTCGAAAGCGTTGTGTTATGTTTGGTCTGCATGGTGAGGAGGAATTCAACTTTTAAGGTCAGTCTCGAAACTCCTCAACTAGGTTAGTATCGGCTATGACAGCATGGAAAATGTTGGCTAATAGATGTCAAGGATACTTAGCCAACATGGTGGACAAAGAGAAAGAGGTGGAGCTAAAGCCGGAAGATGTTCCCATTATTAGGGAATATGTTGATGTCTTTACAAAAGAATTGCCCGGACTTCCTCCTGAGCGGGAAATTTCTTTTGAGATAGAATTATTACCCGGAGCTACACCGGTATCCAAAGCGACTTATCGTATGGCCCCAGCCGAACTTAGGGAACTCCAAGTGCAGTTACAAGAACTGCTCGATAAGGGATTCATCCGTCAAAGTCATTCCCCATAGTGAGCACCAGTGTTGTTCGTCAAGAAGAAGGATGGATCGTTGCGGATGTGCATCGACTATCGTGAGCTAAATAAGATTACGATTAAGAATAAGTATCCACTCCCTAGAATAGATGATCTATTTGATCAACTTAGGGGAGCAGTGGTATTCTCGAAGGTCGACTTGCGGTCGGGATACCATCAACTTAGGATTAAGGAGGGCGACATCTCGAAGACAGCTTTTCGGACGCGCTATGGACATTACGAGTTCCTTGTCATGCCGTTTGGTTTGACCAACGCTCCAGCCGCTTTTATGGACTTGATGAACTGGGTGTTCAAGGAGTATCTAGATAAGTTTGTCATCATTTTCATCGATGATATTCTGATATACTGAAGGTCCATGAAGGAACATGAGCAACATCTCAGAATAGTTTTGGAGATGTTAAGACAAAACCAGCTTTATGCCAAGTTCACAAAATGTGAATTTTGGTTGGAGAAAGTTCACTTTCTGGGCCATGTAGTGTTAAATGAAGGGATTTTCGTTGATCCTGCTAAAGTAGAGGCAGTCAATACGTGGCCTAGGCCTAAAAACGTTACGAAAATACGGAGCTTTCTTGGATTGGCCGGATACTACCGACGGTTCATTGAAGGATTCTCCAAGATTGCTGCATCCCTTACCGCTCTTACTCGAAAAGGGAAGAAATTCGAGTGGACACAGAAGTCTGAAGAGAACTTCCAAGAGCTCAAAAGGAAGCTTACTAGCGCCCCGGTGTTAGTAATTCCTGACGTGGATGCGGGGAATTTTGTAATCTACAGCGACGCTTCTAAAACTGGACTAGGAGCGGTCCTAATGCAGCAAGGAAAGGTGGTCGCCTATGCCTCACGACAATTGAAGGATCACGAAAGGAATTATCCTACGTACGATTTAGAGCTCGCAGCGGTGGTCTTCGCGTTAAAGATCTGGAGACACTACTTGTATGGGAATAGATGTGAGATTTTCACCGATCATCAAAGTCTCAAATACATCTTTACCCAAAAAGAGCTCAATATGAGGCAACGAAGATGGCTAGAACTCGTGAAGGACTATGATTGCGAGATCCTTTACCATCCTGGTAAAGTGAACAAAGTAGCAGATGCTCTAAGTAGGAAGTCATCTGGTATGCTGATGTCTTTAGAAACGTTGCCCAAGTCACTTCAGAAGGAAATTTCTGATTTCCACTTGGAGATGATAACTGGAAAGTTGTCTGCTTTGACTCTCTAGTCTAACCTTATATAATCCATTAAGGACCATCAGAAGAAAGAATAAGGAATTTAAGACCTCTGAGGATGGAGTAGTTTATTTCAAAGAAAGGATTTGCGTTCCTGACTTTGAATTCCTTAAGAAACAAATCATGTCTGAAGCACATGAGACACCATATTCGGTACATCCTGGAGCTTCCAAGATGTACAAGGACCTTAGAGAGAACTATTGGTGGCCGAATATGAAGAACGAGATCGCTGATTTTGTATCAAAATGCTTAACTTGTCAAAAAGTTAAGGCTGAGCATCAGCAACCAGGCGGAGATCTTCAGAAGATCGAGCTCCCAGAATGGAAATGGGAACAAATTACTATGGATTTCATAGTAGGTTTACCCAGGACCGCAAGTGGGAGTGATATGATTTGCGTGATTGTGGATAGATTAACCAAATCAGCCCACTTTATCGCTATCAAAGCTACCTTTTCAGTTGAGAAATTGGTTGAAATTTTCGTATCCCAGATTGTTAGGTTGCATGGAGTGCCAAGATCTATCATTTCAGATTGGGATTGGCGCTTTACCTCTCGATTCTGGAAAAGTGTTCATATGGCTATGGGATCGAAATTGAAGTTCAGTACAGCGTTTCACCCCCAAACGGATGGACAATCGGAACGAACTATCCAGATGCTGGAAGATATGCTAAAGTCATATGTTTTGGATTTCAAAGGAAGCTGGGATCAGAAGCTGCCTTTGATTGAATTTTCTTACAATAATAGTTATCACGCTTCCATTGGTATGGCTTAATTCGAAGCATTATATGGAAGAAATTGTCGATCCCCCATTCATTGGCAGGAAGTTGGATAAAAGCAGCTTCAAACCACGGATTTCATCCGAAAAACCTCAGAGGATATTAGGAAGATTAAGCAAAGGCTCGACGTAGCTTTCAGTCGCCAGAAAAGCTAGACAGATAAACGTCGAAGGCCCTTAGAATTCCAAGTTGGGGATTATGTTTTCCTTAAGATTGCTCCTATAAAGGGAATTATGAGATTTGGCAAGAAAGGAAAACTTAGTCCTAGATACACAGGGCCGTTCGAAATACTGGAAAGAATTGGAAAAGTAGCTTATAAGCTAGCCTTGCCGCCAGAATTAGCTTCTGTGAATAATGTTTTCCATGTCTCGATGTTAAAGAAGTATGTACCTGACCATACCCATGTGCTAAGTCAAGAACCGATTGAAGTTCAAACCGATTTGACGTACGAAGAGAAGCTAGTTCGGATTCTGGATTGGGAAGAAAAGGTCTTACGAAATAGGACAATTCCCATGGTTAAGGTGGTATGGCGAAATCACAATGTTGAAGAGGCAACTTGGGAACTAGAAAAGGATATGAGAAAGAACTATCCCCACTTGTTCTAATTTTCGAGGACGAAAATTTTTAAGGGGGGTAGATTGTAATAACCGACTTTGTTACAAATTTTGATTTCTTGTTTCTCAAGGAATCAAAGTTTGTATTATGTATAAGTATATGAATTGCTTGATCTGAGTTATCAGAATTAGGATTTATGTATGATTGAATTCCGGTCAAAGTTTGATCAGAATGATCTAAGATAAGATTGAGGCGGTAATAATAAGCAGTATGGAAACTATACTGTGAAAAATCATCATTTCGGATAGATAAGTAAGAATAAGGTACAGAATCATGTTAGAAAAATCAAGCACAATATTTAGGACAATAAGGACTAATTAGCTTTAAGTCCTAAGAAAAACCTATACGCAGTCTAGTTAAACGCAGATAAATTCTAGACTGCAGTTTAGTATGACAATACTGTTTTAGTAAAAACAGTATTTGTGATAATCACATTAGTATGAAAATAGACTGTATTTAAGAAAAAAAAAAAAAAAAAAGCCAAACAAAGCCTTAGTGGGTGAAAACTCATCATATGATAATTATGTAATTATTTGATTTTTTTGAAAAATTGGAAAGTATTACAAATAGATAACTTTGGCTCTTGGAATCATCTAGTGGCCGGCCACCTCTTGAGGACTTTTCAGCAAATATTGTTTTTGTAAGGCTTGGAGTGCAATTTAGAGAATAAAAATAAATCAAGAAAGAAATTAAAATTACACCTATAAATAGGTGTGATGGGGGGTGACTTTTTGCCTCATTTTATTGAAAAATTCCCCCAAAATTTGGCCATTTTTCTTCTCCTTTCCTCTCCTTCAGCCGAACCCCATAGACAGCCAAACCTAAGAGAGTGTGGTTGGATTTTAGTGAGTGAAAGCTAGAAAAAAATTTTGGAATCCAAGCTAGAGATTATCTCCACGGTTTAGAGGTAATTCTCTCAACTCCTAAGCCTTTCTATTCAAGTTTTAAGCCAAGTTATTATGTATTTTCAGTTTGGTTGTAAGAGCTTAAGCTCACCCAATTATGTCTTTATTTTAGTTGGTTTGCTTAGAATATGCTTGATGTAGATTTTGGTATGCTTATGTTACGGTTTGGTGTATGTTTTGGATTGTATGCTCTAGAAATTATGTATTTTATGTGTGTGACCATTAGGTGTTTGTTATATGTCCCCATATGCTTAGGACTGATGTTGAATGAATGTTTATGAAATTGAATGGTTGTATGATTAATTAGGGTTCAAGAAAACCTTAGAAAACCCATGTTTGGTGAAAATCACCAAATGGGTTTGATTATGATTGAATGATGGTGAATGAATGAAATGATCATGAGAAAGTTAGATTATGCACTGCATGCTTGATATAGGCTCACGGTTATGACCGTTTGAGGTAGGGTGTGCGTAATTATACGTAAGAACGAACCGAAACCAAAACTGCCAGTTTGGGTGAAAACTGGGCAGTGATCTGGTAACGGTATTTTGAGGCCTTTAGAGGCCGAATTTGAGAAAACTCAAAACTGAAACGTTGTAGGAAATTAAAAATTATAGGGGGCAACGTGAACATTTTTTGAAAATAAGGCTCCAAAGGCCTTCGTTTTTATAAAATCCCGAGCCTGGACCACCCAGACCTATGTACACGACTAGGCAGGTTCAACAAGAAAAAAGTATAAGTTAGAGGCAGGACTGGGTTTTGAGAAAACATGAAAGTTGTAGGGTTTTTCAATATCTAAAACTTTCATGAAGAAAACTTTTTCAAAATCCAAACCAATTTTCAAAGTGAAACTGAATCATAATAGTAAGCTATGGTTCAAGAATTTCAAAACAGTACATGCACAGGAAATTCCTGTACATGCACTGATAAGTTGACTGTTTTCAGCAATTTTCTCAAAACTTAGACAGTTTAATTTAAAAATAGTTTTAAATGGTTAATCAAACTCAGTTTTGTAAGAAAAGAAATAATTAAGCCAAGTAAGCTAATTAGTAACCTTATGTAATCCGATAAGGTTACCTAATTTTATTAGACCAAGTTATTAAGATACAAATGTTGTATGTTGGGCCTTGGGTCCAAGATTATTTAGGGTAACCATAAGGGATACCACTTTAATTATTGGGCCTTAGTAGTCCAACAGGCTTTTTAAATTTTAATCTAACTTGGGCCTATACCTAAGGTTACTAATAGTAACCTAATAGGATGCCAAGTACCATTGGGCTTTGAACCCAAAGTTCATTAGGTAATCAAACAGGAGACTGTTTGATTTCTATTGAGACATGTGCCCTAAGGTTACACTTAGTAACCAATAAGGATATCATTAAAGCATATAGGGGGGACATATAACTAAGGTCACTAATAAATGTTGGTTAGGGCACCAACATTTAATAAAATAATTTATAGTAAGATAGGATGATTCTTATCTTACTTCCTTTTTGGAAACAGGAAGGTAACCTATTTGAGGTAACCTGTCAGGAACGACAAAACTCAAGACCTAGAGTAAACTGTAAGTACAACTCCGCCTACAGCATAAGCAAGAAAATTGTTTTATGACTTGGCATGTTTTTAAAGTTCATGCATTTATGTGGTATGTATGATGTATGTTTATTATTGTGACATCATGAAGCATGTTCACTAATAATAATTCATATGGTAAGAAGAAGACTATGTTTTAAGTAAGAACTATTTTAAGAAAAAGTTTTTAAATATGATAAGTTTTCTCGTGTCGTACCGACCTGTTCTAGGTCAGGTTTGGTTCATGGTTTGAGTTGGACTGGGCTGGCCGCCCCAACCACTCCATGACTGCGCGCCACGGTATGAACACTTATGTTAAGTAGGGGCCCCAAACTATGATAACATAAGAAAGCATAATTGGTTCATGCATGGTTTTCTTATGAAATGTTTTTGCGGATTAATAGTTGTACTTGCTGGGCGAAAGCTCACAATTTATGTTTATGCTGTAGGTAAGCTTCCTACTGGCACTACTTGATGCAAGGCGGTGAGGCTTGGCAGGGCTATCTGTGAAAAGTGGGATGGAGACTGCTACGCGTTTTGAAATAAATATATGTATTGTTTAATTATTACAAGTAATTTTATTTTACGACAATTTTGAAAGTACATATTAATTTAGTACATACGTATATTGTTTGATATGTAAGTAGTAAAGTATGGATTTAAGTTGTAAAAAAAAAAAAAAAAAAAATGTACTGTATTTCCGCATAAGTAAGTAAGTAAGTATGTTAAATTAGTAAGTAAGATAAGTAAGGTAACGGCCTACGTAAGACGGGCCGTTACACAAGATACATGAACCGGTTATGATTTCTTATGAATCAATTATGGTTCCATATTTTAACTTAGTTCTTTTTCCTTACATATCATGCGTGCACGTACTGTGGTACATAACCATGGAGTGATTGAAGGCAGCCAGTCCGTACCAACTCAAACCATGAAACAAACCGTTTAACATGGAGTAGTTGAGACAGCCAGTACAATCCAACTCAAACCATGGAACATATCGTTTAAATCCGCCCTTGTGGCAAGTCAGTACGACACAACAATCTTAAGTTGTCTTATCTCATATCTTAAAAACTTATTCTTACCATGTGATTCAATATCCGTGAACATGCTTCGTGATGTCACGATATCAAACATGTAACATAACATACATCATTCATAGCATAAAACATCGTATCATAGCAGACTTCATCATAACATACTACATCATACCATAACATACTACATCGTAACATAACATACCGCATCGTATCATAAAACATCATAACATACAAATCATGTAAATCAATTCATGATTTCAAAAAAAAACACATCATGCAACAAAACATGTTGTTCATGCTGTAGGCGGAGTTGTACTTACTTGGATTCCTACGCTCTTGGTTTATCATTCCAACATGGCACGACAACAGTTCATACTCCTGTTTCCAAACAGGGTGTAAGATAAGAATCATTTACATTCTATCTTACCATAAATCATAATTATTAAATGTTGGTATCCCAACCAACAACCATGGATAATCCTAGTTATATGTCCCCCAAAATCTACTAAAGAGAACTCAGTCGGTTACTAGCCGTAACCTTAGGGCTCATGGCCCAACCAGACATAAACAGTAACTCGTTAGGTTACTATTCTTACTAAGGCCTTATCACTTTTAGAGTAACACCCTACTAGGTTACTATCGGTAACCATAGGGTAAGGCCTAACCCAATAACTTGGGTATCCTAACTGGTTACTATAGGTTATCCTTTTTGCATTAATTCTTATACAAACCGTATTCTCATACAACCATAACTTATAAGTAAAGACAGTTAAAAACTGTCAATTTTGAAAACCATTCTTAAAAATAGTTTCTTAATTAAAATATCCGTGCATGTGCAAGGATTTCTTGCTTTTGCGCTGTTTTTTTGAAAATACTGTGTAGGAATTTCCTATTACCTGCACAGTTCCAGAAAATCAGGTTTTACTTAAAAATCTGCTTTGAATCTGGGAAAACTTTCTTCATAAAATTTTTAGATCTTGAACATACAACAACTTTGGTTCTTTACATAAAATCCAGTTCTGTCATTAACTTAGTCATATCTGAGGTTGAAACCTGCTGGCCGTGCACATTGATACCACACTGGGTCTGGGCAGACCAGGCTCGGTTTTTCATAAAAACAGAAGCCATTGGAACCTTATTTTTGAAAATTGTCTACGTTGTCCACTAGGAAAAACCCTTCTCTACAACTTTTCAGTTTTAACTTTCATCAAATTCGGCCTATAAGGACCTCAAATCCGGCTTTCCAGAAAACTGGCCAGTTTTACCCGAGCTGGCAGTTTTCTTACTTAAATTCATTTTACGTCTTAATTCGCGCATTCTACCTCAACCGGTTGCAGCTGAGAGCCTATACCAGTCATGCAGTATTTTTCTAACATAAAGTTTCATTAAACACATAACCAATCATGCTCATGCAAACCATTGGTGATTTTGCACCAACTAGAGTTTGCATAAGTTTTAGGTTGCATAATCATTCAACAACATACCAAAACTTAACATACATAACCTACAACATACATAAACATATTGGGGACATAAAACCCCTATCATAAAGCATGGCAGCAACCTAGAATCATGCAATTCTAACTACATATCATGCAAAGCATATTAATCAAAACCACATGAAAAACCTAATCAAGATCACATAATAACCTAAGCAAGCATAAATCAGAAAATTATAAACTAAAGCATTGGAAATAAAGTGAGCTTATGCTCTTACAATCCAAGCTTTAAATACACTTAAATTTCTAATTGCAACATAATTTAAAGGGCTTAGGGTACCAAAGAAATTTTACCTTAATCAACCACCAAATTTGAACTAAATTTGGTTCACCCTTTCCTTCCCTTGCCACCTACTAGAACCGGCAGCCTCCTTGCTTGGTGGGTTTTCGAATTTTCAGCCACCCCTTGGAGCTTCACCCAAGAATCCGGCCATCACTTTTGGCCCTTTTTCTCTCCACCACAGCCGGCCTTCCTTGGCTAGGTGGGTCTCCAATTTTTCGGCCACCCTTGGTTGGTGTTCCACCAAAATCCAGTGATCACTTTCACTTCCTTTCTTCTCTTTTTTTTTTTTTTTTCTTTTTCTTTCTTTCTTCTCAAGCAAAACCGACCACTCTATGGGTTTGTTCTCAAAATAGAATTCGGTTCTAATGGGAGGGAGAAGATAAAAGAAATAGCACTTGAGAATGAACTAAACTTTTGGGAAGCCAACTTACAACCCAATTTATAGTGGAAATTTCCTAATTTCCATAATTATTTTTTAACTCCAAAACTCTTCTTGAATTTGCATGAGAGTTCTTAATGAACAACACCTTTGCTCTTTGGTCCTCCTAGGTGGCCGGCCATGCATTGGTTGTGAGCCAAAGATGGCTTGTTCAACAAGCTAACTTGTTCACCAAGCAACCTATACTTACCTCACCTTGATGACATCATCATGCTTGCATCACTTGCTTACATCACTTGCTTACATCATATTTTTCCAAAAATTACACTTTAGCCCCTAAGGACAAAATATTTACATTTTAGTCCCTGTGAGGTGGCGACTAAAGTGGAGCTACTTGGCTTCTAATTCATACATAATGGTCCACTTAAATCCCAAAAATCCCTTAATATAGAGATACAGTCCATTTCCTTACTAACTTAAATAATACTAATATTGTTTTTCAGTAAAACAGTACTATTATACTGAACTACAGTCCAGAATTCCTCCACATAAAATTGGACTGCGTAAAAGATTTTTCTTAGGACTTAAAACCATTTAGTCCTTCATGTCCTCAACAATGAGCTTAAATTTTCATCTAGGGTCGTCTTGAACCTTATTCTTGCTTAATCGTCCGTAACGACAGTTTTTAACAGTATAGTTTCCATACCGATAAATTACACTGCAGTATCATCTTGGTCAAACTTGGTCAACCTAAAGTCAACCTTGGTCAACTTTGACCAGAATAAAAGTCAAAATTCTTATTTTGCCATTTTTCCCAAAAAGGCCTATATTTGCCTAAGCAAACTATTTTTGAGTCTCGTAGCTAATTACCGAGAACTCAAACATATACTGATATTCAACTCAGATCATGAGCTTCATATCGTCATACATAATTAAGTCTTAAATTTTCCTTGTCTCAAAGGAAATCATAGATTCAACATAATTTCGGGTTCTTACATGCTAGGTGAGTATGGTGTAAGTGCTACCTTTAACATTTCTGATCTAAGTCCTTTTGATGCAGGCGACGATTTGAGGACAAATTCTTCTCAAGAGGAGGGGAATGATGAGAACGTCGTCACAGGCAAGAGCACGTGGGATGAGACGTATTCAGATCCTATTCTAGTTCCCATTGGTCCGGTTACGAGGGCTCGTGCGAAGAAATTTAAAGACGCACTCATGGGGATAATTCGAGCAAGTTGGTCTCAAGCTATTGCGTGGAGGCCCATCGAGGGAATTACAAGCGACAACCAGCCCAACAAATGCGTAATTCAAGTAATAGAAGAGATCGAGTAAATGCGCTTGAAGAATCAATAGCTGTCACTTTTTTTCCATTTTGAGAAAAACCAGTATATGAATTCCGGATTATTATTTAGTTTTCTTTTTTTAGAATATTGTAAGGCTCTTTTTCAGCCATGTAGGGAGTTTTCCTTATTTACTAGACAATGGGCGTTTCCCTTTTGATTTAGTTGACTTGCCCGAAATTTCATGGGCAATTAAGGACCCAAAATTCTGATAGGGAAACACCTATAATTGTACGAAACTCTTGGAGAAAGGCAGATCAGTTTTTTAACACGAAATTTTGAGGCTATTCCTCTTTGGTTCTTAAATGAACTTCTTAAACTCATCGGAGAATTCCGTGACGTTCAAACGACTTATCAATCAGTCCTTCCATAACTGATTGTGGCATCTTCGCATACCAAGGTTCATGTTTCTTGTTAGACATCGGGTCGCGGTTCCATTCAAAGTAATTTAGGATTTTGATCTTGGAGACCAACTTGGTTAGGGTCGCGTCAGTTTATTGGCATGGTTCGAATCATTTTAGTTATTTCAAAACTAATTGAACAATAACAATAAGGATTCAAGAAGGTATTCATGATGAGGAGTAAACCAAACAGATAAAATTTTGTCATGGATATTGTCGGTTTTTTTTTCTTTGATTTTTCAGAAACAAGCAGAAAGAGCAGGAAATAAGAACGTCAAATTTTGAAACCACCAGATGCTAATTCACATTTCTAGGATTTGTAAACCTTGTGGGAATTGGATTAGGGTTTCTAATTCCTAAAAGAACTCAATCTCAAAGAAAGTAATCCAACTCTGAATCAAACACTAATATCACTTATTTAAGGAGAGAACAAACGGATTTAGTGCAGCAAAAAAATTTTTTTCTGACTCTAATGATTGTAGGAAAACGAATTTAAAGAGCAATCCAAACAAGAACTAGAATCCAAATAAAAGGATAGGAAATCTGACCAATTGGTTTTTTTTTTTTTTTTCTGGGATTTTTTTCTTTGATTTTTTGGAAAGAAGCAGCAAGAAACAAGAAATAAAAGAATCGGATGTAGAAACCCTAATTCATGTTTTTTTTTTTTTAATTTTTTTTAAGGGTTTGTAATCTTAGTAAGAATCAGATTATGGTTTCAATATCCTAGAAGACCTCAAACCGGAATTTCAGTGCAGTAATAAGGAAAATTTTTTTTCAGGACGAATTTAAGAAAATAAAAATAAGGAAAGGATAGGCAAACCGGAGGAACCTATGCTCTAATACCAACTGATACGAACCACGCCAACACCGTGACGAAACCCGATACCAAATCTGGAAACAACAACCCAAGATCTTTCAAGTTTGATGGAAACCGCAACCCGTTGCTTAGCGAAGCAAGAACCTTGGTATGGTGAAGATGCCACAAACGGTTATGGAAGTCTGTTTGATAAGTCAATTTGAATGCCACAAGGAATTCTTGATAAGTTTGGATAAGTTTCTTCAAGAACTCAAGAAGAATAACTCACAATATGAACATCAAAATCTTATTTCCATCATCTGAAATCAGCCTTATATAGGCAAAGTTACAATTTGTAAAATTCCTAATCTAACCATAACAAAAAAAAAAAAAAAGGCCCAAGATTATGTAGAAAGAATCAGATACTAAAATTCAAATTTTAAATTAAAACTTAAACTAAATAAGATCACAAAGAAATCAAATCTTGATCAGATCTTTTAAACTTTTTGAATCTTGTTTTGAATTTTGAACTTCTTCAAAACTTTAAAACATAATCTTTTGACTTGATTCCTTGTTGGAACACGCCCACATCAGCTTGAGTCCTTATTGCACGTTTATCCACATGGTGGCTCAATAGACATGTATGGTTGATTGGCTCGGATCCACTTGAATGAGTAAAACAAGCCTTTGTTCACCCTCAGTAGTGAATACACTCTCTTCACGTTACTATTATTCCTCTGCTTTTATATGTCCTAGTCGAAATGGTATCAGAGCCAAGTTTTCGGGGGTGATAGGGAGTGGTGATAGAGAAACCTTCTAAACTGCTACTGTTGTTCTTAGTTTTTTTGGCTTTAGTCGCGCAACAGGGTTATAGGAGAGAGATAGCCGTTGTCAAGCCCCAACGTAAGTCGTTGACCGTGTCTTCTGAGAACTAATTATGGCAAGAGTATTTAAAAGTCTTTCTAGATCTTCCTCCTCTAGATCCCTTGGTTCTTACTCCGAACCCAGCTCTTCTGGTTCAGTTAAAAACAAAGAAATAATTAATGTAGAAAATATAGGAAAGCATCTTAATAATTGGACCATACCCAAAGTTAGCACATCTTCTGTTTAAAATAAAGGGTCTTTTCATTTTAAATCTGATTACATCATTAAAACTGTTGAAGAAGTTTTTCCTATAACAAGCGGAATAATGGAGGTCCCTCTCGTCACACAAAACTTTGTAAACACTTACAAAGAAAAGTACGGATACCTTCATCTAGGTCTTGTTCAAGTTGCCATAAAACCCTTAACTAGGGAAGGATTAAACAATTATGTATTAGCATGTGTAAGAGATAAAAGACATAAAAGATTCATGGACTCCTTAATAGGAAGTGTTGAATCTACCTTAAGTGAAGGGCCAATTTACTTTGATTGTTTTCCTAATTTTACCGTTCACTTAAGAGATAGAAATGTCATTAAATTTCTTATGATTGATATAAAAACACATGGATTCGATATGGAAGAAGACACCAGTAATCTAGCTCTCATTTTTAGAGTTTTTGTAAAGTCATGAATACTATCAGTCCTGACATCAATATCAAATCCTTAATAAAGGATAACAAAGGTACCACTACTATGTTCCAGACCAATTTAGCCAAATCCAAAGTAGCCATCCCCAAAAGAATACCTTGGAATGAAATCTCCTTTCATGAATCATGGACCTTAGAAAAGGCCTCAAATCGTGATCCACCTCAAAATTGTATCCTTAACCAGATCACTGAACTGATAGATGGTACTGTTGAAATAAGCTTCTGTAACCAAAGAAAGAAACAATTCTCCCCACCAAGACTTTCGGATTTTACAAGCCAATCTCCCTTAGATTTATGGAAAATCCAACAAAAACATACTCTTCCTATAATATCTTCTGAATCCGAAATCAGTGGAACCCATGAGAATCCCAATGGAATTTCAAAACCAGTTTATAAGCCACAAGATATATAATAATATTTGTGTCTTTGAACAATCTAATGAAAAGATTGACAAGAAACGTCTTATTCAGATGTTCTATTCGGAAGAAAATAAAGAAAAAAGAGAATGGTTTTTCTCAACTTTTACTGAAATCCAAAAAAGTTTCCTACATCAAAAATATAATAAGTTTATTTCTATTTACAAAATAGAAGCAGACTTTTTTATAATAATGGAAACTTATTTTAAAATTAAAGGAAAACAATTCCCGAAATTTGAAAAGAAAAATCCTCAACTTAATATAGTTGAAAAAACTTGTCAAGAATATTCCTTATCAACAGGATAAAAAGTTGCTTCAGTCCATCTACCACAAGCCACTGTTCAAATTCAATAGGATGTGTTAGCTGTCCCCTATAAAACCTGTTCAAAAAAATTTGAATGAACCTATTAGTATCTATGCTGTTAACCAAGTAGTTGAACAAAACAATTATACAAATTTGTACCTTCAAACCATAGGAAAACAGCTGAACAGGATAGAAAATTCAAAAAACAAAGAGACAGGTGAATCCTCAAAAGAAACAGGAAAATCCTCTTCCAAAGAAAATACCAACAGTTTTGTCCAACCCGTTTTCTTTAAACCTCCTCCTGATACATCCAAATTTAAACTTGATAAAATCTCTAATCCTGAATTTTTGTCTGAACTTATCACCCGTTTATCCAAAATAGATATTTCAGGAAAAAGAGAATATGTGTCTATTATATCTGAACAAGATATCAACAAAATCTCTGACAATGATCTTAATCAGATCATTAATCAACTTCAAAACGATAATGAAGAACCAGTAATTAATAAAATTACAATATAAAGCTAATTATAGCCAACCTGAAATTAAGCCTTATTATCCTAGGCCTTCACCTGTAGATCTTCAATACGAAGATGAAATTTGGCATGGAACTTCTTATGATGGAAAGTCCATTGTCGAATGAAATATTGATGGTCTTTCTGAATATCAAATCTTGAGAGTTATTTAAAATATAATGATATATGCTTCGGCATGTAAGCTCAATGGTAATAGCGATGCTGATATAGCATTGGCTATTATCACAGGATTTAGTGGGCAGTTACAAGGATGGTGGGATCATTATATCACACCTCAACAAAAAACTGCTATCCTTAATGCTACTAGGATAAAACCAGAAAATCCTAATGTTCTTGAGCCAGATATTGTAAATACTCTAGTTTATACGATCCTACTACATTTTATAGGATCCACTAGAATACAATTTGATAGAAGTCAAGAACAACTCTTGAATCTCAAATGACCAACTTTATCCCATTATAAATGGTATAAAGATGTATTCTTATCTAAAGTATTAACTACAGAAGATTGTAACCAAGATTTTTGGAAAGAAAAATTCTTATCAGGATTTCCACCCTTATTTGCTGAAAGGGTTAGAACTAGGCTTAGATTAAAACATGATGGTAATATTCCATATTCTCATTATACTTATGGGGAAGTAGCCGCTGAAGTCGTTGCTGAAGGGTTAACTCTATGCAATGATATCAAGCTTAAAAGACAGTTTGAGAAAGAACGGTTAATGGGCAAACAAACTCTTGGAGATTTTTGTGAACAATTTGGCTACAGCCAAAATGTCATTGGTCTTCAAAAGAAAAAGAAAAATACTTATGATAAAGTCCCTGATCAAAAACAAAAGGCATATAAAAACAAAAGAAAAGTTTTTAAAAAATATGATAAGCCTAGGAAAGAGACAAGAGGATCTAAATAAAAAGCTCATGTATGTCATAAATGTGGAAAAATAGGCCATTATGCCAATAGATGTTGGACTCAAGTAAAAATAAATAAGCTAGAAATAGATGAAAATATAAAACGGCAACTAGAAAAACACTTCTTAAATTATCAAAGAAGTTCTTCTAAGAGTGAAAGTGAAGAGAAAGTGTTAGTCAATCAAATCCAACTTGAAGATTCATCTTCTAAAGAAGAAGAAGAATCTGAACCCAAATGTAAGTGCGATCATTATGAAGCCATTCTTAATATGAATGGTTTAAACTTAAATGTTCTCTCAAAAGAAGAAGGTCTTATTTTAAAAATAATAGATATGATAGAAGATCCAAAAGAAAAACAAAATGCTTTAGAAGAATATATCCTTATGGCTAAGGAAAGTCTTAAATATCAGGACACTAAGATACAAAAAACTTTACAAGAAAAATTTCAAGGTTATTCCTTTAAAGAAATTCTTTAAAGAATAGAAACTGAGAATTCTAAAAAGGAACCTACAATTCTAGATCTTAAACAGGAGATCAGCGAAATGGAAAATGAGTTTAAGGAACTTAAATTTAGAGTTCAAGCCTTATAATCATTTGATAGCTCAGTCAGTTCATCTAAAAAAGATTAAGAAAAAGATGGGTCATACTTTGTTGAAATATTTGAAAATATGCCATCTTCTTCAAAAATACCCGAGTCTATTAATACCATAGAAAAAATGATTATTCAAAAATGGTATACTCAGGTTACTATAATTATAGCTCTAGAGTATGTCATAAATATTAAAGCCCTTATTGATTCAGGAGCAGACCTTAATTGTATTAGTGAAGGTATCATCCCCACAAAATACTTCACTAAAACTACCCAGGTCTTAAATACTGCTAATTGTGGAAAAATACCCAATAGATATAAACTTTCTGATGCTACTGTAACGCCCCGACCTACGTAGGGCCGTTACCATACATACTTAAACTTACATCTTGATTTCAATAGCTTAAACTTATTTTGAAATTTGAGAATAATTTAAAAAAAAAAAAACATATATAAGTATATTAGCTCATATAGTAAACTTGTCGTGCATACATACTGAAATGAAAAGACATTCTCAAGTCATCAACTTCATATATGCTGTATAACATAATTTATTTTTGAGATATATATATACATATCAACTCAAAAGAGCTTGCTGAAAATTTACATAGTGGTATCCCACACCGCCCTTCACTCGCCGCATCGTCCACCTGGCCCACCAACTAAGCAGCAGGCCTTTTACCTATAGTATGAAATATACTGATGAGCTTTCGCCCAGCAAGTACAAACATAATCTCACAAAACGTAACGAATATCGTGCAACTTATGCATGAATCAATTATGTACAATTATGAATCTTTTATGATCAATTAGTGACTTGAAATTATTATCTTGATTACATGTGGGCCCCTTGTGTGTATGTACCAAATGCGCGCAATCTCCAGAAAATTAGGGTTTACAAGGCCCTTAACAATTCGGGGAATCATAAACATAACCCTTCACGATCTGGCGGAAGGATGATTATACCCTCACGCATTAACGAGAGGTTGATAATCATATCTTGAACTTGAAACATGTATCCTCCACAATCTGGCGGGAGGTTGGTACGACACCTTGCTTGTCTTGGTTTAGTCTTAGTCTTGTATATCCCAAGACTAAGAATCTTTAATTGTGATCTTATTAGGCATGATGCACATGAGACATAGACATGGCATAACCATAAATCATGGCATAACTTGATATATCATGGCTTAACATGACTTAACATGACTTAACATAGCTTAACATAGCTTAACATGACTTATCATATCATAACATGGCATGACATAGCATAACATAGCATGACATAGCATAACATGGAAACAGGTCATATACTTGAAAATAGCTTACTATTTTTCATACTGTAGGTGAGGTTTGTACTTACCTCGTCTGCTATGTCTGATAATGTGCTGCTCCAAGTCAGGACACAATAGCAGGCTACCTCCTGCTATAATAAAGGACATAGGTAAGGATCAAAATGTTGGTGATCTAACCAACATTCATTCATAACCTTAGTTATATGTCCCCCTCATATACACATGGTATCTTACTTGGTTACAACAAGTAACCCTAGAGTTTAAGGCTTACCTTACTTGGAACATAACTTAACTTTGGTTCCAAAAATCCCTTTTTACTTTCCTTTGGAAAAACTCAACATTTTATGTTCTTTTAATACAAAAATCCTTTGTTCAACTTATGAAAAATTGTAACTTTTGAGTAGGATTTGTAAAATTACTAAGTGTTGAAAACTGTCTTTGGAACAACTTTCCACAGTCAATTCATCAGTGTATGTGCAGGAATGTCCTTTTCCTGCACTATTTTAGAAAATCCTGTGCAGGAATTTCCTGTTTCCTGCACAGTTTTTAGAATCCAATTTTATTTAAAAATCTGGATCGAATCTGAAAAATTTTTCTTCACGAAAGTTTTAGACCTCAAAAAACCCTACAACTTTCGGTTTTTACTCAAAACCCATTTCGGGCTCTAACCTACTCAATTCCCCTGTTGAACCTACCTGGCCGTGCATGAAGTCTAGGCACGGTCAGGCTCGGATTTTTGTAAAAACCAAGGCCATTGGAGTCTTATTTTCGAAAACAGTCCTTTTAGTCCACTAGGAAAAACCCTTCTCTACAACTTTCATGTTATACGTTTTTCTAAATTCGGCCTCTAAGGGCCTCAAAACCTGCTTTCCGAAAAACTGGCCAGTTTTACCCGAACTGGCAGTTTTCTTGCTTAAGTCCATTTTACGTCCTAATTTCACACACCCTACCTCAACCGGTCTCAACCGGGAGCCTAAAGCAGACATGCAGCGTTTTCTAACGTAAGATTCCATCATCACAATCATACATTCACATTCTTCAACATACTTAAACATATTTGGGGACATACAACTCTAACATACATCAACCATGCAAACCCTAATTTTCATGCAACCAATCACATAAGCATGCATAATTTGCAAATTAAAACCACCTAAACACCTAAATCAGGCACAACCCTGAAATTTCTAAACTAGGGCATGGCAAAACAAATGAGCTTATGCTCTTACATCCAATTGCTGGAAATACACTTAAATTTCCAAATTGAAGCTTGAATTGAAAAACTTTGGGTACAAGAGGGTTTACCTTAATCAATTCAAGGGTTTGCTAGCTTGGTTCCAATTTTCCCCTTTTCTTTCTTGCTACCTTCCATAACCGGATTTCCCTCCAAATGGGATTCCAAAAATTTCAGCCACCATTGCTTGTTTCTCACCAAAATCCGGTCCCCTTGGACCCCTCCTCCTTCACTTTTTCTTCTCCTTCTTCCTTCCCCACAACAGGCCTCCTAGCCTAAATGGGTACCAAAATTTTTCCAACCTTTGCTTGTGGTTCTAGCTAAAAATCTGACCACCCCTAAGGCTTTTCCCTTTGGGTTTTTAAATTATTTTCTCTCTTCTTCCTTTCTTCTTGAGTTCGGTTTTAGAGAGAGAGAGTGAAGAAAATTTTGGGCATAGTTTTGGGAAGTTTTCCAATTTTTTTGAGAGCAAAATCCGCCCCCCCCCCCCCCCTCCACCTATTTATAGGTGAAAAATGCTTTTCTTTTTGGATTTATTTTTAATCCAAACTTTGCTTAGAAGTCCTTGAAGAAAAAATATTTGCCCAAAAGTCCTTGAAGAAACAATAATTTGCACAAAACTCCCCCTTAGGTGGCCGGCCACATGGTTCTAGAGCCATCCAAAAATTCTTTCCAATTTTTCTTTAATGCATAAATGGTGTCATAATTCATGGTGAGGTGAGGTCATCACCCTAAGGCCTTGTTTGGCTTTTCTCTTAATATGCGGTCCACTTTTATGCTAACACAGATATTTTCAATACTGCTATCAACTAATAACAGTATTGTTACACTGAACTGCAGTCCAAAATTTATCTGTGTATAGTTGGACTGTAAAATTTTTTTTCTTATTTCTTGAAGCCTTTTTGCCCTTAATATCCTACTTGGTGTGCTTAATTTTTCTATGGTGGTTTTAAATCTTATTCATGCTATCTTGTCCGTAAAGACGGTTTTTGTAGTATATTTCTCATACTGCTTATCATATTACAGTATAGTCATATCTTTGACCTTTGTAGTCAACCTTTGACTTTTTTTGTCAACTTTGACTTTTTCGGTCAAACTTTGACCAACATGAAATCATATAATTTTTCTTACCTTTTTGCTCAAAAGGTCACATGCTTGGCTAAGCAAACTACTTTTTGAGTCTCATAGCTAATTAATTGAGAACTCAAACATTTACTGATAAAATTATGAATTTCACATTGATACTCATAATGTTCATGAAACATCACATAAACACATAGTACGAACTTAAATTTCTTATGTACAAGGAAATCATGAGTCTGTAGAAATTTTTGGTTATTACAGCTACAATCCTTATAAATGGAGTAAACCTAAAGACTAGTTTTCTTCTTAGCAAAGAAATTACTAGACTGGCCATATTAGGAACTCCTTTTCTAGGATTACTCTATCCCTTTATAGTATCAGAACAAGGGATAGTTTCTGAAACTAATGGTAATAAAATTACTCTACAATTTTCTACTGAACCTGAGTGAAATAAAGAAAAGACTAATTCTCTATTTTCCCTTAACAAAAAAAAAACTTTATCCCATTATATATGGTATAAATATGTATTCTTATCTAAAGTATTAACTAGAGAAGATTGTAACCAAGATTTTTGGAAAGAAAAATTCTTATAAGGATTTCCACCCTTATTTGCTGAAAGGGTTAGAACTAGGCTTAGATTAAAACATGATGGTAATATTCCATATTCTCATTATACTTATGGGGAATTAGCCGCTGAAGTCATTGCTGAAGGGTTAACTCTATGCAATGATATCAAGCTTAAAAGACAGCTTGAGAAAGAGCGGTTAATGGGCAAACAAACTCTTGGAGATTTTTGTGAACAGTTTGGCTACAGCCAAAATGTCACTGGTCTATAAAAGAAAAAGAAAAAGACTTATGATAAAGTCTCTGATAAAAAAAAAAAGGCATATAAAAATAAAAGAAAAGTTTTTAAAAAATACGAAAAGCCTAGGAAAGAGACAATAGGATCTAAAGAAAAAGCTCCTGTATGTCATAAATGTGGAAAAATAGGTCATTATGCCAATAGATGTTGGACTCAAGTAAAAATAAATGAGATAGAAATAGATGAAAATATAAAACGGCAACTAGAAAAACACTTCTCAAATTATCAAAGAAGTTCTTCTGAGTGTGAAAGTGAAGAGAAACTGTTAGTCAATCAAATCCAACTTGAAGATTCATCTTCTGAAGAAGAAGAAGAATCTGAACCCAAATGTAAGTGTGATCATTATGAAGCCATTCTTAATATAAATGGTTTAAACTTAAATGTTCTCTCAAAAGAAGAAGATTTTATTTTAAAAATAATAGATAAGATAGAAGATCCAAAAGAAAAACAAAATGCTTTAGTAGAATATATCCTTATGGCTAAGGAAAGTCCTAAATATCAGGACACTAAAATACAAAAAACTTTACAAGAAAAATCTCAAGGTTATTCCTTTAAAGAAATTCTCAAAACAATAGAAACTGAGAATTCTAAAAAGGAACCTACAATTCTAGATCTTAAACAGTAGATCAGCGAAATGAAAAAAGAGTTTAAGGAACTTAAATTTAGAGTTCAAGCCTTAGAATCATTTGATAGCTCAGTCAGTTCATCTAAAAACGATGAAGAAAAAGATGGGTCAGACTTTGTTGAAATATTTGAAAATATGCCATCTTCTTCAAAAATACCCGAGTCTATTAATACCATAGAAAAAATGATTATTCAAAAATGGTATACTCAGGTTACTATAATTATAGCTCAAGAGTATGTCATAAATATTGAAGCCCTTTATTGATTCGGGAGCAGACCTTAATTGTAGTAGTGAAGGTATCATCCCCACAAAATACTTCACTAAAACTACCCAGGTCTTAAATACTGCTAATGGTGGAAAAATACCCATTAGATATAAACTTCATGATGCTACAATCCTTATAAATGGAGTAAACCTAAAGACTAGTTTTCTTCTTAGCAAAGAAATTACTAGACTTGCCATATTAGGAACTCATTTTCTAGGATTACTCTATCCCTTTATAGTATCAGAACAAGGGATAGTTTCTGAAACTAATAAAATTACTCTACAATTTTCTACTGAACTTGAGTGGAATAAAGAAAAGACTAATTCTCTATTTTTCCTTAACAAAAACAAAATAAAACTTCTAATCCATTTTCATCTAATGCAGAGATGGATTCGGAGAGCCCAAATTACATATCCGTAAAAAGATCTCTTACAGAGAGATACGATATGGGAGATCCTAAAGTAGGACCTCTTGGAGAAGATGGGGGAAAATTTCAGTTTCTAGTTACATATAGAGAAAGTGATCCTAAATTCTTATATAAAAGAATTAAGGTCACTAAATCAGAAAAATCTCCCACCAACGGACCTAAAGTGGAAGCTCAAATTGAAAAAGATATTTTAGAACATACCGAAGAGATTTCAAGTAAAATTAACATCTCTTAATGTTTGCAGGATTCCAAACAAGATGATAAAAGGAGAATCATCTGTCCGATAACGCATCAGCTTACCTCCTTATAAAAAGGAAGAATACAAAAAGATTGGTCAGAAGGAAATCATCATTATAGAAGACAATGAAATTCATAAACCCCTTGACCAGGTAGCCAACCACTATTTACCATTCCATCTTCACCCTAATACTATCCCTAAATCTAGGGAATGGTATGAGGCCATCTTAACATATACATAATCTATATCTTATTCTCATAAGTATAGAAATTCAACCCAAATAGCCTATTCCTCCTTTAGAGTCCATAAAATTCTCTCTTTCGAGGATTGGGCTAAAAGCCCACATCAAAGAAATGTGTTCAAAGATGTGTCTATCCAACCACGATCTTACAACTACTTTGATTATATAGACGCCTGGGAACAATCCCTCTACTAACAAAACACTCAAAACTCTCATTCGTGGTTTATCACCCTTAAAACAGGGAAAAAATATGTAGAAGACAGCTTTCCAAATTGGGTCAAAGACTGGTTTGACTACTTCGGACCATCCACAGTCATCCTGCCTGATGAAGTTAAGAAGGCTTTCGAACTCTTCTCAAAAAAGAATAGTAAGAAGGTCCCAAGTTCTGATGACAGTCTTCTCTTGTTTATAGCCTTATATGAGGTACCCTGGATTTTCAAATGGGAGTACATTATTCTTGAAGACTCGGATGATGGACTTCCAAGATTAGGAAGAATACTTTTTGGAAGATGGTGGGAAAAATTTAACTACAACCATCTCACTAAGAAAACTATTAACATCATCCTTATACAGAAAGAAGAATAAGAAAAGTTAGAAACAACCCCTTCTAAGAAAGAATTTGTATCTCAGCTCATCTCCTCCTTAACTCAGGAGAAAAGAAAGCTTCTTCCCGAAGAAAAGAAAAAACTCAAACAACTTTTAAAGGATTCATCTGAAGAAGAAGACGATCAAGACGACAGATCCCTGTTAATGAGCGAAGACAGTTACAAAGCTGTTTATGGAGAACATTTTGCTCAGGATCCTTATGAGGATTACAAAAACCTGTAAAAAAAAAATAAATAAAAAATAAAATGTTTCTCTCTCTCTCTCTCTCTCTCGGTAACTATTTTGATTGTGTGATTAAATTCTCCCAAAGGCAGCCGTCCATGTGCTGTACAATCAAAAGTTACCTTTCTTACCATTTTACCATATACATTTGCCCTTACCCTTAACCTCGCATGTGAACTAATATGTACTATGGCTTTTTTGTCTCTTTGCTTTACCTAAAGCTTCGCATGTGAACAAATAGTTCCTCTAGCTCTTTCATCTATTTCTACGTAACTTTCTGAAAACCAATAGTTTCTTTTTTTGGTCTTCACATGTGAACTAAGGAACTATAGTTCTTTTGTCTTCTTGCCAGTACATACCTCTCTGTGTCATGAAACCAAATTCCTTATCTTCTTCTTTTCAGACTCTTTGTCTTGAACACGTAAGGCAAAGTTTCACGTGATTAAAGAATCTAAAACTTTCTGACTCTTTGTCTTGAACATGTAAGGCAAAGTTTCACGTGATTAAAGAGTCCTTGGATCTTTTTCTTCTTCTCGTGAATCCACAGACCCTTCTCAAGTCCTTATAAAAGGATCAGCTGAGAAGCTTGAAGGCAGAACAGAAAATAGAGAACGGAAAAATAGAACGAAGAAACAGATCGGAAATAGAGCAGAAATAAAGAGCTAAAAACTTGTAAAATATTTTGAGTGTGCTTTTATTTAAGTGTGCTTTGTAAACTTGTAAAATATTTGAGTGTGCATTTTCTAAGTGTGCTTTTAAGAATATTTTTCAGTGTGGCTTTGAGTGTATAAAAGTGTGCTTTGAGTGTAAGATTGCCTGCTGTAACAGTTGGAACCTTAAACAAAGGATTTCCACTTCTTCTACAGCTTATTTAAGTTTTATTTAATTAAGTTATTTTAATCTTTTATTTCAATTTTTAGTTTATACTTTTCCATACTTTCTACGTTACTATTATTCCTCTGCTTTTATATGTCCTGGTCGAAATGGTATCAGAGCCAAGTTTTCGGGGGTGATAGGAAGTGGTGATTAAGAAACCTTATAAACGGCTACTATTGTTCTTAGCTTAATTATGCTTTTCCATACTTTCAATTCAAATTTAACTGAACCATGAGGAATCTACAAATTGTAACCAAGATTTTTCTTTCCAAAAATCTTGGTTACAATCTTCTCTAGTTAATACTTTAGATAAGAGTACATCTTTATACTATTTATAATGGGATAAAGCTGGACATTTGAGATTCAAGAGTTGTTCTTGACTTCTATCAAATTGTATTCTAGTGGATCCTATAAAATGTAGTGGGATCGTATAAACTAGAGTATTTACAATATCTGGCTCAATAACATTAGGATTTTCTGGTTTTATCCTAGTAGCGTTAAGGATAGTAGTTTTTTGTTGAGGTGTGATATGATGATCCCACCATCCTTGTAATTGCCCAGTAAATCCTGTGATAATAGCAAATGTTGTATCAGCATCGCTATTACCATTGAGCTTACATGCCGAAGCATATATCATTATATTTTTAATAACTCTCAAGATTTGATATTTAGAAAGACCATCAATATTCCATTCGACAATGAACTTTCCATCATAAGAAGTTCCATGCCAAATTTCATCTTCGTATTGAAGGTCTTCTGGTGAAGGCCTAGGATAATAAGGCTTAATTTCAGGTTGGCTATAATTAGCTTTATATTGTAATTTATTAATTACTGGTTCTTCATTATCGTTTTGAAGTTGATTAATGATCTGATTAAGATCATTGTCAGAGATTTTGTTGATATCTTGTTCAGATATCATAGACACAGATTCTCTTTTTTGTGAAATATCTATTTTGGATAAACGAGTGATAAGTTCAGATAAAAATTCAGGATTAGAGGTTTTATCAAGTTTAACTTTGGATGTATCAGGAGGAGGTTTAAAGAAAACGGGTTGGACAAAATTGTTGGTATTTTCTTTGGAAGAGGGTTTTCCTGTTTCTTTTGAGGATTCACCCGTCTCTTTGGTTTTTGAATTTTCTATCATGTTCAGCTGTTTTCCTATGATTTGAAGGTACAAATTTGTGTAATTGTTTTGTTTAACTACTTGGTTAACAGTATTGATACTAACAGGTTCATTCAAATTTTTTGAACAGGTTTTATAGGGGACAGCTGACACATCCTTTTGAATTTGAACAGTGGCTTGTGGTGGATGGACTGAAGCAACTTTTTCTCCTGTTGATAAGGAATATTCTTAACAAGTTTTTTCAACTATATTAAGTTGAGGATTTTTCTTTTCAAACTTCGGGAATTATTAAGATGCTTTTCTATATTTTCTACATTAATTATTTCTTTGTTTTTAACTAAACAAAAAAGCTGGGTTCGGAGTAAGAACCAAGGGATCTAGAGAAGGAAGATCTAGAAAGACTTTTAAATACTCTTGCCATAATTAGTTCTCAGAAGACTCGGTTAACGATTTACGTTGGGACTTGACAACGGCTATCTCTCGCCTATTACCCTGTTGCGCGACTAAAGCCAAAAGAACTAAGAACAACAGTAGCAGTTTAGAAGGTTTCTCAATCACCACTCCCTATCACCCCCGAAAACTTGGCTCTGCTACCATTTGACCAGGACATATAAAAGCAGAGGAATAATAGTAACGTAGAAAGTATGGAAAAGCATAAACTAAAAATTGAAATAAAAGATTAAAATAACTTAATTAAATAAAACTTACATAAGCTGTAGAAGAAGTGGAAATCCTTTGTTTGAGGTTCCAACTGTTACAGCATGCACTCTTACACTCAAAGCACACTTTTATACACTCAAAAGCACACTGAAAAATATTCTTAAAAGCACACTCAAATATTTTACAAGTTTAGAAAGCACACTTAAATAAAAGCACACTCAAAATATTTTACAAGTTTTTAGCACTTTATTTCTGCTCTATCTTCGATCTGCCTTCAAGCTTCTCAGCTGTTCCTTTTATAAAGACTTGAGAAGGGTCTGTAGATTCACGAGAAGAGGAAAAGGATCAAAGAATTCTTCAATCACGTGAAACTTTGCCTTACGTGTTCAAGACAAAGAGTCAGAAAGTTTTGGATTCTTTAATCACGTGAAACTTTGCCTTACTTACGTGTTCAAGACAAAGAGTCTGAAAAGAAGAAGATAAGGAATATGGTTTTATGGCTCAGAGAGATAGGTACTGACAAGAAGACAAAAGAACTATAGTTCCTGAGTTCACATGTGAAGAACAAAAGGAACATAGAACCAAAAAGAAACTATTGGTTTTCAGAAAGTTACGTAGAGAAAAATAAAAGAGCTAGAAGTACTATGAGTTCACATGAGAAACAAAGAGACAAAAGAGCTATAGTACTTATTAGTTCACATGCGAGGCTAAAGGCAAGTAAGGGTAAAAGTTTAAAAGATTATAGACAAAGAAAGGTAACCTTGATTGTACAGCACATGGACGGCTGCCTTTGGGAGATTTTAATCACATAATCAAAATAGTTACCAAGAGAGAGAGAGAGAGGTAAACATTTTTATTTATTTATTTATTTTTATTCCTTATAAGGAGTTTGAAGATATTCCCTTGTCAAAATGTCTGATAAACTATTATCCTTTCCTTTGATATGTTCAATCTCAAAGTCGAATATAGACAAAATAGCTTGCCATCTAGCAAATATTTGTTTAGATGCTAGATTTTTGACATCTTTTTCAATGACAGACTTGGCTGATTTACAATCAATTCTTAATAAGAATTTTTTATTTAATAAGTCATCTTGGAATTTGAGATGACTAAGATGATCGCCAAGATTTCTTTCTTTATAGTGGGATAATTTTTCTGGGCTAATTTCCAAATTCCAAAGGTAAACCTAACTAAGACTTCCTTTTCTCCCATTCTTTGTTCTAGAATGCCCCCATATCCTAATTCAGATGCATTCGTCTCAACTATCTTAAAATACTCAGGATGAGGAATAGCTAGACAGGGTATCTCCTTTACTCTTTGCTTAATTCATTTTACTGAATTAGTGCACTCTTTAGTGCACTCAGAAGGATTCTTTTGCAACCTTGAAAATAAAGGTTTAGCATCATAAGCTAATTCTTTGTAAAAGTTTGAAATATAATTAAGACTTCCCAAAAACCTCTGTAATTGTTTTTTATCCCTTATTTCATCAGGGAATTTTTCTGCAAAAATGATTGCTCTTTCTATTGGGCTGATAAGTCCTTGCTCTATGTTGTGTCCTAAAAATCTTATATTTGTCTGGAATAATTTCATTTTTCGAGCGGAGACAACAAGACCATTTTCTTTAACCTTTTGAAAAAATACTTTTAAGTGCTTCCAATGTTTCTCTATACTTTCAGAGAAAACTAATACATCATCAATGTATGTTATCATAAACCCTGTGTAAGGATTAAAAAATTTTATTCATTATTCTCTGAAACTCAAATGGAGCATTTTAAAGTCCAAATGGCATGACATTCCATTCATAATGCCCAAATTTGGACTGTGAAGGCTATTTTATATTTATCTTTTTCAGCAATTTGTATCTGCCAAAATCCACTTTTTAGGTCAAATTTTGAAAAAATTATAGCACTATGAAGACTATTTAATAAGTCTTTTTTATTGGGAAGAGGATATCTAATCCATCTAAGAGCTTTATTTCGAGGTTTATAGTTAATAACGAATCTAGGAACACCTCTTTCTAGTTCAGCTGCATTTTCTACATAAAAGGCAGGGCAAGACCAAGGAGAAGAACTTTTTCTAATAAGTTTTTTTCTCCAGAAGGTCTTCAATTTCTTTTTCACAAATTTCTAGATGCCTTTCATTCATTTGAATGGGTCTAGCTTTAGTGGGTATCATGGTTTCCCTAAATTCTGGCTCGTCGGATAATTCAACTACAATTTTATTTCTAGACCAAAAGGCATTTGGTATCTTTGCACATATTTCTTTTTCAAGCATTTTCTGAAACTTTTCAATTTCTTCCAGTAATTTAGGAGATTTTTTTTTTCTTTTATAACCTTTTCTTTAATCTCCTTTTTTAAGGAGAATAAAAATTTTTCTTTTCTTTAATTTTTGACTTAAGATTGTTTATTTCGTGCCACTTAGGTTCAGTGGAAAATTTTATATTGATAGTATTACCGTTAATCTCTGAGACTATCCCTTGTTCTGTTACAGTAAAAGGATAGAGTAATCCAAGAAAAGGGGTTCCTAATATGGCTAGTCTCGTAATTTCTTTGCTAAGAAGGAAGGTGGTTTTGAAACAAACTCCGTTGAAGCAAACTGCTACATTAGACAGTTTATACAGAATATGTATTCTTCCTCCATTGGTAGTGTTTAAGACCTGAGTAGTCTTAGTGATGTATTTGGTAGAAATAATACCTTCACTAATACAATTAAGGTTTGCTCCTGAATCTATAAGGGCTTCTATTTTTATAACATATTCTTGGGCTATGACTATAGTAACTAGAGCATACCATTTTTGGCTTATGACCTGTCTATAGTATTTAAAGACTCTGGTATTTTCTCAAATACTTCTACTAACTCTAAGTCGGCTTTATCTTTTCTAGCCGGGCTATCAAAAATTTCTAGAGCTTGAACTCTATTTTTAAATTCCTTGTGCTCTTTTTTAGTTTCGTTAATTTCATTTTTTAGATCTTGAACTGTAGGTTCTCTTTTAGAACCATCTTTTTCTATTCTTTTAACGATTTCTTTAAAAGAATATCCTTGAGATTTTTCTTGTAAAGTTTTTTGTATTTTTGTGTCCTGATATTTAGGACCTTCCTTAGCTATAAGGATATATTCTCCTAAAGCATTTTGTTTTTCTTTTGGATCTTCTATCTTATCTATTATTTTTAAGATAAGACCTTCTTCTTTTGAGAGAACATTTAAGTTTAAAACCATTCATATTAAGAATGGCTTCATAATGATCGCACTTACATTTGGGTTCAGATTCTTCTTCTTCTTTAGAAGATGAATCTTCAAGTTGGATTTGATTGACTAACAGTTTCTCTTCACTTTCACTCTCAGAAGAACTTCTTTGATAATTTAAGAAGTGTTTTTCTAGTTGCCGTTTTATATTTTCATCTATTTCTAGCTCATTTATTTTTACTTGAGTCCAACATCTATTGGCATAATGGCCTATTTTTCCACATTTATGACATACAGGAGCTTTTCTTTTGATCCTCTTGTCTCTTTCCTAGGCTTATCATATTTTTTAAAAACTTTTCTTTTGTTTTTATATGCCTTTTGTTTTTTATCAGGGACTTTATCATAAGTCTTTTTCTTTTTCTTTTGAAGACCAGTGACATTTTGGCTGTAGCCAAATTGTTCACAAAAATCTCCAAGAGTTTGTTTGCCCATTAACCGCTCTTTCTCAAGCTGTCTTTTAAGCTTGATATCATTGCATAGAGTTAACCCTTCAGCAACGAATTCAGCGGCTAATTCCCCATAAGTATAATGAGAATATGGAATATTACCATCATGTTTTAATCTAAGCCTAGTTCTAACCCTTTCAGCAAATAAGGGTGGAAATCCTGATAAGAATTTTTCTTTCCAAAAATCTTAGTTACAATCTTCTCTAGTTGATACTTTAGATAAGAATACATCTTTATACCATTTATAATGGGATAAAGTTGGACATTTGAGATTCAAGAGTGGTTCTTGACTTCTATCAAATTGTATTCTAGTGGATCCAATAAAATGTAGTAGGATCGTATAAACTAGAGTATTTACGATCTCTGGCTCAATAACATTAGGATTTTCTGGTTTTGTCCTAGTAGCGTTAAGGATAGCAGTCTTTTGTTGAGGTATGATATAATGATCCCACCATCCTTGTAATTGCCCAGTAAATCCTGTGATAATAGCAAATGTTGTATCAGCATCGCTATTACCATTGAGCTTACATGCCGAAGCATATATCATTATATTTTTAATAACTCTCAAGATTTGATATTCAGAAAGACCATCAATATTCCATTCAACAATGGACTTTCCATCATAAGAAGTTCCATGCCAAATTTCATCTTCATATTGAAGGTCTACTGGTGAAGGCCTAGGATAATAAGGCTTAATTTCAGGTTGGCTATAATTAACTTTATATTGTAATTTATTAATTACTGGTTCTTCATTATCGTTTTGAAGTTGATTAATGATCTGATTAAGATCATTGTCAGAGATTTTGTTGATATCTTGTTCAGATATCATAGACACAGATTCTCTTTTTCCTGAAATATCTATTTTGGATAAACGGGTGATAAGTTCAGACAAAAATTCAGGATTAGAGGTTTTATCAAGTTTAAATTTGGATGTATAAGAAGGAGGTTTAAAGAAAACGGGTTGGACAACCTCTTCCTGTTTCTTTTGAGGATTCACTTGTCTCTTTGTTTTTTGAATTTTCTATCCTGTTCAGTTGTTTTCCTATGTTTTGAAGGTACAAATTTGTATAATTGTTTTGTTCAACTACTTGGTTAAGAGCATTGATACTAACAGGTTCATTCAAATTATTTGAACAGGTTTTATAGGGGACGGCTAACACATCTTTTTGAATTTGAACAGTGGCTTGTGGTGGATGGACTGAAGCAATTTTTTCTCCTGTTGATAAGGAATATTCTTGACAAGTTTTTTCAACTATATTAAGTTGAGGATTTTTCTTTTCAAACTTCGGGAATTGTTTTCCATTAACTTTAAAATAAGTTTCCAAGAATATAAAAAAGTCTGCTTCTATTTTGTAAATAGAAATAAACTTATTATATTTTTGATGTAAGAAACTTTTTGGATTTCAGTAAAAGTTGAGAAAAACCATTCTCTTTTTTCTTTATTTTCTACTGAATAAAACATCTGAATAAGACGTTTCTTGTCGATCTTTTCATTAGATTGTTCTAAGACACAAATATTATTATATCCCATATTATTATTATATCCCATATCTGAAGGGGTAGGACTAGAAGGATCTTGCGGCTTATAAATTGGTTTTGAAATTCCATTGGGATTCTCCTGGGTTCCACTGATTTCGGATTCAGAAGATACTCTAGGAAGAGTTGGTTTTTGTTGGATTTTCTCTAAATCTAAGGGAGATTGGCTTGTAAAATCTGAAAGTCTTGGAGGGGAGAATTGTTTCTTTCTTTGGTTACTGAAGCTTATTTCAACAATACCATCTATCAGCTCAGTGATCTGGTTAAGGATACAATTTTGAGGTGGATCACGATTTGAGGCCTTTTCTAAGGTCCATGATTCAGGAAAGGAGATTTCATTCCAAGGTATTCTTTTGGGGATGGCTACTTTGGATTTGGTGTTGTCATGACCCCGACCTACGCTACGTAGGGCCGTGACCTACGTACACATACCTAACTTAATTCTTGATTCATAAACTTTAAACTTACTGAAAATTATAGAGTAAATTTTTTTTTTTCTTTTAAACTTTATTATAAACTCAAACTTAAACTTGACATAATCTCATACTTATACTCATACTTATTTATATGTACTTACTCGAGTACCGAGCTTTCACAACTTATTTGAAAGCTATCATATTCAAACTGTGGACCAAACCCGACCTAATGTGGGTCGGTACAACACGAGGCAACTTGTTGCCATCATACTTGAAAACTCTTCCTTAACCATACCATTACTTTATTATAACATAACATAACTTAAACACATTTTTCAAACATATTTTCCAAAACCTGTGGCGGTGTCCATCCCACATTTCACAGTTACAGTGCAGTGCCAGCCCTCCACAGTCTTGCACCAAGTATTGCCGGTAGGTTGCTTACCTACAGCATGAACGTAAGTAATGAGCTTATGCTCAGTAAGTACAACGTCCTAATCCGCAAAACATTTTTCGTAAAAGAATGCATGAACCGATTATGCTTTCTTATGTTAACTTGGTTCTGGGCCCCTTACATGTCATGCGTGCACGTACCGTGGTACATAGCCATGGAGTGGTTGGAGGCGGCCAGTCCAATCCAACTCAAACCATGAAACCAACCGTTTAACATGGAGTGATTGGAGCAGCCAATCCAATCCAACTCAAACCATAAACTAAACCGTTTAAACCCGCCATCGTGGCAAGTCGGTACGACACAATAACATTAGCTTGTCTTATCTTATCTTATGACTAAAAAACATGTTCTTACCATGTGATTTAATATTCGTGAACATGCTTCGTGATGTCACGATAACAACACATATAACATAACATAAAACACCATAACATAAAACATTATAACATAAAACATCATAACATAAAACATTATAACCTAATACATCGTAACATAATACATTGTAACATAAAATATCATAACATCACTTCATGATTTCTTGAAAAACATGCCATGCAACAAAACGTTTTGTCCATGTTGTAGGCGGAGTTGTACTTACCTGTTGTCCTATGCTCTTCGTTTATCGTCCAAATATGGTACGACAACAATTCATACTCATGTTTCCAAATAGGGTGTAAGATAAGAGTCATTCACATTCTATCTTACCATAAATCATAATCATTAAATGTTGGTATCCTAACCAACATCCATGAGCAACCTTAGTTATATGTCCCCCACATCTTCTTATGATAACTCATTCGGTTACTTGTCGTAACCCTAGGGCTCATGGCCCAACCCGACTTAAACAGTATCTGGTTAGGTTACTTCAGGTAACCTTGGGTACCAAGCCCAGTCATACATGAATAGTATTTTATTAGGTTACTATTAGTAACCTTGGGCCTAAGCCCAATCCAATAGCTTGGGTATCTTATGTGGTTAGCTAAATAATTTGGCCCAATAAAATTTGGTAACCTTCTTGGTTACCATTTGTCCTATAGTTGTTTACCATAGGACTTGGCTTATTTTACTTATTTCATTCCTTGTTTGGTAATTTTTAACCTCTTTTTATAAACTACTTAGAACAGTCCATAAATTTTGATTATTAGTACATGTGCAGGAATTTCCTGCTTATGCACTGTTTTTTTTAGAAATCCTGTGCAGGAATTTCCTATATTCTGCACAGTTCATAAAATTCAGTTTTATCTTTAAATTGGTTTAGAATCTGGGAAAAGTTTCTTTATGAAAGTTCTAGATCTTGGAAAACCCTACAACTTTAGTTCTTTACTCAAAACCTATTTCTACCTTTAACTTAATCATATCTCTGGTTGAAATCGGCTGGCCGTTCACAGGGTCTGGGCAGACCAGGGCTCGAGTTTTCATAAAAACAAAAGGCCTTTGTAGCCTTATTTTTAAAAAACGTCAGAGTTGTCCCCTAGGGTTTTCCATTTTCTACAACTTTGTAGTTTTGACTTTTCTTAAATTCGGCCTCTAAGGGCCTCAAAATCCACTTACCAGAAAGCTGCCCAGTTTTGATCCGAAAACTGGCAGTTTTGCATGTGGTCCATTTTACATAAAATTTACGCGCACACTACCTCAAACGGTCGCAACCGTGAGCCTACGACAAACATGCAGCACTCTCTAACATAAAATCTCATCATCATACATCCATACATACACATGCAAACTTGGGTGTTCTTGCACCAAGCTGGGTTTGTAATTTGGGTTTGCATATCCATACATCATTCAAGCTTATACCCTAACTCATTCAACAACATGTATAGCCTACAACTTCTTAGGCACATTGGGGACATATAACTAACATCATAAAACATACATGCAAACCCTAAAATCATGCAACCATAATCACATAATCATGCATAGCTCATAAATCAAAACCACCCAATCACCTAATTAAACACAAATCTAAAAATCTAAATTAGGGCATAAGAAATTAAAATGAGCTTATGCTCTTACAATCCAACTTTGGAAATACACTTAAATTTCCAATTAACGCTTAAATTGAAAAGCTTAGGGAACCAAAGGGGAATTACCTTAATCAACATAAAGGTTGGTGCTAGGTTTTGATCCAAACTTTTTTTTTCCCCTTGCCTTCTACTAGAACCGGTCCTCCTAGCTTGGAGATCCTCCAAATTTTCGGCCACACTAGCTTGGTGATTCTCCAAATCCGACCACCACTTCCTATCTCTTTCTCTCTTTTTTTTTTTTTTTTGGGGTTTCGGATTTAAGAGGAGAGAGTGAGGAGTGAATTTTGGCATGGTTTTGGGGTGTTTTCCCATTTTGTGAAGCAGAAAGAGCACCCCCCCCCCCCCTCCCATCACCTATTTATAGGTGATAAATAATTTATTTTTTGGATTTATTTTTAATCGAAAAATTGCTTATTAGCCCTTGAAACAAAAATATTTGCTCACACCCCCCATGATGTGGCCAGTCATGGTGCTTGCTTGGAGACCAAGTTACTTGCTCACCAAGCAAGTGTTTGCTTACCTCACCATGCTTACATCATCAAGCTTACATCATCATGCTTACATCACCTTGCTTACATCATCATGCTTACATCATCAAGGCAATTGCTTGTTCACCAAGCATCCAATGACAACCGGCCATCAGGCTTGAACCAACCAAAAATATTTCGATACTTATTTCTAGCTTAATTACTTGTTTCAAATGCAACCAAGCTTGTAACTAATCATTGGCCTAGTTGGAGGCTTGGTTAGGAATATCCATAAATTCCTTAAATCAAAAATTACATATTTACTTACTTTTCTTAAAATTACACTTTGGCCCCTAAGGATAAAATATTTACACTTTTGTCCCTGTAGGTGGCCGGCTATGGTGGAGCCTCTTGGCTTCCAATGCATGCATAATTATCTACTTAATTCTAAAAATCTCTTAATATAATTATGCAGTCCATTTCCTTACTAACTTAGATAATATCAATATTGTTTTTCACTAAAAACAGTACTGTCATACTGGACTACAGTCAAGAATTCATCTGCACTTAACTGGGCTGCATATAAATTCTTCTTATGACTTAGAGCTACTTAGCCCTTATCGTCTTAAATAATGTGCTTGATTTCTCTAGGGTGGTCTCATAGCTTATTCTTGCTTATTCGTCCGTAATGACGGTTCATCGCAATATAATTTTCATACTGTTAATTACACTACAGTACCGTCTCAGTCAAACTTTGGTCAACCTAAAGTCAACCTTAGTCAAACTTTGACCAGAATAAAAATCATAATTCCTATTATGCCCTTTTTCTTAAAAGGCCTCGTGCTTGACTAAGCAAACTACTATTGAGTCTCATAGCTCATTAAACGAGAACTCAAACATATACTGATATTCAACTCAGATCATGAGCTTCATATCGACATACATGGTTCAATCTTAGATTTTCCTTGTCTCTAATGAAATCATAGGTTCATCACAATTTTGGGTTCTTACAGGTGTCTTCTTCCATATCGAATCTGTTGGGATCTAAATGTGCCTTAAGGATAGAAAATCGATATTAGGGATTTTCTGTAAATATGACATTTTGATATTAATAAGAGGAGGTTATTCATGTTTAATAAGATGTGTCCTATTTACTTTCACTTTGATTATCATCCTGCATTAATCTTAATCCTGAAATGATTACTTGAATTCGCATCCATGACTTTTGTACTTTAATGCACTACAGGTGAGATACTGTTAATTTATGGTCAATATACTTGTGTTTTGGGTGCATGACTTATGGATGGAGAAATCAAGATTCATAGATACGGAATCCATAGCTATCTTAACGATAGTAAATGTTATCTACTTAAAGGCATTATTCGGGGATTGAAAGATAGCATAACAAGATCTTGGCCATCGGTTTACTTTGTGTTCTCTGGTGGTTTACCAATTGTATGGTTTTATAATTGGTGATTCTTTCAATAGAGAATAATGGAACTTTAAGTTAAAATGATTGAAAAGGTAAAACGGAAAAAGTCCTTAATTCAATCATGGATGACATATGTGGATTAAGCAAGCGATGAATAAATCATGGAAGAAGCACCACGTGAGAGAGCTTTCGTAATACGGTATGTAAACAGGAGTTCAGCTTCAAACTTTTAGTGGAATAGTTTTGAAGTTGATAATTGATGAATAATTAATCTGGGATTAATTTTTCACAATTATAGGAGCCTCTTTACATATTTCCATCGGGTCCCTCTATTAGCTCGCATAGTTCCATAAAGCGTCTCGGGATTTGTTCCTTATGAGATCGGTAAATTTAAATAGAATTTAGTAATGTCTATTAAGACATGTTACTCTCTAACATGCAATCCAGAAAGGATTGGACATGTAAAATTTGTAGACAAATGATTTGTCAACATGTGACTGGTTAATTTGAATTTTGGAAATAAGATTGTGTTTGGATTATTTAATTTTGGAAAAATAAATTTTTCTCTCCTAATCTCAATAAGGTGCACGGTTTTTAGATAGGTGGAGGGAAGAAAAATTTTGTTTCAAAATTATTCAAATAAATTCCTAACATTAAATTATTAATTGATTTAAATAATGGAGATTATTTCATGTATTTTTCTTTCCTAATTAAAAGTGGTTCAAGTTTTTTGAGTAAAGGAAATTTGAAATATTTCATTGATTTAAATTAATTAATATGGTTAATGTTTATGGAAAATATTAATTCAAATAAGTGAATCTTATTTAAATTCAAAAAGGTTTAAAAGGAATTTGAATCTAGATAGGACTAGGATCTTTTGACTAGTCTAGATTCTTGAGTTAAAATTTGAATCACCAATCTAGCTTAACAAACTCAATGTGGCCGAATTTTTTGAGGAAGATTTCCTCTTTGAAAAACGTTTTTAGGTTCAATGAATCTAGCCCTAAAGTTGTATGATCTTTTGATTCAAAATTTATCCAGAAAAATAATAGTAATAATATTTTTTTAGATGAATTTTGAAAAAGGATTTGACTTCTATATAAAGGCTAGGGATTCATGAAAAACTAATTTTTGAATTTTTGGTAATTTTTCAAGAGTAAAAAAAAAAAAAAAAACGTTTTTGGAGAAAAGGAAAAAATTTAGTTTTTCCGGAACATCAAAAAATTCGGCTATCTTGTGAGAAAGAAAAAGAGAGAAAATTCTATTGAACCAAAACTGAGAGGAAGGTTAAACCGAGTGATTATTTTCATTAGGAGGTTAACTGGTTCCTGTTTTGCAGTTTTGAAGGAAGAAGGTTGATCATATTCTCAACGAGGTACATCGGAATTGAGAAGGAGGGATCTAGACTTCGAAAAGCATTACCGGTCGCTTGGATCCATAGAACGTGTGCCCACACACACTCTGAGACGTGGAACTCGAGAATAATAGAGAAGACACGTTGGTCAAACGCTCTAGTAATTCCGGAATCAAAGAATAAAGGTACGCTTGATCATAAATTTAATTTATTGTTATATGCATCATGAGATTCTTTTCCGGAAACGGCATAAAATTTTTAAAAACTTCCGCTGCGCCGTAACTCTGATTACCGATCCGATTTTTCCAACAACTGGTATCAGAGCCAACTCATGATCATGTATATAACATAAATTATTTGATCAAATAAATTTCTCTTTATGCATTAATGAAATATTTTAGAGAGTTGGCACTCTAGGTTTTATTTTGAGTATGTTAAATATATTATGAATGGATGTATGGATGAATGAATGCTTAATATTTTTTTTATAATATTTGATGCTTGTTCAATTTTACCGGTCATGATTCCATAGAGGTAAGAATTTGTATCTAGGTTTTTCAAGTGTAATAGATGCGGTCTATTATCACCGCTAGGTCGTTCTTTCAATTCCTAGAATTTTTGTAAGCCGAAAACGGCGTATGAATTTTTTTGTAAAATTCGGGCTACAATGGATTCGAGGAGATTGAAGAGGAACGAAGGTATGAAAATTTTCAAAGGATGTGATTTTTTATTTTTTGGAATTTTTTAATTAAAAAAAAATCACAAAATCTTTTTGAAAATTTAATTTTCCAATGATATGTGATCTTGATAATTTGGAAATCAAAATTAAAAATTTAAATTTAAATTTAATGGATATTATTATGAATTTTAAAATTTTGAAATTTAAATTTGAAATTTTGAAATTTCAAATTTTTGAATTTTAAAATTTAAATAACCGGATTTTTTTATTTAAATTTTGAGATTTTATAATTTTGATTAAAATTAAAAGTCACATATAATCTTTTTTTGAAATTTAAATTTAAAAAGATGTGACATTGGAGAAGGAAGACACATTAAAGAAGGATACAAGGCATGGATCTACAAATGAAGGCCGATATATGTTTCGGTTAATTTTTGTAAATTTTGTAATTTTCTTTTCTCTAGGATGGAATCATGATCCACGGCTGTTTACATATTTTGCAAACCATAGATGATGAATTGCTAGATGAATATGATATACTATTTCATGATGTATTGATAACATGCCATATAGACCAGGGAGTGCAACTAAATAAATATTGTTTATGCATGAAAAACAAAAACCCTAATTTAAAAGATTGAGTGGGAGAAGGTTTTACACACTAAGACCTACGGCCTCCATCGTTGGTCCAATAGTTACGCATGGTAGTGCCTACTACTCGGTTTTGACCCGGGAATTCCCTTCGGATAGGTATCTTACCTAGAGCGCACACTGATTTGGATTTCCGAAAGGATAACGGTTTTGGGCATATTTTATGTTTAGATCACCCCTCGGTGGCGGATGTAAAATATGGATTCAAAATTGGAAACGATGGTTACACACTCATGCTACTTTATTTATTAACCCTCCCTCGAGGCTCTGTTATATAAAGTAGTGGCCAAATAAACGATAGTTAATATATATTTAATGGAATTTGTTTCATGGACAAATATGTATTAATCGGAAGGGATCCGTGTTCTTGGCTAGTTATTCTATGACTACCCCTCGGTAGCTTAGAAAGCGGAAGCTAGGAATTATCGTTGTAAGGTATGTGTTTTAAGGGTTTTACACATAAACATTTAGATTGCATATAGATCTTTTTGTTTAATTACAAAACCATATTTTATAAACTAATAGGATGTTTGCTCGTACTTATTACATGTTTTCTTATTATAGATCAAAATGTCGAGCCCTTTATCTGTGATACTTACGCAAAACAAATTAACCGGCGAAAATTTTAATGACTGGAAAAGGAACTTGATTATCGTCCTAAACTTTGAGAAACACAGTTTCGTCCTAACCCAACCAAGACCACCCACGCCTGCGATCGATGCTCCTGATAGGGATTTTGTAGCGCTTGAACGCTGTGACAATTCCAACCTAAGTGCTATATGCTATATTCGGGCGAGCATGTCTAACGTGCTCCAGAAACAGCATAAAGAGCATCAAACTGCTAGGCAGATCATGGATAACCTGGAGGAAATGTTTGGTGAACAAACTATCCAGGCTAAGACCGATGATATCAATGGTCTCAGGAACTGCAGGCAGAAGGTTGGAACTCCCATCAAGGAGCACATGATGAAAGTCATGGCTTATTTGTCTGAAGCTCAGACAAATGGGGCTGAGATCGATTCTGCAACTCAATTGGTCATGGTTTTCCAAACCTTGTCCAAGGATTTCGATTTGTTTCAGGCATCTTACAACCTTAACAGGAAGGAGATGTCTTTAACGGAATTAATGAAAGAGTTGCAAGCCTTTGAGAACATTTTTAAGGGTTCTGGATCTAAGGCTGAGGCGAATGTGGCTGAACCTAGTTCGCCTGCTCCTAATCCCAAAAGGAAGAAGGAAAAGGGGAAGAAACCTGATGTGGATGCACCTGCTACTAAGAAGTCTACTAAGACTAAGAAGCGGAAGGTGGATCCCAAAAAGGTTAAGTGTTTTCACTATGGGAAGAAAGGACATTTCAAGAAGGATTGTCGAGAATACCTGTCCATGCTAAAGCAAAAAGGTTATTTCGATGTTCTGTATCTTGAGGGTTGTTTAGTGGAAGAATCTAAGGACAATTGGGTTATAGATTCTGGAGCTACTAACCATGTTTGTATTTCTCTACAGGGGTTCAAGGTAACGAGAAGTCTGCATGAGGAGAACTTCACGTTAAGAACCGGTGATGGGACGTTGGTGCGAGCTGAAGCAGTGGGAGAAGTGCATCTTTATTTTGATGAATTTAGATTTTTTGTTTTGAGACATTGTTTTTATGTTCCTAGTTTCAAGAGGAACCTAATTTCGGTAGCTTGTTTGATTAAAGATTCTTATTCAGTTTCTTTTAATAATAAAATTGTTATTAGGAAAAACAATTCTCTTATCTGTAATGGATAGATGCATGGAAATCTTTATTTTATCAAACCTAAGATGCACTCACTGCTTGATACAGAATTGGAAAAGAACTCTAAAAGACATAAGTCTTCTCACTCTAACAAATCATATCTTTGGCATTTACGACTTGGTCACATAAGCCTTAACAGAATTCAAAGGATGGTAAAGGAGGAATGCCTTGACTTGTATGAGGTTGAACCTTGGCCACAATGTGAATCCTGTTTGGAGGGCAAGATGACTAAACGGCATTTTGCTGCCAAGGACAGTCGTGTTGAGGGACTTTTAGAACTAGTGCATACGGATGTTTGTGGTCCCATGAACATAGAAGCACGTGGTGGGTATGAGTATTATATCACTTTTATTGATGATTACTCGAGGTATGGATATGTTTATTTGATGATCCGCAAAAGTGAAGCCTTTGACAAGTTCAAAGAATTTCGGGCTGAAGCGGAGAAACAATTAGGCAAGTCCATTAAGACACTTCGATCGGATCGAGGTGGGGAATACTTATCGGATGAGTTCTTAGGATATTTGATAGAGAATGGGATACAATCCCAATTAACTGCACCTGGTACTCCTCAACAGAATGGTGTAGCTGAGAGAAGAAATAGGACCCTATTGGATATGGTCCGGTCTATGATGAGTTACTCCACAATACCTTTGTCATTTTGGGGGCACGCCATACAAACTGCATGCTATCTTTTCAATAACGTTCCCTCCAAATCGGTTCCTAAAACTCCTTACGAGTTATAGAAGAGTAGGAAACCTAATTTGAATCATATTCGAATTTGGGGTTGTCCAGCACACGTCCTGGATAAGGAAGCGAAGAAGTTGGAGTCGCGATCAGAAGTGTGCTTGTTTGTTGGCTATCCAAAAGGGACAAAAGGTGGTCTGTTCTATAATCCAAAGTAAAATAAAGTCTTCGTTTCTACACATGCAACATTCCTGGAGGAAAGTTACATAGAAGACTTTAAACCTCGTAGCAAAGTAGTGCTTGAGGAGATGACTTCGGGTTTGGATGTTCCTAAAGTCACAGAAAACCCTGTGGAAAAACCGCTAAAGAATCAACAACCAGGGGAGCTTCATCGTAGTGAGAGGATAATCAGGGAACCTGATAGGTACATGTTCAATGGTGAAGTTTTTGAAGCAGAATCCATAGAACATGATGATCCGGCTACGTACAAAGAAGCTATGGAGGATGATGATTCTAGTCTTTGGCAAATAGCTATGAACACCGAGATGGAATCTATGGATTCCAACGGGGTCTGGATACTTGTAGATTTACCCCAAGGCTTAAAACCGATTGGGTGTAAGTGGGTATACAAGAGGAAGAGAGGTGTGGATGGGAAAGTGGAAACTTTCAAGGCAAGACTTGTATCGAAGGGCTATACGCAGAAAGAAGGAATCGACTATGAAGAAACCTTCTCGCCTGTAGCAATGCTCAAGTCAATCCGCATTCTTTTATCCATTGCGGCTGCTCTCGATTATGAGATCTGGCAAATGGATGTCAAGACAGCTTTCTTGAATGGCTCTCTTGAAGAAGATATCTATATGATACAACCAAACGGGTTCAAGGCAAAAGGCCAAGAAGATAAAGTATGCAAGTTGCTTAAATCCATTTATGGATTAAAGCAAGCATCTCGTTCTTGGAATATTAGGTTTGATCAAGCGATCAAAACCTATGGATTCAAACAAAACATTGATGAACCATATGTTTATAAATGTATCAAGAATGAGAAAGTGGTTTTCCTTATACTTTATGTGGATGATATATTGCTTATTGGAAACGATGTGGCAACATTATCATCTGTCAAAGTTTGGTTAGCCAAACAGTTTGACATGAAGGACTTAGGAGATGCTAGTTATGTTCTTGGTATTCAACTCTTTAGAGATAGAAAGAACAAAACGATAGCACTCTCTCAAGCTTCATACATTGACAAAGTACTTGAGAGGTTTTCTATGAAAGATTCCAAGAAAGGTGCCCAACCTTTCAGGATTGGAATCAAACTTTCTAGAGATGACTGTCCCAAGACATCGGAAGAAAGGAAGCGTATGAAAAACGTACCTTATGCATCAGCAGTAGGTAGTCTTATGTACGCTATGTTATGCACTAGGCCTGACTGTAACACCCGAATTTCTTCGGTTCATATTTTATAGAAATTTCGTGTAAATATTTACCGTAATCGGTATTTCATGAGGAAGTTCGTTTTAGAACTTAATTTTGTAAAACGAGTTCTTAAGATTTATTAAGACTCAAAAACAAATTGCATGAACTCACAAAAGACCTTTATGAGTGAAAGAAGGTCGTATTTGCACATTTCAAGACAAGTCGACGTTGACCAATAAGTCAGTTAGACCTAAACGGTCGAAAACGTCAAACAAGAATTTTAAGATCGCAGTACAAGTGAAATTACTGCTAAAAACTCATTTCTTGATCAAGATGAGTTTGAATAGAATTAAAATCACCTTAGAAAAATCAAGCATACTAAGTTAGAGTTCAGGGCGAAAGGATTCAGAGAAATAAGAGAAAAAATTTTCCGATCGAGTTTTTCACAGATCGAAATTTTAAATGCAATGTAATTTTTGATACTGGGTATTTAAGCAACTCAGTATTAAAATTTATTGCAATGTGTTGAAATTACATAATTTTTCAAAAAGATTGAACCAAACAAGCCTTTAAGCTTAATTACATCACAATTAAGCTAAGTTAGGACATAACCCTCCACACACTTGGACCAATGAGCATGTGACACCTCATCTATGAGTTGTCAACCCTCCCCCACTCCTCTCCCCCTAGCAGCCGGCCACTCAAGCCCCCTTTGGACAATGGCTTGCAAAAATTTGAGGACCAAATAGCAAGATTTGAACCAAATTTACCTTGGAAAAGAAAGCCTAGGATTTCCCCTAGCTAGAGACACTATTTCTAGGGATTTCAAACCCCAAAAATCAGCAGCTCTTAACCCCATTCTCAGCCATACCAATTGGCATTTCCCCTCCAAAAATCCGAAGAAGAGAGAGAGAAGAGAGAGAGAGAGAGATCAAGAAGAGTTCAAGCCAAAATCTTGTGAGAAAACCCCCTAAAGCCTTCGGTTTTCTTGTGAGTTCAAAGGAGAGATTTGTTCAAAAATTTTCCCCTCTCTTTCCCATCTTGCCGAGTGTTTGGGAGTTGAGAAAATCCAAGAAAAAAAATTTCGGGTTTTGGCTAAAATCAAGGGTTGAGTGAGGGTGTGATCTAGAGCCAAGAAAAATCAACCATTTTGTGAGTTGATGCTTAAGGAGATCCACGGATTTTAAGGTAAGATTTTTGGGCATTTTCTTCTCTTTTGCCAAGGTTGGTTGGGGGAGGAAGTTAACAAATTTTGTGACCATTTTTGAGGTCCAAACCGTGCACTTTGGAGGCTAAATCTTGACTAGGAACAAGCTAGTGACACCCCCGGATTTTTGAGGTAAAAATCCGAACTTTACCCTAGTTTTTTGTTCAAATTTTTGGTTCATTTTCTCAAGGGTTTTACCGTGTATTTCAAGCCAAAAAGTTGTAAGAGCTTAAGCTCATAATTTTCGGTTTTAGCCCTAAATAGCTTAGGTTATATTTTTATGCTTGATTTAGGTTTTTGAGGTGATTATTTTGCATGTTTGGTTGGTGATATGCTCTATGATTTTTGTGTGCTAGAGATACATGCTAGGGTTTCTATTTAAGGGTTTTATGTCCCTAATATGTTTATCAAATTTCTAGATGCATGTTTTAGGGTTTGTATGATGATATGGTTGAGCTATGTTGTATGTATGTTTCTCTCTCAAAACCGTGGACCAAGGGGTCTCGGCCTTGAGTCGAATCCGAAAATACGGGATTTAAAATTTTATGTGTATGAGGGACGTTAGAGGACGTGCATGTGTTAGTAGGTCCCGCATTGGGCGGTCGAGCTAGAACGACGCATAGGGACGTAAAATTTGGACTGACACCAAAACTGCTCTCGGGTCCAACACCCGGCAGCTCGGAAAAGTGGGATTTACAGGTCCTTAGAGGCCGAATGGGTAAAAACTTAAAACATGAAAGTTGTTCGTTAGGGTGTTTTCTAGGGGACATCATGATCAGATTTCAAAAAATAAGGCTCCAATGGCCTTTGTTTTAAAAAAAAACCGAGAACTGGTCAGGGTGACCAAGTTCCAACGATTCACATGTGTTCAAACAAAAACTGGTATCAATTGAGCCAGAATCAGAAAATGTTCAAAACATGAAAGTTTTAGATCTTTTTGTTAACTACAACTTTCGTGAATAAAGTGTTTCTAAATTCGTTTTAGATTTTAAGTTATGAATTTTCAAACAAAAGCCGTGCAGTGAGCAAAATCTCATGCACGGGATTTTCTAGACCAATGACTAGGAAAAACGTTTTTCTAACTTTCAAACATCATTTTCAAACCCGAAAACCGTTCCAAAGGCGGTTTTCGATCCCCAAATATTTTATAGAAATATTTTCAAGTGTTTTGTAATTTTCAAGACAAGTTTGGGTGCTATTCACCAAACTTACTTAAATAAACAAGAAAATGATATTTTTAAACAAGTTCAAGGTTTTCAAGATTAAAATGAGTAAGATACTGCGTTAGTAGCCGGAAAATTATTCCGAGTTACTAGGGCCTTGCCCAAGCCCAGAGTTAACCTTGCGGATTGAGGTTTAAGTTAAGATTATGATTCTCTACATGAACCCTTAATTAATAATTCCGTTGTGGGTTACGCCGTGTGACCCCTTCACATGTGTTAGTAGAGGGACTTATAACCGAAAAATATATATGTTGGTTTAATCCGACATTAAACGATCTTAGAATAGAGACCTCACGTGTAAATGTCCATGGGCAGGAGGTGACCTGCGAGCGTGCTCGGGAAAGGAAATTCGATCACGCGAACAACGAAGACAAGGTAAGTACAACGCCGCCTACAGCATAGGCTAGAGTCGTATGTTTACCTAACATGTTTGCTTTACACTGTTTAAGTGTTATTTGATGATTTGCTCGATGGTTGCAATATGCTTATTGTATGATGAATGTTTCAAATGCTAATGCCATGCTTTAAAAGTATGTTTCAAGTATTGTTATTATGCTTACATGAAAAAGTACGCCTGTCCATGCATTGATAGAACATGAGATTAGGAGACATCATATAAGTATGCTCACTAATCTATCAAGTGGAAAGATGTCAAGAAAGACATACAAACAGAACGTTTGAGAAAAGGCCACAAGAGCCAGTGTCGTGCCCCCTGATGACGATCGGGTCGAAAGCTTGGGTAATCTCCTCAAGCTGCGCGCCGGGTACGTGCACATCAAGTTAACGGGCCCACAAGTAAAAATCAACAAGATAAAGTGTGATACAAGAAAGCAAGCATAACTGGACATAAACGGTTCATGCATTTCACGATAGAATGTCATGTTTAAGATGAAGAAATCGATAATATGATGCCATGTTTATGCTTTCATGTTTAAGATGTCATGTAAAAGATTATGTATGTTTCATGTAATTGGTTCGCGGTATAGGAGTTGTACTTGCTGAGCTTTCGCTCATTGTTTGAAGTTTATGCTGTAGGTAAACAGCCTGTTTTGAATTAACTGCATGGTGGAGGGTGAAGCCGGTGGCTGTGAAATGATGAACGGGTTGGGGTTCGCAACTCAGAAGGATTTTATGAAATATATCTATTTTGAGAAAACAGACAGTTATTTTATTTGCGTATGAGTGTATGTAAATATTTTCTAAGTATAATGCTTCCGCTATTATAAAAAAAAAAAAATCCCCACTATTTTCATGATTAAAGGAAAAATGGGATAAAACAAGTTTAAGTTCGAGTAAGTTAAGTTCAGTGACGGCCTGTGCAAGGCGGGTCGTCACAGATTGGTATCAGAGCGGTTCCCTGCGACATCATTTCACGGTCTGCCTGCCATCGCCGCCACCATATGTAAGTTTAGATTTACTTTATGTTTTTTTATATGTATGCTTATAGTTAAGTATTGCGTGTTAGATACGGCACGATGGACCCCATGATGACCGAAGAGGATAGAGACTCCGTTACGGTTTTCTTCCGCGCACACCCCCTATCCTTTGACAGTACGAGGCGTACAGTGCACGTCGAGGCGTGGCTCCACGATATGGAGCAAACATTCTTGATGTGTCACATCCCGGACTATCTGGAAATCATGCTCGCTGCTAAATGCCTTTACGGAGATGCGCGGCTATGGTGGATCGACATTGGTGAGCGTCAGGTGCCTAGTCGCACCTGGGCACAGTTTCGTGCGGTGATGTTAGAGCTCTACGGACCACTCCCACCCAGAGATGAGGGTGCACCTGCTAGAGATCCGGATATTTACCGTGATATGCGTCATACACTGTACCAGATATTATCCCAGGCCTGGCACGCATACCCGGGCGAGACGATGAGCCACTACTGGTGGAGGTTTGAGGAGATGATGCATCCCCATATACCCCAGGATTTTCCAGAGCCCCAGTTGGAGGCAGTGACTCTACTAGTGAACGGAACGCCGCCTCACATCAGACAGCATGTTCCGCAGCCTACCCTCCACTCGACCGTCGCTGGGACCCTCGACGATATCTTAGCGGCAGGGATCATTGCTCAAGACTCCAGGAATGATGCTCCAGCGAACCCTGAGCAGCCCCCAGTCGATGATGCTGATGAGCCCGAGCCACAGTATGAGGTGGGGCCGCTTGCCGGCGAGGACGAAGATCCTCAGTATGAGGTCGGACCACTTGAGGATGAGATGGAGCACGCCCAGATTCCACTCATCATCCTATCCAGTGATGATGAAGATGAGGAGGACGACGATGAAGACATGGAAATCCCGAGGATATTCCGGACGACGAGGAGGATCCCGAAGAGTTTCCCCTCGAGGACGAGCCACATCACATCGTTCAAGATGACGGGGACTGGGAAGACGGTTTAGGGGATGACACGGATTCCGATATATCCGCGCTTGAGATCGAGGTCATCCGTTAGATTAGGGCCGTTTTGTTTTGTACCCTCTTTCTTTTGTACTAGAATTTTATTATATTGTGTTATGTACATTCGGACGTTAGGATGTACCTTATGTACGATGAAATGTGTTAGATCACTTCCATCTTGTTGTTTTAACCATGTGTATTTTTGGTAAAGTGACAAGTATTTTTTTGAAAATATGTATATATATCAGTACCCGACACCTTTTTGAAAAATGCCGAGGGAATCATGTATTTTGAAAAGCCTTGTATTTTGATTATGTACAAAGAGACCATGCAGACACGGGTTAAATGAAATCAAATGATATTTTCATTTCTCTTTACGAGTTTCTTTTTACAAGTAAATATGTCATTAAATATCTGCCTTTGAGTTATGGCAAGATACAAGTATATTATGATGTTACATGCATGTTGTGATGTTTTATAATGTAATGATAATAATTATATGAAAGAAGAGATGTGATTAATATCTTTTCTTGCTATAGAGGTTACAAGATGGTACGTCCGAGGAGAACAATACCGGTAAATCCTCCAGCACAGGATTTGACCGCCATATTAGCAAATATACAACGCCAGCTGCAAGAGCAGCAACAAGAGATGACTCTTATTCGGGAGCAGCTAGCTCAGCAGAATCAGGGACCCAGAGTCCGAGAGGTTCCACCACCGGCACAGCCAGTCCCTCCGGCAGTGCCGCCAGTGCAACCTATTCCTCCCGTAGCACCCCAAGTGCCGAATATTCCTCCGGTAGCCCAACCAGAGGTCAGGCAAGAAATTTCACGGAACGCTGAGGTTCCAGTAGCCCCGGCTGAAGTACAGATGCAGCCACAGCCGGTGAGAGAGGACCTTCTGTATGAAAGGTTTAGAAGGATGAAGGCGCCCGAGTTCGAGGGGCCAATTGATCCGATTGCAGCCGACAACTGGCTGATCGACATGCAAGTCATTCTGGACTTTATGCGCCTGACCGAGCAAGAGAAAGTACTCTGTGCATCCTTTGCGCTGAAAAAGGACGCGAGGCACTAGTGGATAACAGTGCAGATGAGAAGAAATGTGCTGAATATGTCCTGGCAAGACTTCGTGGACGAGTTCAGGGCTATGTACTACAACAAAGAAGTCCTGGCTGCCCAGCAGGACGAACTCACTAGCTTCACTCAAGGATCCATGACAGTGATGGAAGCTGTCAAGAAGTTCGAGCAATTGGCCCGGTTGTGCCCGAACATAATTACCAGTGAAACTGAGAAAGTGCGGTTGATGATGAAGATGTTCCGCACGGATATTGCCCGCCAAGTGAGCACCGGAAACAGTCCCCCTGTAACAGTGTCGGACTGTATTGAGAGAGCCCTGAGAGCCGAGTATTGGATCAACAGGGATAAGGAGGCCAGAGCCCAATTTTACAAGTCCAAGAAAGAAGATAAAGTTCTAGCCAAGACGAACCAATCCCGTCAATCCACGGAAGCTAAGCCACAAGCCCAGGCCAGCAACCCCAATGCACAAGGTCCCCGACAACCCGGAAAGAACAAGCGGAAGGGGAATTTCAACAACCAGGGACAGCAGAGAAATTTCCCCCAGAATAGAAACCACCAAGGCAACGAGAGGAACAAGAATAGTTACCCCCAGTGCAACAAGTGTGGTAAGAAGCATCCGGGTGTCTGCCGTCAGGGGACCAACACTTGCTATGTCTGCGGCAAGGAAGGGCACTACGCGAGAAGCTGTCCTCAGAACACACAGCAGCAGTACCAGCCCTATCCGAACAGAAACCCCCAACACCAGCAATTACTATGCAGTCCAGGCTACACTCGAAGGTCCATCGATTGCCCAGGGTAGATTGGAGGCACCCTGAGCCACAGGCCAGGATCTACGCTTATACAAGGGGAGATGTAGAAGCGAGCACCTCAAACGTGGTGACAGGTCAGCTTTCTATCGCCACCTATGATGTAATTGCCCTATTTGATTCTGGCGCTACCCACTCGTTCATATCGATGGAGTTCGCTCAGAAGTTAGGCAGAGTCGGGAGTAGAGTAGAGCAGACCTTTTCGGCATCTTTGCCATCGGGAGAAGTTTTGTGGTCCAACTTTTGGATCCAAAATGTTCCTATTAGGATCAATGGCAGAGAATTACTCGCAGATCTCATCGCAATCAGGCTTCACGATTTCGATGTGATCTTGGGGATGGACTTCTTAGGCCGTCACAACGCAAAGATCGACTGCCGAAAGCGTAACGTCACGTTCAGCCCCTGCGACGATGAGGATTTCAGTTTTCAAGGACAGTACCCGACGTTCCACCACAAAGCTCATCTCCACAATGAAAGCCTGGAAATTATTAGCCAATGGATGCCAGGATATTTGGCTAATTTGGTGGACAAGGAGCAAGAAGAAGAATTGACACCGGAAGGAGTTCCTATTATTAGGGAATATCTGGACATCTTTCCACAGGATCTACCCGGACTTCCACCGGAGCGTGAGATTTCCTTCGAGATCGAGTTGCTACCCGGAGCTGCACCAGTGTCAAAGGCGCCGTACAGAATGGCACCGGCCGAGCTAAGAGAAGTCCAAGTACAGTTGCAGGAGTTACTCGACAGAGGATTCATTCGACCAAGCCACTCTCCATGGGGAGCACCTGTCCTGTTCGTGAAAAAGAAGGACGAATCGTTGCGCATGTGCATCGACTACAGAGAATTGAACAAGCTGACGATCAAGAACAAGTATCCACTGCCCAGGATCGACGATTTGTTCGACCAGCTTAAAGGAGCAGAAGTGTTCTCCAAAGTGGACTTGCGATCGGGTTATCATCAACTTCGAATCAAGGAGTCGGATGTGTTTAAGACGGCTTTCAGGACGCACTATGGGCATTACGAGTTTTTAGTAATGCCATTCGGATTGACGAACGCCCCAGCTGCATTCATGGATCTCATTAACCGAATTTTCAAGGAATACTTGGACAAATTTGTCATCGTTTTCATCGACGACATTTTGATCTACTCGAGATCCAAAGAGGAGCACGAACAGCACCTCAGGCTGGTAATGGAAATGTTGAGGCGACATCAGCTATACGCCAAATTCACGAAGTGTGAATTTTGGCTGGAGAAGATTCACTTTTTGGGGCATGTAGTATCAAAAGAGGGAATTTCCGTAGATCCAGCGAAGATTGAAGCGGTTAGCTCATGGCCGACCCCCAGGAACGTTACCGAGATAAGAAGCTTCCTAGGGCTCGCTGGATACTATCGACGCTTCGTAGAGGGATTCTCCAGGATAGCAGCACCCCTCACGGCCCTCACAAGGAAGGACAAAAAGTACGAATGGACTCCAAAGTGCGAGGAAAACTTCCAGAAGCTGAAGAAAAAGCTGACAAGTGCCCCGGTGCTCATCATTCCTAATATTGATGCGGGAAATTTCGTAATCTACAGCGACGCTTCTAAGACTGGGTTAGGAGCAGTTCTAATGCAGGACGGAAAGGTAGTAGCTTATGCATCAAGACAGCTGAAGAATCATGAACAGAATTATCCTACGCACGATTTGGAGCTAGCAGCGGTGGTCTTCGCACTTAAGATATGGAGACATTATCTGTATGGAAACAAGTGCGAGATCTACACAGATCACCAGAGCCTCAAGTATATTTTTACTCAGAAGGAGCTGAATATGAGACAAAGAAGATGGCTGGAGTTAGTAAAGGATTACGACTGCGAAATCCTTTACCACCCTGGAAATGCCAACAGGGTAGCCGATGCGCTGAGTAGGAGATCAGTAGGCACACTGATGTCCATTGAAGCACTTCCCAAGGCGTTGCAGAAAGAGATCAGTAATTATCAACTGGAAATAATCACCGGGAGATTGGATTCACTGACTCTTCACTCAGATTTGCTGGACAGAATCAAGGCGCATCAGGGAGAAGATTCTTCGTTGAGGAAGGCGCGACTTGCTGATCAGGACGGCAAGGATTTTACGACTTCTGCAGATGGAATAATCCACTTCAAGAGACGGATTTGGGTTCCAAAAGTGAAGGATTTAAAGGAACAAATCCTAAAAGAGGCACACCAGACGCCATATTCTGTACATCCAGGAGCTACCAAGATGTACAAGGACCTCAAGGAGACGTACTGGTGGCCCAACATGAAGAATGACGTGGCAGAATTCGTATCGACTTGCTTAACTTGTCAGAAAGTTAAGGCAGAGCACCGACATCCCGGATGGCGAACTACAGAAAATTGAACTCCTAGAATGGAAATGGGAGCAAATTACGATGGATTTCGTAGTAGGATTGCCAAGGACGACAAGTGGGAATGATACGATTTGGGTCATTGTCGACAGATTGACCAAATCAGCCTATTTTATCGCCATCAAAGCCACCTTTTCAGTAGAAAAATTGGCCGAACTCTACGTAAATCAAGTCGTCAAGCTGCACGGAGTGCCAAGATCGATCATATCCGACCGCGATGGGCGTTTTACTTCGCGTTTCTGGACCAGCGTTCATATGGCAATGGGGTCGAGATTGAAGTTCAGTACTGCATTTCACCCCCAAACCGATGGTCAATCGGAGAGAACTATCCAGACGCTTGAAGATATGCTGCGATCGTATGTCTTGGACTTCAAAGGAAATTGGGATCAGAAGCTTTCGTTAATCGAATTCTCGTACAACAACAGCTATCACTCTTCGATTGACATGGCACCATTCGAAGCGTTGTATGGGAGAAAGTGCAGATCGCCAATTAATTGGCAAGAAGTCGGCCAGAAGCAGCTACAGAAGACAGACTTCATCAAAAAGACCTCCGAGGATATCTAGAAAATCAAACAAAGGCTCGACATGGCTTTCAGTCGTCAGAAGAGTTACGCTGATAAGCGTCGCAGACCTTTGGAATTTCAAGTTGGGGACGCAGTCTTCATAAAGATTTCTCCAATGAAGGGAGTAATGAGGTTCGGTAAGAAGGGAAAGTTAAGCCTGCGCTACACAGGACCGTTCGAGATCCTGGAAAGGGTTGGAAAGGTCGCATACAGACTCGCTTTACCGCCAGAGTTAGCATCGATGCACGACGTTTTCCACGTTTCGATGCTCAAGAAGTATATCTCGGACCCTTCCCACGTACTTCCTCAGGAGCCGGTAGAGGTTCAGACCGATATGACATATGAGGAGAAGCCTGTCAGAATCCTCGACAGGGAAGATAAGGTCCTGAGGAACCGAACGATTCCTATGGTCAAGGTTTTGTGGAAGAATCATGCGGTTGAAGAAGCGACATGGGAAGTCGAGAGCGACATGAGAAGAAACTACCCCGAATTGTTCTGATTTTTGAGGACGAAAATTTTTAAGGGGGGTAGATTGTAACACCCGAATTTCTTCGGTTCATATTTTACAGAAATTTCGTGTAAATATTTACCGTAATCGGTATTTCATGAGGAAGTTCGTTTTAGAACATAATTTTGTAAAACGAGTTCTTAAGATTTATTAAGACTCAAAAACAAATTGCATGAACTCACAAAAGACCTTTATGAGTGAAAGGAGGTCGTATTTGCACAATTCAAGACAAGTCGACGTTGACCAATAAGTCAGTTAGACCTAAACGGTCGAAAACGTCAAATAAGAATTTTAAGATCGCAGTACAAGTGAAATTACTGCTAAAAACTCATTTCTTGATCAAGATGAGTTTAAATAGAATTAAAATCACCTTAGAAAAATCAAGCATACTAAGTTAGAGTTCAGAGCGAAAGGATTCGGAGAAATAAGAGAAAAAATTTTCTGATCGAGTTTTTCACAGATCGAAATTTTAAATGCAATGTAATTTTTGATACTGGGTATTTAAGCAACTCAGTATTAAAATTTATTGCAATGTGTTGAAATTACACAATTTTTCAAAAAAATTGAACCAAACAAGCCTTTAAGCTTAATTACATCACAATTAAGCTAAGTTAGGACATAACCCTCCACACACTTGGACCAATGAGCATGTGACACCTCATCTATGAGTTGTCAACCACTCCCCCACTCCTCTCCCCCTAGCAGCCGGCCACTCAAGCCCCTTTTGGGCAATGGCTTGCAAAAATTTGAGGACCAAATAGCAAGATTTGAACCAAATTTACCTTGGAAAATAAAGCTAGGATTTCCCCTAGCTAGAGACACTATTTCTAGGGATTTCAAACCCCAAAAATCAGCAGCTCTTAACCCCATTCTCAGCCATACCAATTGGCATTTCCCCTCCAAAAATCCGAAGAAGAGAGAGAGAGAGAGAGAGAGAGAGATCAAGAAGAGTTGAAGCCAAAATCTTGTGAGAAAACCCCCTAAAGCCTTCGGTTTTCTTGTGAGTTCAAAGGAGAGATTTGTTCAAAAATTTTCCCCTCTCTTTCCCATCTTGCCGAGTGTTTGGAAGTTGAGAAAATCCAAGAAAAAAAATTTCGGGTTTTGGCTAAAATCAAGGGTTGAGTGAGGGTGTGATCTAGAGCCAAGAAAAATTAACCATTTTGTGAGTTGATGCTTAAGGAGATCCACGGATTTTTAAGGTAAGATTTTTGGGCATTTTCTTCTCTTTGCCAAGGTTGGTTGGGGGAGGAAGTTAACAAATTTTGTGACCATTTTTGAGGTCCAAACCGTGCACTTTGGAGGCTAAATTTTGACTAGGAACAAGCTAGTGACACCACCGGATTTTTGAGGTAAAAATCCGAACTTTACCCTAGTTTTTGGTTCAAATTTTTGGTTCATTTTCTCAAGGGTTTTACCGTGTATTTCAAGCCAAAAAGTTGTAAGAGCTTAAGCTCATAATTTTCGGTTTTAGCCCTAAATAGCTTAGGTTATATTTTTATGCTTGATTTAGGTTTTTGAGGTGATTATTTTGCATGTTTGGTTGGTGATATGCTCTATGATTTTTGTGTGCTAGAGATGCATGCTAGGGTTTCTATTTAAGGGTTTTATGTCCCTAATATGTTTATCAAATTTCTAGATGCATGTTTTAGGGTTTGTATGATGATATGGTTGAGCTATGTTGTATGTATGTTTCTCTCTCAAAACCGTGGACCAAGGGGTCTCGGCCTTGAGTCGAATCCGAAAACACGGGATTTAAAATTTTATGTGTATGAGGGACGTTAGAGGACGTGCATGTGTTAGTAGGTCCCGCATTGGGTGGTCGAGCTAGAACGACGCATAGGGACGTAAAATTTGGACTAACACCAAAACTGCTCTCGGGTCCAACACCCGGCAGCTCGGAAAAGTGGGATTTACAGGTCCTTAGAGGCCGAATGGGTAAAAACTTAAAACATGAAAGTTGTTCGTTTGGGTGTTTTCTAGGGGACAGCGCGGTCAGATTTCAAAAAATATGGCTCCAATGGCCTTTGTTTTAAAAAAAAATCCGAGAACTGGTCAGGGTGACCAAGTTCCAACGATTCACATGTGTTCAAACAAAAACTGGTATCAATTGAGCCAGAATCAGAAAATGTTCAAAACATGAAAGTTTTAGATCTTTTTGTTAACTACAACTTTCGTGAAGAAAGTGTTTCTAAATTCGTTTTAGATTTTAAGTTATGAATTTTCAAACAAAAGCCGTGCAGTGAGCAAAATCTCATGCTCGGGATTTTCTAGACCAATGACTAGGAAAAACGTTTTTCTAACTTTCAAACATCATTTTCAAACCCGAAAACCGTTCCAAAGGCGGTTTTCGATCCCCATATATTTTATAGAAATATTTTCAAGTGTTTTGTAATTTTCAAGACAAGTTTGGGTGCTATTCACCAAACTTACTTAAATAAACAAGAAAATGATATTTTTAAACAAGTTCAAGGTTTTCAAGATTAAAATGAGTAAGATACTGCGTTAGTAGCCGGAAAATTATTCCGAGTTACTAGGGCCTTGCCCAAGCCCAGAGTTAACCTTGCGGATTGAGGTTTAAGTTAAGATTATGATTCTCTACATAAACCCTTAATTAATAATTCCGTTGTGGTTTACGCCGTGTGACCCCTTCACATGTGTTAGTAGAGGGACTTATAACCGAAAAATATATATGTTGGTTTAATCCGACATTAAACGATCTTAGAATAGAGACCTCACGTGTAAACGTCCATGGGCAGGAGGTGACCTGCGAGCGTGCTCGGGAAAAGAAATTCGATCACGCGAACAACGAAGACAAGGTAAGTACAACGCCGCCTACAGCATAGGCTAGAGTCGTATGTTTACCTAACATGTTTGCTTTACACTGTTTAAGTGTTATTTGATGATTTGCTCGATGGTTGCAATATGCTTATTGTATGATGAATGTTTCAAATGCTAATGCCATGCTTTAAAAGTATGTTTCAAGTATTGTTATTATGCTTACATGAAAAAGTACGCCTGTCCATGCATTGATAGAACATGAGATTAGGAGACATCATATAAGTATGCTCACTAATCTATCAAGTGGAAAGATGTCAAGAAAGACATACAAACAGAACGTTTGAGAAAAGGCCACAAGAGCCAGTGTCGTGCCCCCTGATGACGATCGGGTCGAAAGCTTGGGTAATCTCCTCAAGCTGCGCGCCGGGTACGTGCACATCAAGTTAACGGGCCCACAAGTAAAAATCAACAAGATAAAGTGTGATACAAGAAAGCAAGCATAACTGGACATAAACGGTTCATGCATTTCACGATAGAATGTCATGTTTAAGATGAAAAAATCGATGATATGATGCCATGTTTATGCTTTCATGTTTAAGATGTCATGTAAAAGGTTATGTATGTTTCATGTAATTGGTTCGCGGTATAGGAGTTGTACTTGCTGAGCTTTCGCTCATTGTTTGAAGTTTATGCTGTAGGTAAACAGCCTGTTTTGAATTAACTGCATGGTGGAGGGTGAAGCCGGTGGCTGTGAAATGATGAACGGGTTGGGGTTCGCAACTCAGAAGGATTTTATTAAATATATCTATTTTGAGAAAACAGACAGTTATTTTATTTGCGTATGAGTGTATGTAAATATTTTCTAAGTATAATGCTTCCGCTATTATAAAAAAAAAAAAAAAAATCCCCACTATTTTCATGATTAAAGGAAAAATGGGATAAAATAAGTTTAAGTTCAAGTAAGTTAAGTTCAGTGACGGCCTGTGCAAGGCGGGTCGTCACACTGACATTTGTTTTGCGGTTGGTATGGTAAGTCGATATCAGTCGAATCCGGGACCGAACCATTGGGGTGCGGTCAAGCATATACTCAAGTATCTACGGAGAACGAGGGACTATATGCTTGTGTATTCCGGTCAGGACCTTGTTCTTAGAGGATACATTGATTCTGATTTTCAATCAGATCAGGATTCAAGGAAATCGACTTCAGGATCTGTTTTTACCCTTGGAGGTGGTGCCGTTGTGTGGAGGAGTATAAAGCAATCTTGCATTGCTGACTCGACCATGGAAGCCGAGTATGTGGCAGCCAGTGAGGCATCAAAGAAAGCGGTATGGCTCCGTAGGTTCCTTGGTGACCTTGAGGTCGTTTCTGGTATGGATAAAGCTATAGTGCTCTACCGTGACAACAGTGCAGCAGTAGCTAATACCAAGGATCCTAGGCATCATAAGAGGAGTAAGCACATTGACTGAAAATATCACATCATCAGAGGCTTTGTTGAGAGTGGAAATGTGACGGTTTGCAAAATCGCATCAGAGGACAATCTTGCTGACCCGTTCACGAAGACTTTTGTGGCCAGAAGATTCGAAGAACACGTTGAAGGCATGGGGATGCGTAATATGTCACATTTACTCGCTTAGGGCAAGTGGGAGATTGTTGGGATCTAAATGTGCCCTAAGGATAGAAAATCAATATTAGGGATTTTCTGTAAATATGACATTTTGATATTAATAAGAGGAGGTTATTCATGTTTAATAAGATGTGTCCTATTTACTTTCATTTGTTGATTGTATGGTTATTTTGAGCAAACATAAAATACTCCTTGACTGTTGGTAATATATATCAGATTACCATATGTATACGGGGTATACATAGAAGACGTGGTAATTTGATAATAGTCTAAATAAATAGTCCGCAATCGATGGAATAAGATTTGGGGATCTTATTCATGATAAGATTGTACAAGTTGTCTACTTCCTTGGAGGGATGGTTTGTCTTGACCATCGGATAGGTTCCGAGTAAAAACTTTAATGTATACCAGTATTGAGGTATGACATTGGACTGCACCTAAAGTGTTAATTGTTTCGGTTTAATAATTCCGTTTATAAGAATCAATGACACTTTGATTATCATCCTGCATTAATCTTAATCCTGAAATGATTACTTGAATTCGCATCCATGACTTTTGTACTTTAATGCACTACAGGGGAGACACTGTTAATTCATGGTCAATATACTTGTGTTTTGGGTGCATGACTTATGGATGGAGAAAGCAAGATTCATAGATACGGAATCCATAGCTATCTTAACGATAGTAAATGTTATCTACTTAAAGGCATTATTCGGGGATTGAAAGATAGCATAACAAGATCTTGGCCATCGGTTTACTTTGTGTTCTCTGGTGGTTTACCAATTGTATGGTTTTATAATTGGTGATTCTTTAAATAGAGAATAATGGAACTTTAAGTTAAAATGATTGAAAAGGTAAAATGGAAAAAGTCCTTAATTCAATCATGGATGACATATGGGGATTAAGCAAGCGATGAATAAATCATGGAAGAAGCACTACGTGAGGAGAGCTTTCGTAATACGATATATAAACAGGAGTTCAGCTTCAAACGTTTAGTGGAATAGTTTTGAAGTTGATAATTGATGAATAATTAATCTGGGATTAATTTTTCACAATTATAGGAGCCTCTTTACATATTTCCATCGGGTCCCTCTATTAGCTCGCATAGTTCCATTAAGCGTCTCGGGATTTGTTCCTTATGAGATCGGTAAATTTAAATAGAATTTCGTAATGTCTATTAAGACATGTTACTCTCTAACATGCAATCCAGAAAGGATTGGACATGTAAAATTTGTAGACAAATGATTTGTCAACATGTGATTGGTTAATTTAAATTTTGGAAATAAGATTGTGTTTGGATTATTTAATTTTGGAAAAATAAATTTTTCTCTCCTAATCTCAATAAGGTGCACGGTTTTTAGATAGGTGGAGGGAAAGAAAAATTTTGTTTCAAAATTATTCAAATAAATTCCTAACATTAAATTATTAATTGATTTAAATAATGGACATTATTTCATGTATTTTTCTTTCCTAATTAAAAGTGGTTCACGTTTTTTTGAGGAAAGGAAATTTGAAATATTTCATTGATTTAAATTAATTAATATGGTTAATGTTTATGGAAAATATTAATTCAAATAAGTGAATCTTATTTAAATTCAAAAAGGTTTAAAAGGAATTTGAATCTAGATAGGACTAGGATCTTTTGACTAGTCTAGATTCTTGATTTAAAATTTGAATCACCAATCTAGCTTAACAAACTCAATGTGGCCGAATTTTTTGAGGAAGATTTCCTTTTTGAAAAATGTTTTTAGGTTCAATGAATCTAGCCATAAAGCTGTATGATCTTTTGATTCAAAATTTATCCAGAAAAATAATAATAATTATTTTTTTTGAGATGAATTTTGAAAAAGGATTGGACTTCTATATAAAGGCTAGGGATTCATAAAAACTAATTTTTGGTAATTTTTCAAGAGCAAAAAACGTTTTTGGAGAAAAGCAAAAATTTAGTTTTTCCGGAACATAAAAAATTCAGCTATCTTGTGGGAATTAAAAAAGAGAGAAAATTCTATTGAACCAAAACTGAGAGGAAGGTTAAACCGAGTGATAATTTTCATTAGGAGGTTAACTGGTTCCTGTTTTGCAGTTTTGAAGGAAGAAGGTTGATCATATTCTCAACGAGGTACATCGGAATTGAGAAGGAGGGATCTAGACTTCGAAAAGCATTACCGGTCGCTTGGATCCATAGAACGTGTGCCCACACACACTCTGAGACGTGGAACTCGAGAATAATTGAGAAGACACGTTGGTCAAACGCTCTAGTAATTCTGGAATCCAAGAATAAAGGTACGCTTGATCATAAATTTAATTTATTGTTATATGCATCATGAGATTCTTTTCCGGAAACGGCATAAAAATTTTAAAACTTCCGCTGCGCCGTAACTCTGATTACCGATCCGATTTTCCAATGGATCCAAGCGACCGGTAATGCTTTTCGAAGTCTAGATCCCTCCTTCTCAATTCCGATGTACCTCGTTGAGAATTTGATCAACCTTCTTCCTTCAAAACTGCAAAACAGGAACCAGTTAACCTCTTAATGAAAATAATCACTCGGTTTAACCTTCCTCTCAGTTTTGGTTTAATAGAATTTTCTCTCTTTTTCTTTCTCACAAGATAGCCGAATTTTTTGATATTCCAGAAAAACTAAATTTTTTCCTTTTCTCCAAAACCTTTTTTTTTTTTTTTTGCTCTTGCAAAATTACCAAAAATTCAAAAATTAGTTTTTCATGAATCCCTAGCCTTTATATAGAAGTCCAATCCTTTTTCAAAATTCATCTTAAAAAAATAATTATTATTATTATATTTCTGGATAAATTTTGAATCAAAAGATCATACAACTTTAGGGCTAGATTCATTGAACCTAAAAACGTTTTTCAAAGAGGAAATTTTCCTCAAAAAATTCGGCCACATTGAGTTTGTTAAGCTAGATTGGTGATTCAAATTTTAAATCAAGAATCTAGACTAGTCAAAAGATCCTAGTCCTATCTAGATTCAAATTCCTTTTAAACCTTTTTGAATTTAAATAAGATTCACTTATTTGAATTAATATTTTCCATAAACATTAACCATATTAATTAATTTAAATCAATGAAATATTTCAAATTTCCTTTCCTCAAAAAAACGTGAACCACTTTTAATTAGGAAAGAAAAATACATGAAATAATGTCCATTATTTAAATCAATTAATAATTTAATGTTAGGAATTTATTTGAATAATTTTGAAACAAAATTTTTCTTCCCTCCACCTATCTAAAAACCGTGCACCTTATTGAGATTAGGAGAGAAAAATTTATTTTTCCAAAATTAAATAATCCAAACACAATCTTATTTCCAAAATTCAAATTAACCAATCACATGTTGACAAATCATTTGTCTACAAATTTTACATGTCCAATCCTTTCTGGATTGCATGTTAGAGAGTAACATGTCTTAATAGACATTACTAAATTCTATTTAAATTTACCGATCTCATAAGGAACAAATCCCGAGACGCTTTATGGAACTATGCGAGCTAATAGAGGGACCCGATGGAAATATGTAAAGAGGCTCCTATAATTGTGAAAAATTAATCCCAGATTAATTATTTATCAATTATCAACTTCAAAACTATTCCACTAAAAGTTTGAAGCTGAACTCCTGTTTACATACCGTATTACGAAAGCTCTATCACGTAGTGCTTCTTCCATGATTTATTCATCGCTTACTTAATCCCCATATGTCATCCATGATTGAATTAAGGACTTTTTCCGTTTTACCTTTTCAATCATTTTAACTTAAAGTTCCATTATTCTCTATTGAAAGAATCACCAATTATAAAACCATACAATTGGTAAACCACCAGAGAACACAAAGTAAACCGATGGCCAATATCTTGTTATGCTATCTTTCAATCCCCGAATAATGCCTTTAAGTAGATAACATTTACTATCGTTAAGATAGCTATGGATTCCGTATCTATGAATCTTGATTTCTCCATCCATAAGTCATGCACCCAAAACACAAGTATATTGACCATGAATTAACAGTGTCTCACATGTAGTGCATTAAAGTACAAAAGTCATGGATGCGAATTCAAGTAATCATTTTAGGATTAAGATTAATGCAGGATGATAATCAAAGTGTCATTGATTCTTATAAACGGAATTATTAAACCGAAACAATTAACACTTTAGGTCCAGTGCAATGTCATACCTCAATACTGGTATACATTAAAGTTTTTACTCGGAACCTATCCGATGGTCAAGACAAACCATCCCTCCAAGGAAGTAGACAACTTGTACAATCTTATCATGAATAAGATCCCCAAATCTTATTCCATCGATTGCGGACTATTTATTTAGACTGTTATCAAATTACCACGTCTTCTATGTATACCCCGTATACATATGGTAATCTGATATATATTACCAACAGTCAAGGAGTATTTTATGTTTGCTCAAAATAACCATACAATCAACAAATGAAAGTAAATAGGACACATCTTATTAAACATGAATAACCTCCTCTTATTAATATCAAAATGTCATATTTACAGAAAATCCATAATATTGATTTTCTATCCTTAGGGCACATTTTGATCCCAACAATCTCCCACTTGCCCTAAGCGAGTAAATGTGACATATTACGCATCCCCATGCCTTCAACGTGTTCTTCGAATCTTCTGGCCACCAAAGTCTTCGTGAACGGGTCAGCAAGATTGTCCTCTGATGCGATTTTGCAAACCGTCACATTTCCACTCTCAACAAAGCGTCTAATGATGTGATATTTTTTGTCAATGTGCTTACTCCTTTTATGATGTCTAGGATCCTTGGTATTAGCTACTACTGCACTGTTGTCACAGTAGAGCCTATAGCTTTATCCATACCAGGAACGACCTCAAGGTCACCAAAGAACCTACGGAGCCATACCGCTTCCTTTGATGTGATAATGGAACCAACCAGCAAAAAGCATTAAGGCTGCAAAAACCAATGCACCAATTGCAGTACAATAGAGTTGTAATTCACTAGTTATTCCAGATGCTCGCCAAAGCTGAAAAAAACCAGAGGTTATTTGTATTCCTCGGAACCCTCCGCCTAGCTGCCACATACTCGGCTTCCATGGTCGAGTCAGCAATGCAAGATTGCTTAATACTCCTCCACACAACGGCACCACCTCCAAGGGTAAAAACAGATCCTGAAGTCGATTTCCTTGAATCCTGATCTGATTGAAAATCAGAATCAGTGTATCCTCTAGGAACAAGGTCCTGACCGGAATACACAAGCATATAGTCCCTCGTTCTCCGTAGATACTTGAGTATATGCTTGACCGCACCCCAATGGTTCGGTCCCGGATTCGACTGATATCGACTTACCATACCAACCGCAAAACAAATGTCAGGCCTAGTGCATAACATAGCGTACATAAGACTACCTACTGCTGATGCATAAGGTACGTTTTTCATACACTCCCTTTCTTCCGATGTCTTGGGACAGTCATCTCTAGTAAGCTTGATTCCAATCCTGAAAGGTTGAGCACCTTTCTTGGAATCTTTCATAGAAAACCTCTCAAGTACTTTGTCAATGTATGAAGCTTGAGAGAGTGCTATCGTTTTGTTCTTTCTATCTCTAAAGAGTTGAATACCAAGAACATAACTAGCATCTCCTAAGTCCTTCATGTCAAACTGTTTGGCTAACCAAACTTTGACAGGTGATAATGTTGCCACATCGTTTCCAATAAGCAATATATCATCCACATAAAGTATAAGGAGAACCACTTTCTCATTCTTGATACATTTATAAACACATGGTTCATCAATGTTTTGTTCGAATCCATAGGTTTTGATCGCTTGATCAAACCTAATATTCCAAGAACGAGATGCTTGCTTTAATCCATAAATGGATTTAAGCAACTTGCATACTTTATCTTCTTGGCATTTTGCCTTGAACCCGTCTGGTTGTATCATATAGATATCTTCTTCAAGAGAGCCATTCAAGAAAGCTGTCTTGACATCCATTTGCCAGATCTCATAATCGAGAGCAGCCGCAATGGATAAAAGAATGCGGATTGACTTGAGCATTGCTACAGGCGAGAAGGTTTCTTCATAGTCGCTTCCTTCTTTTTGCGTATAGCCCTTCGCTACAAGTCTTGCCTTGAAAGTTTCCACTTTCCCATCCACACCTCTCTTCCTCTTGTATACCCACTTACACCCAATCGGTTTTATGCCTTGGGGTAAGTCTACAAGTATCCAGACCCCGTTGGAATCCATAGATTCCATCTCGGTGTTCATAGCTATTTGCCAAACACTAGAATTAACATCCTCCATAGCTTCTTTGTACGTAGCCGGATCATTATGTTCTATGGATTCTGCTTCAAAAACTTCACCATTGAACATGTACCTATCAGGATCCCTGATTATCCTCCCACTACGACGAAGCTCCCCTGGTTGTTGATTCTTTAGCGGTTTTTTCCACAGGGTTTTCTGTGACTTTAGGAACATCCAAACCCGAAGTCATCTCCTCAAGCACTACTTTGCTACGAGGTTTAAAGTCTTCTATGTAACTTTCCTCCATGAATGTTGCATGTGTAGAAACAAAGACTTTATTTTGCTTCGGATTATAGAACAGACCACCTTTTGTCCCTTTTGGATAGCCAACAAACAAGCACACTTCTGATCGCGACTCCAACTTCTTCGCTTCCTTATCTAGGACGTGTGCTGGACAACCCCAAATTCGAATATGATTCAAATTAGGTTTCCTACTCGTCCATAACTCGTAAGGAGTTTTAGGAACCGATTTGGAGGGAACGTTATTCAAAAGATAGCATGCAGTTTGTATGGCGTGCCCCCAAAATGACAAAGGTAATGTGGAGTAACTCATCATAGACCGGACCATATCCAATAGGGTCTTATTCCTTCTCTCAGCTACACCATTCTGTTGAGGAGTACCAGGTGCAGTTAATTGGGATTGTATCCCATTCTCTATCAAATATCCTAAGAACTCATCCGATAGGTATTCCCCACCTCGATCCGATCAAAGTGTCTTAATGGACTTGCCTAATTGTTTCTCCACTTTAGCCCGAAATTCTTTGAACTTGTCAAAGGCTTCGCTTTTGCGGATCATCAAATAAACATATCCATACCTCGAGTAATCATCAATAAAAGTGATATAATACTTATACCCAACACGTGCTTCTATGTTCATGGGACCACAAACATCCGTATGCACTAGTTCTAAAAGTGCCTCAACACAACTGTCCTTGGCAGCAAAATGCCGCTTAGTCATCTTGCCCTACAAACAGGATTCACATTGTGGCCAAGGTTCAACCTCATACAAGTCAAGGCATTCCTCCTTTACCATCCTTTGAATTCTGTTAAGGCTTATGTGACCAAGTCGTAAATGCCAAAGATATGATTTGTTAGAGTGAGAAGACTTATGTCTTTTAGAGTTCTTTTCCAATTCTGTATCAAGCAGTGAGTGCATCTTAGGTTTGATAAAATAAAGATTTCCATGCATCCATCCATTACAGATAAGAGAATTGTTTTTCCTAATAACAACTTTATTATTAAAAGAAACTGAATAAGAATCTTTAATCAAACAAGCTACCGAAATTAGGTTCCTCTTGAAACTAGGAACATAAAAACAATGTCTCAAAACAATAAACCTAAATTCATCAAAATAAAGATGCACTTCTCCCATTGCTTCAGCTCGCACCAACGTCCCATCACCGGTTCTTAACGTGAAGTTCTCCTCATGCAGACTTCTCGTTACCTTGAACCCCTGTAGAGAAATACAAATATGGTTAGTAGCTCCAGAATCTATAACCCAATTGTCCTTAGATTCTTCCACTAAACAACCCTCAAGATACAGAACATCGAAATTACCTTTTTGCTTTAGCATGGACAGGTATTCTCGACAATCCTTCTTGAAATGTCCTTTCTTCCCACAGTGAAAACACTTAACCTTTTTGGGATCCACCTTCTGCTTCTTAGTCTTAGTAGACTTCTTAATAGCAGGTGCATCCACAGCAGGTTTCTTCCCTTTGTTCTTCCCCTTTTCCTTCTTCCTTTTGGGATTAGGAGCAGGCGAACTAGGTTCAGCCACATTCGCCTCAGCCTTCGATCCAGAACCCTTAAAAATGTTCTAAAAGGCTTGCAACTCTTTCATTAATTCCGTTAAAGACATCTCCTTCCTGTTAAGGTTGTAAGATGCCTGAAACAAATCGAAATCCTTGGACAAGGTTTGGAAAACCATGACCAATTGAGTTGCAGAATCGATCTCAGCCCCATTTGTCTGAGCTTCAGACAAATAAGCCATGACTTTCATCATGTGCTCCTTGATGGGAGTTCCAACCTTCTGCCTGCAGTTCATGAGACCTTTGATAGCATCGGTCTTAGCCTGGATAGTTTGTCCACCAAACATTTCCTCCAGGTTATCCATGATCTGCCTAGCAGTTTGATGCTCTTCATGCTGTTTCTGGAGCACGTTAGACATGCTCGCCCGAATATAGCACATAGCACTTAGGTTGGAATTGTCCCAGCGCTCAAGCGCTACAAAATCCCTATCAGGAGCATCGATCGCAGGCGTGGGTGGTCTAGGTTGGGTTAGGATGAAACTGTGTTTCTCAAAGTTTAGGACGATAAGCAAGTTCCTTTTCCAATCATTAAAATTTTCGCCGGTTAATTTGTTTTGCGTAAGTATCACAGATAAAGGGCTCGACATTTTGATCTATAATAAGAAAACATGTAATAAGTACGAGCAAACATCCTATTAGTTTATAAAATATGGTTTTGTAATTAAACAAAAAGATCTATATGCAATCTAAATGTTTATGTGTAAAACCCTTAAAACACATACCTTACAACGATAATTCCTAGCTTCCGCTTTCTAAGCTACCGAGTGGTAGTCATAGAATAACTAGCCAAGAACACGGATCCCTTCCGATTAATACATATTTGTCCATGAAACAAATTCCATTAAATATATATTAACTATCGTTTATTTGGCCACTACTTTATATAACAGAGCCTCGAGGGAGGGTTAATAAATAAAGTAGCATGAGTGTGTAACCATCGTTTCCAATTTTGAATCCATATTTTACATCCGCCACCGAGGGGTGATCTAAACATAAAATATGCCCAAAACCGTTATCCTTTCGGAAATCCAAATCAGTGTGCGCTCTAGGTAAGATACCTATCCGAAGGGAATTCCCGGGTCAAAACCGAGTAGTAGGCACTACCATGCGTAACTATTGGACCAACGATGGAGGCCGTAGGTCTTAGTGTGTAAAACCTTCTCCCACTCAATCTTTTAAATTAAGGTTTTTGTTTTTCATGTATAAACAATATTTATTGAGTGGCACTCCCTAGTCTATATGGCATGTTTTTCAATACATCATGAAATAGTATAACATATTCATCTAGCAATTCATCATCTATGGTTTGCAAAATATGTAAACAGCCGTGGATCATGATTCCATCCTAGTGAAAAGAAAATTGCAAAATTTACAAAAATTAACCGAAACATATATCGGCCTTCATTTGTAGATCCATGCCTTGTATCCTTCTTCAATGTGTCTTCCTTCTCCAATGTCACATCTTTTTAAATTTAAATTTAAAATTTAAATTTCAAAAAAGATTATATGTGATTTTTAATTTAATCAAAATTATAAAATCTCAAAATTTAAATAAAAAAAATCCGGTTATTTAAATTTTAAAATTCAAAAATTTTGAAATTTCAAAATTTCAAATTTAAATTTCAAAAATTTAAAATTCATAATAATATCCATTAAATTTAAATTTAAATTTTTAATTTTGATTTCCAAATTATCAAGATCACATATCATTGGAAAATTAAATTTTCAAAAAGATTTTGTGATTTTTTTTTATTTTTTTTTATTTTTATTAAAAAAAAAGTTTTTTTTAATTAAAAAATTCCAAAAAATAAAAAATCACATCCTTTGAAAATTTACATACCTTCGTTCATCTTCAATCTCCTCGAATCCATTGTAGCCCGAATTTTACAAAAAAAAATTCCTACGCCGTTTCCGGCTTACAAAAATTCTAGGAATTGAAAGAACGACTTAGCGGTGATAATAGACCGCATCTATTACACTTGAAAAACCTAGATACAAATTCTAACCTCTATGGAATCATGACCGGCAAAATTGAACAAGCATCAAATATTATAAAAATAATATTAAGCATTCATTCATCCATACATCCATTCATAATATATTTAACATATTCAAAATAAAACCTAGAGTGCCAACTCTCTAAAATATTTCATTAATGTATAGAGAGAAATTTATTTGATCAAATAATTTATGTTATATACATGATCATGAGTTGGCTCTGATACCAGTTGTTGGAAAAATCGGATCGGTAATCAGAGTTACGGCGCAGCGGAAGTTTTAAAATTTTTATGCCGTTTCCGGAAAAGAATCTCATGATGCATATAACAATAAATTAAATTTATGATCAAGCGTACATTTATTCTTGGATTCCGGAATTACTAGAGCGTTTGACCAACGTGTCTTCTCTATTATTCTCGAGTTCCACGTCTCAGAGTGTGTGTGGGCACACGTTCTATGGATCCAAGCGACCGGTAATGCTTTTCGAAGTCTAGATCCCTCCTTCTCAATTCCGATGTACCTCGTTGAGAATATGATCAACCTTCTTCCTTCAAAACTGCAAAACAGGAACCAGTTAACCTCCTAATGAAAATAATCACTCGGTTTAACCTTCCTCTCAGTTTTGGTTCAATATAATTTTCTCTCTTTTTTAATTCCCAGAAGATAGCCAAATTTTTGATGTTCCGGAAAAACTAAATTTTTTCCTTTTCTCCAAAAACGTTTTTTGCTCTTGAAAAATTACCAAAAATTAGTTTTTATGAATCCCTAGCCTTTATATAGAAGTCCAATCCTTTTTCAAAATTCATCTCAAAAAAATAATAATTATTATTTTTCTGGATAAATTTTGAATCAAAAGATCATACAGCTTTATGGCTAGATTCATTGAACCTAAAAACGTTTTTCAAAGTGAAAATCTTCCTCAAAAATTCGGCCACATTGAGTTTGTTAAGCTAGATTGGTGATTCAAATTTTAAATCAAGAATCTAGACTAGTCAAAAGATCCTAGTCCTATCTAGATTCAAATTCCTTTTAAACCTTTTTGAATTTATATAAGATTCACTTATTTGATTTAATATTTTCCATAAACATTAACCATATTAATTAATTTAAATCAATGAAATATTTCAAATTTCCTTTCCTCAAAAAAACGTGAACCACTTTTAATTAGGAAAGAAAAATACATGAAATAATCTCCATTATTTAAATCAATTAATAATTTAATGTTAGGAATTTATTTGAATAATTTTGAAACAAAATTTTTCTTCCCTCCACCTATCTAAAAAACCGTGCACCTTATTGAGATTAGGAGAGAAAAATTTATTTTTCCAAAATTAAATAATCCAAACACAATCTTATTTCCAAAATTCAAATTAGCCAATCACATGTTGACAAATCATTTGTCTACAAATTTTACATGTCCAATCCTTTCTGGATTGCATGTTAGAGAGTAACATGTCTTAATAGACACTACTAAATTCTATTTAAATTTACCGATCTCATAAGGAACAAATCCCGAGACGCTTTATGGAACTATGCGAGCTAATAGAGGGACCCGATGGAAATATGTAAAGAGGCTCCTATAATTGTGAAAAATTAATCCCAGATTAATTATTCATCAATTATCAACTTCAAAACTATTCCACTAAAAGTTTGAAGCTGAACTCCTGTTTACATACCGTATTACGAAAGCTCTATCACGTAGTGCTTCTTCCATGATTTATTCATCGCTTGCTTAATCCCCATATGTCATCCATGATTGAATTAAGGACTTTTTCCGTTTTACCTTTTCAATCATTTTAACTTAAAGTTCCATTATTCTCTATTGAAGAATCACCAATTATAAAACCATACAATTGGTAAACCACCAGAGAACACAAAGTAAACCGATGGCAAAGATCTTGTTATACTATCTCGCAAGAGACCAAGAGTAGGCCGGAAGAAGTACTGATAGTCAAGGAGTTTATAGAGGTTTTTCCTGAAGAGTTGTCAGGACTGCCACCAGAACAAGAAATCTCTTTTGAAATCGAGTTACTTCCTGGATCGGCACCAGTATCCAAGGCACCTTATAGGATGGCGCCTGCCGAACTAAAGGAACTGCAGATTCAGTTGCAGGAGCTTCTGGACCGAGGATTCATTCGTCAAAGCTACTCACCATGGGGAGCCCCAGTTTTGTTTGTTAAAAAGAAGGACGACACCCTTAGGATGTTCATTGACTATCGGGAACTAAATAAGATAACCATCAAGAATAAGTATCACTTGCCTCGGATCGACGATTTGTTTGATCAATTAAGAGGAGCTTCAATTTTTTTGAAAATTGATCTACAATCCGGATATCATCAGCTCCGAATTAGGGAAGGAGACGTTCCCAAGACAGCCCTTCGTACGCGATATGGACATTACGAGTTCCTCGTTATGCCATTCGGATTGACAAATGCTCCAACAGCCTTTATGGACCTGATGAATCGAGTATTCAAGGATTACTTGGACAAGTTTGTTATCGTCTTTATAGATGATATCTTGATTTATTCAAGATCAAAGGAGGAGCATGAGGAACATTTGAGGATTGCTTTACGAATTTTAAAGCAAAACCAGCTCTACGCTAAATTCACAAAGTGTGAATTCTGGTTGGAAAAGGTCCATTTCTTAGGACACGTGGTCTTCAAGGAAGGTATATCTGTAGATCTGACCAAGATTGAAGCAGTGAGTAAATGGCCAGCTCCGAAAAACATCACCGAAGTACGTAGTTTCCTGGGCTTAGCGGGCTACTACCGACGTTTCGTCGAGAGATTTGCTAAGATTGCAGCGCCGCTCACCGCACTTACACGGAAAGGAAAGAAGTACGAATGGACGGCAAAGTGTGAAGAACACTTCCAAGAGCTGAAAAGTAAGCTGACTAGTGCTCCGATCCTCACAATTCCAGATGTGGAGAAAGGGAACTTCGTGATATACAGTGATGCTTCCAAGATAGGATTAGGAGCCGTTCTCATGCAGAATGGAAAGGTGATCGCTTATGCTTCACGACAGCTTAAGGATCATGAGAAGAGCTATCCGACGCATGATTTGGAACTTGCGGCGGTAGTATTTGCGCTCAAAATTTGGAGACACTACCTTTACGGTACTAAGTGTGAAGTTTACATGGATAATCAGAGTTTGAAGTATATCTTCACAGAAAAGGAGCTTAACATGAGACAAAGAAGATGGCTCGAACTGGTGAAAGATTATGACATAGACATCCGTTATCATCCAGGGAAGGCTAACAAAAAAGCCGATGCCCTTAGTCGGAAGTCGTCTTCCTCGTTGATTTCAATACAGTCGTTGATCGAACCTCTTTAGAAGGAGCTAGTAGAAGCTGGAATAGAGCTTATCACGGGAAGTTTAGCTGCCCTAACCTTCCAACCTACCATTTTGGATGGCATGAAGGAGCGACAAGAAGGAGATGCCTCGCTGCTTAGGACAAGAAACGAGGTCTTGGAAGGAAAGGAGTTGGATTTCAACATATCGGATGAGGGCATACTCTATCGGAAAAATAGATTATGCATTACTAACGAGGACGAGTTGAAGGAGAAAATCATGAAGGAGGCTCATGAGACTCCATATTCCGTTCATCCAGGAGCCACAAAGATGTACCAAGACTTGAAGGAAAGTTTTTGGTGGCCTAGAATGAAGAATGATGTTGCTACATTTGTCAGTAAATGCCTTACGTGTCAAAGGGTGAATGCAGAACACCAACGTCCAGGAGCAGAATTGCATAAAATTTCCATCCCATAATGGAAATGGGACCAAGTGACCATGGATTTTGTATTTGGTCTACCCCGAACTCCCAGTGGCAATGATGCTATTTGGGTGATTGTTGATTGTTTGACGAAATCTGCACACTTTATCGCTATTAAGCTTAACTTTTCAGTAGACCAGCTAGCAGAATTATATGTTGCGCAGATCGTTCGCTACCATGGGATTCCAAAGGTAATCATCTCCGATAGTGATGGTCGTTTCACTTCTAAGTTTTGGAGAAGTGTACATCAAGCAATGGGTACCAAGCTTATTTTTAGTACGGCTTTTCACCCTCAAACGGATGGACAATCAGAAAGGACCATGCAGACCCTAGATTATATGTTACGAGCGTGCGTGATAGACTTCAAAGGAACTTGGGATAAGAAGCTTCCTTTGATTGAGTTCTCGTACAACAATAGTTTCCAAGCATCAATTGGAATGGCTCCTTATTAAGCCCTGTATGGGAGAAGGTGTAGATCTCTAGTCCATTGGTACGAGACAAGAGAGAAGGAACTTGTATCCATGTATTTTATTCGAAGAACCACTGAGGCCGTAAAACTTATACGTCAACGGATGAAAACTGCATTTAGTCGACAAAAGAGCTACGCCGACAAACGCAGAAGGCCTCTGGAATTCCAAGTAGGGGACTTGGTTTTCCTCAAAGTTGCTCCATTCAAAGGAGTTATGAGATTTGAAAAGAAGGGGAAATTAAGTCCAAGATACATAGGGCCATTCGAAATAGTTTCCAAGCATCAATTGGAATGGCTCCTTATTAAGCCCTGTATGGGAGAAGGTGACAATAGTTTCCAAGTATCAATTGGAATGGCTCCTTATTAAGCCCTGTATGGGAGAAGGTGTAGATCTCCAGTCCATTGGTACGAGATAAGAGAGAAGGAACTTGTATCCATGTATTTTATTCGAAGAACCACTGAGGCCGTAAAACTTATACGTCAACGGATGAAAACTGCATTTAGTCGACAAAAGAGCTACGCCGACAAACGCAGAAGGCCTCTGGAATTCCAAGTAGGGGACTTGGTTTTCCTCAAAGTTGCTCCATTCAAAGGAGTTATGAGATTTGAAAAGAAGGGAAATTAAGTCCAAGATACATAGGGCCATTCGAAATACTGGAAAGAATTGGTAACGTGGCCTATAAGTTGGCTTTGCCCCAAGAGTTAGCATATGTACACAATGTATTTCATGTGTCGATGCTAAAGAAGTACATCCCGGATCCATCACATGTATTAGACCACGAACCAATTGAGGTTCACGAGGATTTGACGTATGAGGAGAAGCCGGTACGAATCTTGGCACGAGAAGAAAAGGTACTAAGAAACAAGGTTATACCTTTAGTTAAAGTCCTATGGCGAAATCATGAGATTGAGGAGGCAACATGGGAACGCGAAGAAGATATGAAGAAGAGCTACCCCGAATTGTTCTAATTTTCGAGGACGAAAATTCTTTAAGGAGGGTAGGTTGGAATGACCAAAATTTTTACGGACTCATGATTTCCTTGTACATAAGAAATTCAAGTTCGTACCATGTATTTATGTGACATTTTATGAAAATTATGAATATCAATACAAAATTCATAATTTTATCAGTATAGGTTGAGTTTTCGATAACTTAACTATGAGACTCCATAATAGGCCTTTTAAGGAAAAAGGCATGACGAAATTTCATGAATTCATGTTGGTCAAAGTTTGACCGAAAAAGTCAAAGGTTGACCAGAAAAGTCAAAGATAAGACGGTACTGTGATACGATAAGCAGTATGGGAAATATACTGCCAAAAACCGTCTTTACGGACAAGATAGTATAATTAAGATTTAAAACCACCATAGAAAAATCAAGCACCTAATATAGGGTATTAAGGGCCAAATAGCTTTAAATAAAAGAAAAATTTATATACAGTCCAACAATACACAGATAAATTTTGGACTGCAGTTCAGTATAACAGTACTGAATTGTACTGTGTATTAGTGAACACAGTATTGGAAATATCTGTGTTAACTTAAAAATGTACTGCATATTAAGGAACAAGCCAAACAAGGCCTTATGATGACATCACCCAAGCTTGGAATTATGACAACATTTATTAATTGAAGAAAAATTTTGTGGGAAAAAAATCCAATTCTTGCCACCTAGCAACATAATGGCCGGCCACTTGGAGGGCCTTTGAGCAAAATTTTGTGCAATTATTTTTGCTTCAAGGGTTTTTAAGCAAATTTTGGATTAAGAATAAATCCAAAATTAAATTAATTTCTACCTATAAATACCTCAAAGGGGGGGGGGGGGGGGGGGGGGGCGGATTTTTGGACCAAAAATTGAGAAAATCTAGCCAAACTCTTGTAAAATTTTCTCTCACACTCTTCCTCTCCAAAACCGAACCTAAGCCAAGAGAGAAAAAAAAATATAAACCCTAGAGCAAGCTAATAGGGTGGTCGGATTTTGTTGAACCACAAGCCAAAGGTTGAAAATTTTTAGTGCCCATTGGAGAGGAAAACCGGTTGTGGTGGCAGCGAAGGAAAAAGGGAAAAAGTTTTGGGATCCAAGCTTGAGAACCCAATTCCAAACCCTAGAGGTAAACCTTCAAACCCTAAGCTTTTAAATTGAGCTTCAATTTGGGAAATTTAAGTGTATTTCAAGCATTGGATGTAAGAGCATAAGCTCAATTTAATTTTTATGCCCTAATTTAGAATTTTTAGGTTGGTGCTTGAATTTATGGTTTAGGTGGTTTTATTTACTAAGTCATGCATGATTTTATGCTTTGGTTGCATGCTAAGGTTATATGTCCCCGGGTATGTTTCAGTTTGTGTTTGATTATGCATGCCAAGTGTTTGATGTAATGATTGTTAATGAATGTTTATGTAATGATGGTATGGAACGTTAGAAACCGCTGCATAATTGATATTAGGCTCCCGCTATGGGCGGTTGAGGTAGTGTACGCGTATTTGGATGTAAAACCAAGTTAAGAGCAAAACTGCCAGTTTTCGGGTAAATAGAAATGGATTTCTAAAAACTGTAGAGGAAATAGGAAATTCCTGCACAAGATTTTCTAAAACAATGCAGGAAAACTGTATTTTTGCACCAACACCAATGTTTTGATTGTGAAAACTGTTCCAAAAGCAGTTTTCAGCCCTTAATGATTTTTATAAAATTCCACTTTGAAAACCACGAATTTTTAAGTTAAACAAAAGATTTTTGGCCAAATTCTCCAAATTGGATTTTAAAAGCCAAAGTTAAGTAACAAGACAATGACGGATAGTAACCGGGAAGGATACCCGAGTTACTAGGCTTGACCCAAAAGCCCAAGTCTGACCCATAGAATGTTGACTTTGGTTGACTAAGTTTGACCACCTCAAGGGTTACCCTATGTAACCCAATAAGATATCATGTGTTTAATTGGGGGACCTATAACTAAGATTGTGCATGAATGTTGGATAGGTCACCAACATTTTATAGGATCCTTATCCTATGTGCTTTTTAATAGCAGGAAGTAACCTGCAGTTGCAACCTGAGTCGGAGCAACGAAACCCAAGATATAGCATAACAGACAAGTACAGACCTCACCTACAGTATGGAAAATAGCAAATACTATTTTCAAGTATACATACTATGTTATGTTATGCTATGATATGTGATGCCATGTTGTAATGTGCTAAGTTATGCTATGACATGTTATGCCATGAGAAGTTATTCCATGTTTACAAGAATGCCATGTTTACAAGAATGTCATGTTTACAAAAATGCCATGTTTTCAAGAATGCCATGTTTGCAAGAATGCCATGTTTTCAAAAATACCATGTTTTCAAGTCAAGAATGCCATGTTTTTAAGAATGCCATGTTTTCAAAAATGCCATGTTTTCAAGTCAAGAATGCCATGTTTTTAAGAATGCCATGTTTTCAAGAATGCCATGTTATGGCAAACGTTAAGTATGATATGATATAGTGACATCATGAGGCATGTTCACTAATATTAAACCACATGGTAAGATAAGACAAGCAATGTGTCGTACCAACCTCCCGTGATCGTGGAGGATACATGTTTAAGTCAAGTTATGATTATTAACCTCTCGTTGATGCGTGAGGGCCAAGTTTATGATTCCCAGAACTGTTAGGGCCTTGCAAACCCTAGCTTTGTCTGGAGGCTGCGCGCTTTTGGTACGTACACTATGGGCCCACATGTTAAGACAAGATAATAAGTTCAAGATTGAGTCTATATTAAAGCATAAGACATTCAAATCAATCATAAGTGGTTCATGCATAAGTTACATGATGATTGACATGTTTTTAAGATGCTTGAAATGTTTTGTGAGATATATTTGTACTTGCTGGGCGAAAGCTCATTGTATATTTCATACTGTAGGTAAGAAGCCTACAGCTTAAGTGGTGGGCCATACGGACGATGCAACGGGTGAAGGGCGGTGTGAGATACCACTACGCAAAATTTTTCGCAACCACTTTTGAGTTAATATGTATATATCTCAAAAGTAAATTATGTTATACAGTATGTATGAAGTTTGAAGACTTGAGAATGTAATTTTCAGTATAGTATGCATGCATGACAAGTTTTTCCCTACAAGATAATCTGTATAATTATGTTTTAATAAAAAATTTAGTCTCAAATTTTCAAGTAAGTTAAGCACAAGTATGTATGGTGTCGACCCGGCTTGGGAAGTCGGGGCGTCACAGTGTACCACTCCTCTTCAGTTGCCACTCAACCTTGATTGCCATATGCACCAAATCCACCAATTCCACATAATGATGCAGCTCGATGGTGTTAGCTGTAATGCCCCAACCATCCACGTAGGACCGACCACGCGAATGTGGGCTGTTACTTGACTTACTTAGCTTACTTATCTTAAACTTACCCCATAATCTAGAGTAATTTTTTTTTTCATATATAGAACATAAAACCTTAAACTTGAACATAAACATAACTTAAACTTATTCTCATACATAAAACTTAACTTATTCATATGTACTCACTCAAGTACTGCGCTTTCACACCTTATCGAAAGCTATCATACTTAATCCGTGGACCAGACCCGACCTAATGCGGATCGGTACAACATGAGGCAACTCACTTGCCATACATACTTAAACTTTTCCTTATCCATACCATCATAACATAACATAAACATAATTTTCCAAAACCCGTGGCGGTGTCCATCCCACATTTCACAGTCCGCAGCGCCCTCTCCACAGTCTTTCATCAAGTATTGCCGTTAGGTTGCTTACCTACAGCATGAACGTAAGTAATGAGCTTATGCCCAGTAAGTACAATATTCAATCCGCAATGCATATGTAAGTGCAAGATGCATGAACTGATTATGATTTCTTATGAATCAATTATGGTTCCATATTTTAACTTAGTTCTTTTTCCTTACATATAATGCGTGCACGTACTGTGGTACATAACCATGGAGTGATTGAAGACAGCCAGTCTGTACCAACTCAAACCATGAAACAAATCGTTTAAAATGGAGTAGTTGAGGCAGCCAGTCCAATCCAACTCAAACCATAGAACATACTGTTTAAACCCGCCTTTGTGACAAGTCAGTACGACACAACAATCTTAACTTGTCTTATATCATATCTTAAAAACTTATTCTTACCATGTGATTCAATATCCGTGAACATGCTTCGTGATGTCATGATATCAAACATGTAACATAACATACATCATTCATAGCATAAAACATCGTATCATAGCATACTTCATCATAACATACTACATCATACCATAACATACCATAACATACCATAACATACTACATCGTAACATAACATACCGCATCGTATCATAAAACATCATAACATACAAATCATGTAAATCAATTCATGATTTCTAAAAAAAACACGTCATGCAACAAAACATGTTGTTCATGCTGTAGGCGGAGTTGTACTTACTTGGATTCCTACGCTCTTGGTTTATCGTTCCAACATGGCACGACAACAGTTCATACTCCTGTTTCCAAATAGGGTATAAGATAAGAATTATTTACATTCTATCTTACCATAAATCATAATTATTAAATGTTGGTATCCCAACCAACAATCATGGGTAATCCTAGTTATATGTCCCCCAAAATCTACTAAAGAGAACTCAGTCGGTTACTAGCTGTAACCTTAGGGCTCATGGCCCAACCAGACATAAACAGTAACTCGTTAGGCTACTATTCTTACTAAGGCCTTATCACTTTTTGAGTAACACCCTACTAGGTTACTATCGGTAACCATAGGGTAAGGCCTAACCCAATAACTTGGGTATCCTAACTGGTTACTATAGGTTATCCTTTTTGCATTAATTCTTATACAAACCATATTCTCATATAACCATAACTTATAAGTAAAGACAGTTAAAAACTGTCAATTTTGAAAACCATTCTTAAAAATAGTTTCTTAATTAAAATATCCGTGCATGTGCAAGGATTTCTTGGTTTTGCGCTGTTTTTCTGAAAATCCTGCGCAGGAATTTCCTATTACCTGCACAGTTACGGAAAATCAAGTTTTACTTAAAAATCTGCTTTGAATATGGGAAAACTTTCTGCATGAAAGTTTTAGATCTTGAAACATACAACAACTTTTGTTCTTTACACAAAACCCAGTTCTGTAATTAACTTAGTCATGTTTGAGGTTGACTCCTGTTGGCCGTGCACATTGATACCACACTGGGTCTGGGCAGACCCGGCTCGGTTTTTCATAAAAACAGTGGCCATTGAAACCTTAATTTTGAAAACTTTCCACGTTTTTCACTAGGAAAAACCCTTCTCTACAACTCTTCAGTTTTAACTTTCATCAAATTCGGCCTATAAGGGCCTCAAATCCGGCTTTCCAGAAAACTGGCCAGTTTTACCCGAACTGGCAGTTTTCTTACTTAAATTCATTTTACGTCCTAATTCTCGCATTCTACCTCAACCGGCTGCAGCCGAGAGCCTATACCAGTCATGCAGCATTTTTATAACGTAAAGTTTCATTAAACACATAACCAATCATGCTCATGCAAACCTTTGGTGATTTTGCACCAACTAGAGTTTGCATAAGTTTTAGGTTGCATAATCATTCAACAACATACCAAAAGTTAACATACATAACCTACAACATACATAAACATATTGGGGACATAAAACCCCTATCATAAAGCATGGCAGCAACCTAGAATCATGCAATTCTAACCACATATCATGCAAAGCATATTAATCAAAACCACATGAAAAACCTAATCAAGATCACATAATAACCTAAGCAAGCATAAATCATAAAATTCTAAACTAAAGCATTGGAAATAAAGTGAGCTTATGCTCTTACTATCCAAGCTTTAAATACACTTAAATTTCCAATTGCAACATAATTTAAAGGGCTTAGGGTACCAAAGAAATTTTACCTTAATCAACCACCAAATTTGAACTAAATTTGGTTCATCCTTTCCTTCCCTTGCCACCTACTAGAACCGGCAGCTTCCTTGCTTGGTGGGTTTCCGAATTTTCAGCCACCCCTTGGAGCTTCACCCAAGAATCCGGCCATCACTTTTGGCCCTTTTTCTCTCCACCACAGCCGGCCTTCCTTGGCTAGGTGGGTCTCCAATTTTTCGGCCACCCTTGGTTGGTGTTCCACCAAAATCCTGTGATCACTTTCACTTCCTTTCTTCTCTCTGTTTTTTTTTTCTTTTTCTTTTTCTTTCTTTCTTCTCAAGCAAAACCGACCACTCTATGGGTTTGTTCTCAAAATAGAATTCGGTTCTAATGGGAGGGAGAAGAGAAAAGAAAGAGCACTTGAGAATGAACTAAACTTTTGTGAAGTTAACTTACAACCCAATTTATAGTGGAAATTTCCTAATTTCCATAATTATTTTTTTAACTCCAAAACTCTTCTTGAATTTGCATGAGAGTCCTTAATGAACAACACCTCTGCTCTTTGGTCCTCCTAGGTGGCCGGCCATGCATTGGTTGTGAGCCAAAGATGGCTTGTTCAACAAGCTAACTTGTTCACCAAGCAACCTATGCTTACCTCACCTTGATGACATCATCATGCTTGCATCACTTGCTTACATCACTTGCTTACATCATATTTTTCCAAAAATTACACTTTAACCCCCAAGGAAAAAATATTTACATTTTAGTCCCTGTGAGGTGGCGACTAAAGTGGAGCCACTTGGCTTCTAATTCATACATAATGGTCCACTTAATTCCCAAAAATCCCTAAATATAGAGATACAGTCCATTTCCTTACTAACTTAAATAATACTAATACTGTTTTTCACTAAAACAGTATTATTATACTAAACTACAGTCCATAATTCCTCCACATAAAATTGGACTGCGTAAAGGATTTTTCTTAGGACTTAAAACCATTTAGTCCTTCATGTCCTCACCAATGAGCTTAAATTTTCTTCTAGGGTCGTCTTGAACCTTATTCTTGCTTAATCGTCCGTAACGACAGTTTTTTGCAGTATAGTTTCCATACCGATAAATTACACTGCAGTATCATCTTGGTCAAACTTGGTCAACCTAAAGTCAATATTGGTCAACTTTGACCGGAATAAAAGTCAAAATTATTATTTTGCCCTTTTTCCCAAAAAGGCCTATATTTGCCTAAGCAAACTATTTTTGAGTCTCGTAGCTAATTACCGAGAACTCAAACATATACTGATATTCAACTTAGATCATGAGCTTCATATCGTCATACATAATTAAGTCTTAAATTTTCCTTGTCTCAAAGGAAATCATAGATTCATCGTAATTTCGGGTTCTTACATTAGCAATCTCTCGGTTTAAATCATTCAAAAATCTGGCCATCGTCGCATCCTGATCCTTTTCCATGTTGGCTCTAATCATCGCTATCTCCATCTCTTTATAATATTTATGAACACTCCTATTACCTTGATGGAGACCTTGCGGCTTCAAGTAGAGATCCCGGTAGTAGTGACTCGGTAAAAATCATCGTCTCATCACTCTCTTCATCTCATCCCAAGTTTCAATATTGATGCACAACTGATCCCACCATACAATAGTATATCAGTAAATTCAATTGCGGCAAGTTTTACCTTCTTTAGTTCGGAGTAGTTGTGACAATCGAAAACCAGCTCCATCTTCTTTTCCCACTCGAGGTATTCTTCGGGATCACTTTTTTCTTAAAACGCAGGAATTTTCATCTTAATACTTCCCAAGTTATTGTCTACCCAGTTCCTAGCTTCTCCATCCCTGTCGTATCTCCTACGGCTGCCCATTGAAATCCTATCAAATTCCTCATCTAGATCGTCCCCTTCAAATTCCCAAATCCTTAACTTCCCTTTGGTGCAATCAGTGCCTCCTTGGAGCGCTCGGAGCAACTGGTGGCTCTCCCAGTTTTGTTCCCTCTTCTACCCTATCCAACCTCTCATGTATATGCTCCAACTCCACCCTCATCATCCGTCTCATCTCCCCCAATAACGCTTACATTTGCAGGTTAGGAAGATTGGTTGGTGGAAGGTCTTCGTTTATGTTATTCTCTTGATCTTGCGAAATGATTGAAATCTGCAAACGAGGTTAAAACAGTATGGAAAAATAAAAAACAAGGACCTCACTATATTCTCTCACGTGTTTCGCTCGAAGAATAATTTACTCAAATCCACTCGTGTTTCACTCAAGTTAATTGGCTTTTACCCTCTAACACTTTCACACGCTCTGCCTTTTTCCACTTGTATTCTTCTTTTAGTTCTTTCAAAACTAATCGAACAATAACAAAAAGGATTCAAGAAGGAATTCATGATGAGGAGTAAACCAAATGGATCAAATTTTGTCACGGATGTTGTCGTTTTTTTTTTTTCGCTTCTTCTCTTTGATTTTACAGAAACAAGCAGAAAGGGCAGGAAATAAGAACATCAAATTTTGAAACCACCAGATCCTAATTCACGTTTCTAGGATTTGTAAACCTTGTGGGAATTGGATTAGGGTTTCTAATTCCGGAAAGAACTCAATCTCAAAGAAAGTAATCCAACTCTGAATCAAACACTAATATCACTTATTTAAGGAGAGAACAAACGGATTTAGTGCAACAAATTTTTTTTTTCTTACTCAAATGTGTAACGGCTCGACTTCCACGTAGGGCCGTTACCATGCTTGCTTAACTTAAACGTTAGTCTTAATTACTTAACCTTACAGAAAATTTCAGAATAAATTTTTTTTTCTTTTAAACTTTAATTTTAAACTTACAACTTGAAAACATCACATATGTAACATGGTACATATTCTTTAATCATACATATACAACTTCATGATTTAAACAGTTTGCGGAAAAACTTGCGTAGTGGTATCCCACACCGCCCTTCACTTGCTGCATTGCCCCCATGGCCCACCAAGTAAAGCTGCAGGCATCTTACCTACAGTATGAAATATACTGATGAGCTTTCGCCCAGTAAGTACAAACATAATCTCACAAAAACATGTCAAACATCATGTAATTTATGCATAGTCCATTTATGATTGATTAAGAATGTCTTATGCTTCATTATTAACTTGAACTTATTATCTTGTCTTAACATGTGGGCCCCTAGTGTACGTACCAAAAGCGCGCAATCTCCAGAAAGTTAGGGTTTGCAAGGCCCTTAACAATTCTGGGAATCATAAACTTGACCCTCACGCATCAACGAGAGGTTAATAATCGTAACTTGAACTTGAACATGTATCCTCCACCTAACGGGAGGTTGGTACGTCACCTTACTTGTCTTATCTTGTGACTTAATATGTTCTTACCATGTGGTTTAATATTAGTGAACATGTCTCATGATGTCACTATATCATAACATATACATACACATGGCATATCTTAACATAACATGGCATATCATAGCTTAGCATGGCATAAAATAGCTTATCTTGGCTTAACATAGCATAAAATGGCATAACTTGACATAACATAGCATGACATCACATAACTTGGCATAACATGGCATAACTTGACATAACATAGCATGGCATCACATAACTTGGCATGACTTGAAAACACGTCCTATACTTGAAAATAGTTTTTACTATTTTCCATACTGTAGGTGAGGTTTGTACTTACCTGACATCCTACGCTTTTGGTTTGTCGTCCCAATCATGATACGACAACAGTTCATACTCCTGTTTCCAAATAGGGTGTAAGATAAGGGTCACTTACATTCTATCTTACCATAATTCAAAATCATTAAATGTTGGTATCCTAACCAACATTCATGAGTGACCCTAGTTATAGGTCCCCCACATCTTCTAAAGATAACTCGGTCGGTTACTAGCCGTAACCTTAGGGCTCATGGCCCAACCAGACATAAACAGTAACTCATTAGATTACTAATCTTACTAAGGCCTTATCGGTTTTAGAGTAACACCCTATTAGATTACTATCGATAACCATAGGGTAAGGCCCAACCCGATAACTCGGTATCCTAACCGGTTACTAAAGGTTATCTCTAGTAAACACCGTATTTTAATACAATCATAACTTTTAAGTAAAGACAGTTAAAAACTGTCAAACTTTGAAACTATAAAAACAGTTTCTTAATTTAAGTGTCTGTGCATGTGCAGGGATTTCCTGTTTTTGTACTGTTTTCTGAAAACCCTGTTCAGGAATTTCCTATTACCTACACAGTTTTGGAAAATCAGGATTTTATATTAAAATCTGCTTAGATACTGGGAAAACTTCCTTCATGAACGTTTTAGATCTTGATAAATACTACAACTTTGGCTCTTTATACAAAACCCAGTTCCGTCATTAACTTAGTCATATTTCCATTTGAAACCTGCTGGCCGTGCACACTGATACCACACCGGGTCTGGGCAGACCAGGCTCGGTTTTTTATAAAAACAGAGGCGATTGGAGCCTTATTTTTGAAAACTTTTCATGACATCCACTAGGAAAACCCTTCTCTACAACTTTCATGTTTTAACTTTTTCCAAATTCGGACTCTAAGGACCTCAAAATTTTGTTTTCATAAAACTGCTCAGTTTTACCCAAAAACTGGCAAATTTCATTTTTGAGGGTTCTAACGGAAAATTACGCGCACACTACCTCAAACGGTCATAACCGTGAGCCTACATCAAGCATGCAGTGCTTTCTAACGTAAAACATACATCCATACATCATCCAAATATTCTCATGCAAAGGCAAACCCTTGGGTGTTCTTGCACCAAGCTAGGGTTTGCAAAAATTTTGGTTTACATAATCATTCATCATTCAAGCTTCTAATATAGCTCAAACATAAACATGCATAACCTACAACTTCTTAAGCATATTGGGGACATATCACAAACACTTTAAAGGCATGCATGCAAACCCTAATAATCATGCAAGCGTATTATTAAAACATGCACCAAAACATAAATTGAGACCTTGAGACCCTAATCAAGCACATAACCAAGCACTAAACCCATTGTATAAAAGAATGAGCTTATGCTCTTACATAACCAACTTGAAAATACACTTAAATCTTCAAATTGAAGCTCAAATCAAAAAGCGTAGGGCCAAGGGAGATTACCTTGATTCAACACAAGGTTGGTGCTAGGTTTTGGGTCTAAACTTTGTTTCCCCTTGCTCTTCACCATAGCCGGCCTTCCCCTCCAATTGGGGTTCCAAATTTTCGGCCATAATCACATGAAAAACATACACATAAGCATCTTACTCCAAACTTAATAAAAGACTTAGAGGTTTAGAGGGTTTACCTTAGTTATTCAAGGGTTTGGCTAGATTGGTTCTAACTTTTCCCCTTTTCCTTGCCACCTTCCACAACCGGCCTTCCCCTCCAAATGGGGTTCCAAAATTTTTGGCCACTCAACTTGAGCTCCCCACCAAGTCCGGCCACCACCACCAAGCTTTCTCACTTCACTTTTTTTTTTTTTTTTTCTTTCTTCCTTACTAGGGTTCGGATTTCTCAAAGAAAGGGTGAGGGAAAATTTTGCCATAATTTTGGGGTATTTCCACATTTTTTGTGAGCAAAAACCGCCCCCCTTTCACCTATTTATAGGTGATTTGAACTTTTCAAAATTGCCAAAAAGTCCTTGAACTAGGATTTATTTTTATTCCTAAAATTGCTAATTGGTCCTTGAAACAAAAATATTTACTAAAGAACCCCTACATGTGGTGGCCGGCCATTGCTTGTCTTGGAGCCCAAGTTTTGCTTACATCATGCTTACATCATCATGCTTACATCATCATGACATCATCAATCTTACCTCATCATGATATCATCAAGCTTACATCATGCTTACATCATCCTTACTAAATTTTCTAAAAATTACACTTTGGCCCCTAAGGATAAAATATTTACAATTTAGTCCCTACGGGTGATCGGCTAAGATAGGATAGAGCCACTTGGCTTCCAATTCTTGCATAATTATCCACTTGATTCCAAGAATCTATTAACATAATTATGCAGTCCATTTCCTTACTAACTTCGATAATATCAATACTGTTTTGTCCTAAAACAGTATTATCATACTGAATTGTAGTCCAAAATCTATCTACATAAAATTGGACTACGTATAAATTTTTCGTAGAAATTGAAACTATTTAGTCCTTATTGCTTCAAATATTGTGCTTGATTTTTCTAGGGTGGTCTCATAGCTTATTCTTGCTTATTCGTCCTTAATGACGGTTCACCGCAGTATAGTTTCCATACTGTTTATTATACTGCAGTACCATCTCAGTCAAACCTTGGTCAATCTAAAGTCAACCTTGATCAACTTTGACCGGAATAAAAATCATAAATTCCTGTCATGTCCCTTTTCTCAAAAATGCCTTATGCTTGACTAAGCAAACTATTATTGAGTCTCGTAACTAATTAAACGAGAATTCAAACATATACTGTTTTTTTTTTTAAACTCTGATCATATTTCAGACTTAGATTCTCCTTGTATCTACGGAAATCACAAGTCATCAAAATTTAGGGTTGTTACAAAATGATTGTAGGAAAACGAATTTAAAGAACAATCCAAACAAGAACTAGAATCAAAATAAAAGGATAGGAAATCTAGCCAATTGGTTTTTTTGTTTTTTTTTTTTTCTGGGATTTTTTTCTTTGATTTTGTGGAAAGAAGCAGCAAAAAACAAGAAATAAAAGAATCGGATGTAGAAACCCAAATTCACGTTTTTTTTTTTAAATTTTTTTAAGGGTTTGTAATCTTAGTAAAAATCAGATTATGGTTTCAATATCCAAGAAGACCTCAAACCGGAATTTCAGTAATTTTTTTTTTAGGACGAATTTAAGAAAAGAAAAACAAGGAAAGGATAGGCAAACCGGAGGAACCTAGGCTCTGATACCAACTGATACGAACCACGTCAACAATATGACGAAACCTGATACCAAATCTAGAAATAACAACCCAAGATCTTTCAAGTTTGATGGAAACCGCGACCCGTTGCTTAGCGAAGCAAGAACCTTGGTATTGTGAAGATGCCACAAACGGTTATGGAAGTATGTTTGATAAGTCGATTTGAACGCCACAAGGAATTCTTGATAAGTTCGAATAAGTTTCTTCAAGAAGTCAAGAAGAATAACTCACAATACGAATAAACATCAAAATCTTATTTCCATCATCTGAAATCAGCCTTATATAGGCAAAGTTACAATTTGTAAAATTCCTAATCTACCCATAACATAAAAAAAAGGACCAAGATTATCTAGAAAGAATCAGATACTAAAATTCAAAATTTAAATTAAAACTTAAACTAAATAAGATCACAAATAAATCAAATCTTGATAAGATATTTTAAACTTCTTGAATCTTGTCTTGCACTTTGAACTTTTTCAAAACTTTAAAACATAATCTTTTGACTTGATTCTTTGTTGGAACATGCCCACATCAGCTTGAGTCCTTCTTGCACGTTTATCCACATGGTGGCTCAATGGACGTGTATGGCTGATTGGCTCGGATCCACTTGAATGAGTAAAATAAGCCTTTGTTCACCCTTAGTAGTGAATACACTCTCTTCATGTTAACCCTCTGGACAAAGTTATTCAGCACTTCTTTAAGTCTTTTAGCTCGAGCCCTTGTCACCGGACCAACTGGAACTTGAATTGGTTCGTGAGAATTTCTTTGGGTGTTGATGTCCTCATCATTCCCCACTCTTGAGAAGAATTTGTCCTCAAATCATTAGCTACATCAAAAGGACTCGAGTCAGCAACATTGAAAGTAGCACAAACATTGTACTCTCCAGGAAACTTAAGTCTGTAGGAATTGTCATTTATCCGTTCTAGCACTTGAAAATGACCATCTCCTCGGGGCTGCAACTTAGAACGTCCTTGTGTCGGAAATCTTTCTTTCCTCAGGTTCAAAGACCAGCCTGTGACGTCCCTTGTTAGCTTGCTTTATGTATTGTTCGATTCTCCTCTCTATGTTGAGCTGTTTTGAAATCAACGCTCGCTTAACCTCACTTGTTGTTGCATAGAAATTTCTTTGTTTTCTCCCTGTTTTTACCTCCTTGGCCGAACTTTTCTTTATGTTTTCATCCTCACTTTCACATTGCATAGCCTCACTAATCTTTTCACTCTCTTTCTTTTGATCTCTTAATTTCTTTTGTTCACTCAATTGTTGCAACCTCACTTGATCCTCATAGACCTGTTTTGGTGTCATCGGAACTAGAGTGATTGTTCGTTGATTGAGCATAAAAGAAAACTTGTTTGTGAAGACGTCATGTTGCACGCGTCAGTCAAATTGCCATGGTCTTCCTAACAGAAGTTGTCCAGCTTGCATTGGTACCACATCGCACAATTCTTCATCCTCATACTTTCCAATTCGAAACGGTACAAGAACCTACTTTGTCACCCTCGCTTCACCACTATCGTTCATCCATTGTAGCTTGTATGGATGAGGGTGCTTAGGTGTTGTGAGCCCCAGGTTTTCAACCATGGAAGTACTTGCAACATCAGTGCAACTACCGCCATCGATAATAACACTACATACCTTGTCTTTCATGTGACAACGAGTGTGAAAGATACTCTCCCGCTGTACTTCTTCTTCCTTTTCTTTGGCTTGCAAACTCAAGGCTCGCCGTGTGACTAGTCCAAGCATCTCACCCTGATCTGCCTCGAACTCCTCATCCCCTAATGGGGCATCCACCAATGGTGGAATATCCTCTAGAGCAGCGTCATCCTAGGATTCAATTTCATCATTTTCTCATATCACCATAACTCGCTTGTTTGGACATTAGCTTGCTATGTGCCCTCTCTCCTGACATTTGAAACACCTAATCTCACTTTTACGAGTCGAAGTAGGGGTTGTTTTACCTTGAGAGGCAGTAGTAATGGTGGCTGGTTTGGGTTCAGGTTTCGCCTTGGTCGTGGACTGGTTTTCCTCTTTCTTTGGGTAGTTCGACCTCCAAGGTGCTGTGGTTGAAGTTTATGGGAATGGCCTTGGCCGTGTACCACCCTTCTTCAGTTGCCACTCAACCTTGATTGCCATATGCAACAAATCCACCAATTCTACATAATAATGCAGCTCGATGGTGTTAGCAATCTCTCGGTTTAAATCATTCAAAAATCTGGCCATTGTCGCATCCCGATCCTCCTCCACGTTGGCTCTAATCATCGCCATCTCCATCTCTTTATAATATTCATGAACACTCCTATTACCTTGATGGAGACCTTGCGGCTTCGAGTAGAGATCCCGGTAGTAGTGACTCGGTAAAAATCGTCGTCTCATCACTCTCTTCATCTCATCCCAAGTTTCAATACGACGTTCTCTGCTCCGTCTCCTATTGATGCACAACTGATCCCACCATAAAATAGCATAATCAGTAAATTCAATTGCGGCAAGTTTTACCTTCTTTAGTTCGGAGTAGTTGTGACAATCGAAAACCAGCTCCATCTTCTTTTCCCACTCGAGGTATTCTTCGGGATCACTTTTTCTTAAAACACAGGAATTTTCATCTTAATACTTCCCAAGTTATTGTCTACCCAGTTCCTAGCTTCTCCATCCCTACAGTATCTCCTACGGCTGCCCATTGAAATCCTATCAAATTCCTCCTCTAGATCGTCCCCTTCAAATTCACCCAAATTCTTAACTTCCCTTTGGTGCAATCGGTGCCCCCTTGGAGCGTTCAGAGCAACTGGTGACTGTCCCCATTGTGTTCCCTCTTCTTGCCTATTCAACCTCTCATGTATATGCTCCAACTCCACCCTCATCATCCGTCTCATCTCCCCCAATAACGCTTGCATTTGCAGGTTTGGAAGATTGGCTGGGGGAAGCTCTTCGTTTATGTTCTTCTCTTGAAATTGCGACATGATTGAAATCTGCAAACGAGGTTAGAACAGTATGGAAAAATAAAAAAAAGGACCTCACTACACTCCCTCACGTGTTTCGCTCAGAGAATAATTTACTCAAATCCACTCGTGTTTCACTCAAGTTAATTGGCTTTTACCCTCTAACACTCTCACACGCTCTGCCTTTTTCCACTTGTATTCTTCTTTTAGTTCTTTCAAAACTAATCGAACAATAAAAAAAAGGATTCAAGAAGGAATTCATGACGAGGAGTAAACCAAACAGATCAAATTTTGTCACGGATGTTGTCGTTTTTTTTTTTTTTGGCCGCTTCTTCTCTTTAATTTTACAGAAACAAGCAGAAAGAGCAGGAAATAAGAACGTCAAATTTTGAAACCACCAGATCCTAATTCACGTTTCTAGGATTTGTAAACCTTGTGGGAATTGGATTAAGGTTTCTAATTCCTGAAAGAACTCAATCTCAAAGAAAGTAATCCAACTCTGAATCAAACACTAATATCACTTATTTAAGGAGAGAACAAATGGATTTAGTGCAGCAAAATTTTTTTTTTCTGACTCTAATGATTGCAGGAAAACGAATTTAAAGAGCAATCCAAACAAGAACAAGAATCAAAATAAAAGGATAGGAAATCTAGCCAATTGGTTTTTTTTTTTTTTTTGAAATTTTTTTCTTTGATTTTATGGAAAGAAGCAGCAAGAAACAAGAAACAAAAGAATCGGATTTAGAAACCCTAATCCATATTTTGTTTAAGGGTTTGTAATCTTAGTAAGAATCAGATTATGGTTTCAATATCCTAGAAGACCTCAAACTGGAATTTCAGTGCAGCAATAAGGAAATTTTTTTTTATTACGAATTTAAGAAAAGAAAAACAAGGAAAGGATAGGCAAACAAACCGGAGGAACCTAGGCTCTGATACCAACAGATACGAACCATGCCAACAATATGACGAAACCCGATACCAAATCTGGAAACAACAACCCAAGATCTTTCAAGTTTGATGGAAACCGCGACCCGTTGCTTAGCGAAGCAAGAACCTTGGTTTGGTGAAGACGCCACAAACGGTTATGGAAGTCCGTTTGATAAGTCGATTTGAACACCACAAAAAATCCTTGATAAGTTCGGATAAGTTTCTTCAAGAAGTCAAGAAGAATAACTCACAATATGAATAAACATCAAAATCTTATTTCCATCATCTGAAATCAGCCTTATATAGGCAAAGTTACAATTTGTAAAATTCCTAATCTACCCATAACAAAAAAAAAAAAAGGCCCAAGATAATCTAGAAAGAATCAGATTTTAAAATTCAAATTTTAAATTAAAACTTAAACTAAATAAGATTACAAAGAAATCAAATCTTGATCAGATCTTTTAAACTTCTTGAATCTTGTTTTGAATTTTGAACTTCTTCAAAACTTGAAAACGTAATATTTTGACTTGATTCCATGTTGGAACACGCCCACATCAGCTTGAGTCCTTCTTGCACGTTTATCCACATGGTGGCTCAATGGACGTGTATGGCTGATTGGCTAAGATCCACTTGAATGAGTAAAACAAGCCTTTGTTCACCCTCAGTAGTGAATACACTCTCTTCATATTGTAGAACCCTCCGGACTAAGTTATTCAGCACTTCTTTAAGTCTTTTAGCTCGAGCCCTCGTCACCGGACCAACTGGAACTTGAATTGGTTAGTGAGAATTCCTTTGGGTCTTGATGTCCTCATCATTCCCCCCCTCTCGAGAAGGATTTGTCATCAAATCATCAGCTACATCAAAAGGACTTAAGTCAGTAACATTGAAAGTAGCACGAACATTGTACTCTCCAGGTTAGTTAAGTCTGTAGGCATTGTCATTGATCCGTTCTAGGACTTGAAAAAGACCATCTTCTCGGGGCAGCAACTTAGAACGTCTTTGTGCCGGAAATCTTTCTTTCTTCATGTGTAACCACACCCAATCACCAGGTCCAAAGACCAGCCTGTGACGTACCTTGTTAGCTTGCTTTAGGTATTGTTCGGTTCTCCTCTCTATGTTGAGCCGTTTTGAAATCAACGCTCGCTTAACCTCACTTGTTGTTGCATAGAAATTTCTTTGTTTTCTCCCTGTTTTTACCTCCTTGGCCGAACTTTTCTTTATGTTTTCATCCTCACTTTCACATTGCATACACTCACTAATCTTTTCACTCTCTTTCTTTTGATCTCTCAATTTCTTTTGTTCACTCAATTGTTGCAACCTCACTTGATCCTCATAGACCTGTTTTGGTGTCATCGGAACTAAAGTGATTGTTCGTTGATTGAGCATGAATGAATACTTGTTTGTGAAGTCGTCATGTTGCACGCGTCGGTCAAATTGTCATGGTCTTCCTAACAGAAGTTGTCCAGCTTGCATTGGTACCACATCGCACAATACTTCATCCTCATACTTTCCAATTTGAAACGGTTCAAGAACCTACTTTGTCACACTCGCTTCACCACTATCGTTCATCCATTGTAGCTTGTATGGACGAGGGTGCTTAGGTGTTGTGAGCCCCATCTTTTCAACCATGGAAGTACTTGCAACATTAGTGCAACTACCGCCATCGATAATAACACTACATACCTTGTCTTTCACTTGGCAACGAGTGTGAAAGATACTCTCCTGTTGTACTTCTTATTCCTCTTCTTTGGCTTGCAAACTCAAGGCTCGTCATGCGACTAGTCCAAGCATCTCACCCTGATCTGTCTCGAACTCCTCATCCCCAATTGGGGCGTCCTCCAATGGTGGCATGTCCTCTAGAGCAGCTTCATCCTCGGATTCAATTTCACCATTTTCCCGGATCACCATAACTCGCTTGTTCGGACATTGGCTTGCTATGTGCCCTCTCTCCGGACATTTGAAACACCTAATCTCACTATAACGAGTCAAAGTAGGGGCTGATTTACCTTGAGAGGCAGTAGTAATGGTGGCTGGTTTGGGTTCAGGTTTGGCCTTGGTCGTGGACTGGTTTTCCTCTTTCTTTGGGTAGTTCGACCTCCAAGGTGCTGTGCTTGAAGTTTATGGGAATGGCCTTGGCCGTGTACGACCCCTCTTCAGTTGCCACTCAACCTTGATTGCAATATGCATCAAATCCTCCCATTCCACATAATGGTGCAGCTCGATGGTGTTAGCAATCTCTCGGTTTAAATCATTCAAAAATCTGGCCATTGTCGCATCCCGATCCTCCTCCACGTTGGCTCTAATCATCGCCATCTCCATCTCTTTATAATATTCATGAACACTCCTATTACCTTGATGGAGACCTTGCGGCTTCGAGTAGAGATCCCGGTAGTAGTGACTCGGTAAAAATCGTCGTCTCATCACTCTCTTCATCTCATCCCAAGTTTCAATACGACGTTCTCTGCTCCGTCTCCTATTGATGCACAACTGATCCCACCATAAAATAGCATAATCAGTAAATTCAATTGCGGCAAGTTTTACCTTCTTTAGTTCGGAGTAGTTGTGACAATCGAAAACCAGCTCCATCTTCTTTTCCCACTCGAGGTATTCTTCGGGATCACTTTTTCCTTGAAACGCAGGAATTTTCATCTTAATACTTCCCAAGTTGTTGTCTACCCAGTTCCTAGCTTCTCCATCCATACGGTATCTCCTACAGCTGCCCATTGAAATCCTATCAAATTTCTCCTCTATATCGTCCCCTTCAAATTCACCCAAATCCTTAACTTCCCTTTGGTGTAATCGGTGCCTCCTTGTAGCATTCGGATTAACTGGTGGCTATCCCCGTTGTAATAACCGTCCTTTTTGATTGATTCATGATTTCCTCGAAGAGAAAAAATGAATATTTATGTGAAATGTCTGATATGATTTTATCAAATGTATTTGAGTTCTTATAGCATAATAAGATTCAAAAACAACTTGTTGAGTTAAGCATGATGTCTTTTGAGGAAAAAGATAGAATTAGAATTTATGATCTTGCCCGGTCAAAGTTTGACCAGAAAAGTCAAAGGTATGAATTTGATGGTACTGCATTATAGCAAGCAGTATAAGAATTATACTGTGAAAAACCGTCATCACAGATAGAAGAGTGAGAATAAGGTTCAAGACCACCCTAGAAAAATCAAGCACATTATTTAGGACAATAAGGGCTAAGTAGCTCGAAGTCATATGAAAAATTTGTACGCAATCAAATTTTACACAGATAAATTCTGGACTGCACTCCAGTTTGACAATACTGTTAATTAGTGAAAAACAATATTGGAATTATTTAAGTTAGTAAGAATATTGACTGCATATTAGGGGAAGACCAAACAAGGCCTAATGAGGTGACACCTCATCTAGGATAATTAAGTGAATTTTGGAAATTAAAATTAAGTGGATAATTATGAAATTTTTGGGAGCTAGAACGGGGACACTTGGCTGGCCACCTAAGAGGGTTCTTTAGCAAATATTTTATTTTTAGGGGTAGATGAGCAATTTTAGGAATAAAAATAATTCCAAAAAGAAATTATTTTTCACCTATAAATAGGTGATTAGGGGGGGTGGTTTTGAGTCATTTTTATGAGACCTTATCAAAACTATGGCAAAATTATGTCTCAACTCATCTTCCTCTTAGCAGCCGAACCCCAAAGAGAAGAGAGAAAAAAAAAAAAAAAAAAAAAAGAAGAGAGTGGTGGTCGGATTTTGTTGAGTGAACCAAGGAGAAAAATTTTTGGATCCAAAGTTTAGATCCAACCTGAAGGTGTTAAGGTAATTTTCCTAAATCCCCTAAACCTTTCAATTAAGTTTTGATTCAAGTTTATGTGTATTTTTCATGTGGGTATGTAAGAGCATAAGCTCATTCATTTATTTTCATGAAATGGGTTTAGATGCTTGTTTATGTGCTTGATTAGGGTTTGATGGTCTTGATTTATGTTTTGATGCATATTTTTTATGGTATGTGATAACTCTATGAAACAGAGTTATTTAGCATGTTTTTAAGCTTATTGATTGTTATTATTTCAAGATAATATGCCTTAGTTTTAGTATTTTATTTAATATTAACTAATTTGTCTTAGTTAAAGAAAGGGTGAAAAGTTGTAAATAATTTTGGCTTTAGCACCTTTTTAAGCTTTATTGTGTGTTGCCTTACAGCTGGAGCCACTTTGCCAAGAAAAGAATGAAGGCCCACTGGACTAGAGGAAAAGAAATCTTGCCGCTGGAGTGTTGGGATATAAATGTGCCCTAAGAATAGAAAATCAATATAAGGGATTTTCTGTAAATATGACATTTTGATATTAATAAGAGGAGGTTATTCATGTTTAATAAGATGTGTCATATTTACTTTCATTTATTGATTGTATGGTTATTTTGAGCAAACATAAAATACTCCTTGACTGTTGGTAAAATACTCCTTGACTGTTGGTTATTTTCAACTTAGATTCGCATCCATGACTTTTGTACTTTAATGCACTACAGGTGAGACACTGTTAATTCATGGTCAATATACTTGTGTTTTGGGTGCATGACTTATGGATGGAGAAATCAAGATTCATAGATACGGAATCCATAGCTATCTTAACGATAGTAAATGTTATCTACTTAAAGGCATTATTCGGGGATTGAAAGATAGTATAACAAGATCTTGGCCATCGGTTTACTTTGTGTTCTCTGGTGGTTTACCAATTGTATGGTTTTATAATTGGTGATTCTTTCAATAGAGAATAATGGAACTTTAAGTTAAAATGATTGAAAAGGTAAAACGGAAAAAGTCCTTAATTCAATCATGGATGACATATGGGGATTAAGCAAGCGATGAATAAATCATGGAAGAAGCACTACGTGAGAGAGCTTTCGTAATACGGTATGTAAACAGGAGTTCAGCTTCAGACTTTTAGTGGAATAGTTTTGAAGTTGATAATTGATGAATAATTAATCTGGGATTAATTTTTCACAATTATAGGAGCCTCTTTACATATTTTCATCGGGTCCCTCTATTAGCTCGCATAGTTCCATAAAGCGTCTCGGGATTTGTTCCTTATGAGATTGGTAAATTTAAATAGAATTTAATAATGTCTATTAAGACATGTTACTCTCTAACATGCAATCCAGAAAGGATTGGACATGTAAAATTTGTAGACAAATGATTTGTCAACATGTGATTGGTTAATTTGAATTTTGGAAATAAGATTGTGTTTGGATTATTTAATTTTGGAAAAATAAATTTTTCTCTCATAATCTCAAAAAGGTGCACGGTGTTTAGATAGGTGGAGGGAAGAAAAATTTTGTTTCAAAATTATTCAAATAAATTCCTAACATTAAATTATTAATTGATTTAAATAATGGAGATTATTTCATATATTTTTCTTTCCTAATTAAAAGTGGTTCACGTTTTTTTGAGGAAAGGAAATTTGAAATATTTCATTGATTTAAATTAATTAATATGGTTAATGTTTATGGAAAATATTAATTCAAATAAGTGAATCTTATTTAAATTTAAAAAGGTTTAAAAGGAATTTGAATCTAGATAAGACTAGGATCTTTTGACTAGTCTAGATTCTTGATTTAAAATTTGAATCACCAATCTAGCTTAACAAACTCAGTGTGGCCGAATTTTTTGAGGAAGATTTCCTCTTTGAAAAACGTTTTTAGGTTCAATGAATCTAGCCATAAAGCTGTATGATCTTTTGATTCAAAATTTATCCAGAAAAATAATAATAATTATTTTTTTGAGATGAATTTTGAAAAAGGATTGGACTTCTATACAAAGGCTAGGGATTCATAAAAATTAATTTTTGGTAATTTTTCAAGAGCAAAAAAACAAAAACGTTTTTGGAGAAAAAGAAAAAATTTAGTTTTTCCGGAACATCAAAAATTCGGCTATCTTGTGAGAAAGAAAAAGAGAGAAAATTCTATTGAACCAAAACTGAGAGGAAGGTTAAACCGAGTGATTATTTTCATTAGGAGGTTAACTGGTTCCTGTTTTGCAGTTTTGAAGGAAGAAAGTTGATCATATTCTCAACGAGGTACATCGGAATTGAGAAGGAGGGATCTAGACTTCGAAAAGCATTACCGGTCGCTTGGATCCATAGAACGTGTGCCCACACACACTTTGAGACGTGGAACTCGAGAATAATAGAGAAGACACGTTGGTCAAACGCTCTAGTAATTCTGGAATCCAAGAATAAAGGTACGCTTGATCATAAATTTAATTTATTGTTATATGCATCATGAGATTCTTTTCCGGAAACGGCATAAAAATTTTAAAACTTCCGCTGCGCCGTAACTCTGATTACCGATCCGATTTTTCCAACAACTGGTATCAGAGCCAACTCATGATCATGTATATAACATAAATTATTTGATCAAATAAATTTCTCTCTATGCATTAATGAAATATTTTAGAGAGTTGGCACTCTAGGTTTTATTTTGAGTATGTTAAATATATTATGAATGGATGTATGGATGAATGAATGCTTAATATTATTTTTATAATATTTGATGCTTGTTCAATTTTGCCGGTCATGATTCCATAGAGGTTAGAATTTGTATCTAGGTTTTTCAAGTGTAATAGATGCGGTCTATTATCACCGCTAGGTCGTTCTTTCAATTCCTAGAATTTTTGTAAGCCGGAAACGGTGTAGGAATTTTTTTTGTAAAAATCAGGCTACAATGGATTCGAGGAGATTAAAGATGAACGAAGGTATGTAAATTTTCAAAGGATGTGATTTTTTATTTTTTGGAATTTTTTAATTAAAAAAAACTTTTTTTTTAATAAAAATAAAAAAAAATCACAAAATCTTTTTGAAAATTTTATTTTCCAATGATATGTGATCTTGATAATTTGGAAATCAAAATTAAAAATTTAAATTTAAATTTAATGGATATTATTATGAATTTTAAAATTTTGAAATTTAAATTTGAAAATTTGAAATTTCAAATTTTTTGAATTTTAAAATTTAAATAACCGGATTTTTTTTATTTAAATTTTGAGATTTTATAATTTTGATTAAAATTAAAAATCACATTTAATCTTTTTTGAAATTTAAATTTTAAATTTAAATTTAAAAAGATGTGACATTGGAGAAGGAAGACACATTGAAGAAGGATACAAGGCATGGATCTACAAATGAAGGCCGATATATGTTTCGGTTAATTTTTGTAAATTTTACAATTTTTTTTTATCTAGGATGGAATCATGATCCACGGCTGTTTACATATTTTGCAAACCATAGATGATGAATTGCTAGATGAATATGTTATACTATTTCCTGATGTATTGATAACATGCCATATAGACTAGGGAGTGCCACTTAATAAATATTATTTATGCATGAAAAACAAAAACACTAATTTAAAAGATTGAGTGGGAGAAGGTTTTACACACTAAGACCTACGGCCTCCATCGTTGGTCCAATAGTTACGCATGGTAGTGCCTACTACTCGGTTTTGACCCGGGAATTCCCTTCGGATAGGTATCTTACCTAAAGCGCACACTGCTTTGGATTTCCGAAAGGATAACGGTTATGGGCATATTTTATGTTTAGATCACCCCTCGGTGGCGGATGTAAAATATGGATTCAAAATTGGAAACGATGGTTACACACTCATGCTACTTTATTTATTAACCCTCCCTCGAGGCTCTGTTATATAAAGTAGTGGCCAAATAAACGATAGTTAATATATATTTAATGAAATTTGTTTCATGGACAAATATGTATTAATCGGAAGGGATCCGTGTTCTCGGCTAGTTATTCTATGACTACCCCTCGGTAGCTTAAAAAGCGGAAGCTAGGAATTATCGTTGTAAGGTATGTGTTTTAAGGGTTTTACACATAAACATTTAGATTGCATATAGATCTTTTTGTTTAATTACAAAACCATATTTTATAAATTAATAGGATGTTTGCTCGTACTTATTACATGTTTTCTTATTATAGATCAAAATGTCGAGCCCTTTATCTGTGATACTTACGCAAAACAAATTAACCAGCAAAAATTTTAATGACTGGAAAATGAACTTGCTTATCGTCCTAAACTTTGAGAAACACAGTTTCGTCCTAACCCAACCTAGACCACCCACGCCTGCGATCGATGCTCCTGATATGGATTTTGTAGCGCTTGAGCGCTGGGACAATTCCAACCTAAGTGCTATGTGCTATATTCGGGCGAGCATGTCTAACGTGCTCCAGAAACAGCATGAAGAGCATCAAACTGCTAGGCAGATCATGGATAACCTGGAGGAAATGTTTGGTGAACAAACTATCCAGGCTAAGACCGATGCTATCAAAGGTCTCATGAACTGCAGGCAGAAGGTTGGAACTCCCATCTAGGAGCACATGATGAAAGTCATGGCTTATTTGTCTGAAGCTCAGACAAATGAGGCTGAGATCGATTCTGCAACTCAATTGGTCATGGTTTTCCAATCCTTGTCCAAGGATTTCGATTTGTTTCAGGCATCTTACAACCTTAACAGGAAGGAGATGTCTTTAACGGAATTAATGAAAGAGTTGCAAGCCTTTGAGAACATTTTTAAGGGTTCTGGATCTAAGGCTGAGGCGAATGTGGCTGAACCTAGTTCGCCAGCTCCTAATCCCAAAAGGAAGAAGGAAAAGGGGAAGAACAAGGGGAAGAAACCTGCTGTGGATGCACCTGCTACTAAGAAGTCTACTAAGACTAAGAAGCGGAAGGTGGATCCCAAAAAGGTTAAGTGTTTTCACTGTGGGAAGATAGGACATTTGAAGAAGGATTGTCGAGAATACCTGTCCATGCTAAAGCAAAAAGGTAATTTCGATGTTCTGTATCTTGAGGGTTGTTTAGTGGAAGAATCTAAGGACAATTGGGTTATAGATTCTGGAGCTACTAACCATGTTTGTATTTCTCTACAGGGGTTCAAGGTAACGAGAAGTCTGCATGAGGAGAACTTCACGTTAAGAACCGGTGATGGGACGTTGGTGCGAGCTGAAGCAGTAGGAGAAGTGCATCTTTATTTTGATGAATTTAGGTTTATTGTTTTGAGACATTGTTTTTATGTTCCTAGTTTCAAGAGGAACATAATTTCGGTAGCTTGTTTGATTAAAGATTCTTATTCAGTTTCTTTTAATAATAAAGTTGTTATTAGGAAAAACCATTCTCTTATCTGTAATGGATGGATGCATGGAAATCTTTATTTTATCAAACCTAAGATGCACTCACTGCTTGATACAGAATTGGAAAAGAACTCTAAAAGACATAAGTCTTCTCACTCTAACAAATCATATCTTTGGCATTTACGACTTGGTCACATAAGCCTTAACAGAATTCAAAAGATGGTAAAGGAGGAATGCCTTGACTTGTATGAGGTTGAACCTTGGCCACAATGTGAATCCTGTTTGGAGGGCAAGATGACTAAACGGCATTTTGCTGCCAAGGACAGTCGTGTTGTGGAACTTTTAGAACTAGTGCATACGGATGTTTGTGGTCCCATGAACATAAAAGCAAGTGGTGGGTATGAGTATTATATCACTTTTATTGATGATTACTCGAGGTATGGATATGTTTATTTGATGATCCACAAAAGCGAAGCCTTTGACAAGTTCAAAGAATTTCGGGCTGAAGCGGAGAAACAATTAGGCAAGTCCATTAAGACACTTCGATCGGATCGAGGTGGGGAATACCTATCGGATGAGTTCTTAGGATATTTGATAGAGAATGGGATACAATCCCAATTAACTGCACCTGGTACTCCTCAACAGAATGGTGTAGCTGAGAGAAGGAATAGGACCCTATTGGATATGGTCCGGTCTATGATGAGTTATTCCAAATTACCTTTGTCATTTTGGGGGCACGCCATACAAACTGCATGCTATCTTTTGAATAACGTTCCCTCCAAATCGGTTCCTAAAACTCCTTACGAGTTATGGACGAGTAGGAAACCTAATTTGAATCATATTCGAATTTGGGGTTGTCCAGCACACGTCCTGGATAAGGAAGCGAAGAAGTTGGAGTCGCGATCAGAAGTGTGCTTGTTTGTTGGTTATCCAAAAGGGACAAAAGGTGGTCTGTTCTATAATCCGAAGCAAAATAAAGTCTTCGTTTCTACACATGCAACATTCCTGGAGGAAAGTTACATAGAAGACTTTAAACCTCGTAGCAAAGTAGTGCTTGAGGAGATGACTTCGGGTTTCGATGTTCTTAAAGTCGCAGAAAACCCTGTGGAAAAACCGCTAAAGAATCAACAACCAGGGGAGCTTCGTCGTAGTGGGAGGATTATCAGGGAACCTGAAAGGTACATGTTCAATGGTGAAGTTTTTGAAGCAGAATCCATAGAACATGATGATCCGGCTACGTACAAAGAAGCTATGGAGGATGATGATTCTAGTCTTTGGCAAATAGCTATGAACACCGAGATGGAATCTATGGATTCCAACGGGGTCTGGATACTTGTAGACTTACCCCAAGGCATAAAACCGATTGGGTGTAAGTGGGTATACAAGAAGAAGAGAGGTGTGGATGGGAAAGTGGAAACTTTCAAGGCAAGACTTGTAGCGAAGGGCTATACGCAGAAAGAAGGAATCGACTATGAAGAAACCTTCTCGCCTTTAGCATTGCTCAAGTCAATCTGCATTCTTTTATCCATTGCGGCTGCTCTCGATTATGAGATCTGGCAAATAGATGTCAATACAGCTTTCTTGAATGGCTCTCTTGAAGAATATATCTATATGATACAACCAGACGGGTTCAAGGCAAAAGGCCAAGAAGATAAAGTATGCAAGTTGCTTAAATCAATTTATGGATTAAAGCAAGCATCTCGTTCTTGGAATATTAGGTTTGATCAAGCGATCAAAACCTATGGATTCAAACAAAATATTGATGAACCATGTGTTTATAAATGTATCAAGAATGAGAAAGTGGTTTTCCTTATACTTTATGTGGATGATATATTGCTTATTGGAAACGATGTGGCAACATTATCATCTGTCAAAGTTTGGTTAGCCAAACAGTTTGACATGAAGGACTTATGAGAGGCTAGTTATGTTCTTGGTATTCAACTCTTTAGAGATAGAAAGAACAAAACGATAGCACTCTCTCAAGCTTCATACATTGACAAAGTACTTGAGAGGTTTTCTATGAAAGATTCCAAGAAAGGTGCCCAACCTTTCAGGATTGGAATCAAGCTTTCTAGAGATGACTGTCCCAAGACATCGGAAGAAAGGGAGCGTATGAAAAATGTACCTTATGCATCAGCAGTAGGTAGTCTTATGTACGCTATGTTATGCACTAGGCCTGACATTTGTTTTGCGGTTGGTATGGTAAGTCGATATCAGTCGAATCCGGGGCCGAACCATTGGGGTGCCGTCAAGCATATACTCAAGTATCTACGGAGAACGAGGGACTATATGCTTGTGTATTCCGGTCAGGACCTTGTTACTAGAGGATACACTGATTCTGATTTTCAATCAGATCAGGATTCAAGGAAATCGACTTCAGGATCTTTTTTTACCCTTGGAGGTGGTGCCGTTGTGTGGAGGAGTATTAAGCAATCTTGCATTGCTGACTCGACCATGGAAGCCGAGTATGTGGCAGCCAGTGAGGCATCAAAGGAAGCGGTATGGCTCCGTAGGTTCTTTGGTGACCTTGAGGTCGTTCCTGGTATGGATAAAGCTATAGTGCTCTACTGTGACAACAGTGCAGCAGTAGCTAATACCAAGGATCCTAGGCATCATAAGAGGAGTAAGCACATTGACAGAAAATATCACATCATCAGAGGCTTTGTTGAGAGTGGAAATGTGACGGTTTGCAAAATCGCATCAGAGGACAATCTTGCTGACCCGTTCACGAAAACTTTGGTGGCCAGAAGATTTGAAGAACACGTTGAAGGCATGGGGATGCGTAATATGTCACATTTACTCGCTTAGGGCAAGTGGGAGATTGTTGGGATCTAAATGTGCCATAAGGATAGAAAATCAATATTAGGGATTTTCTGTAAATATGACATTTTGATATTAATAAGAGGAGGTTATTCATGTTTAATAAGATGTGTCCTATTTACTTTCATTTGTTGATTGTATGGTTATTTTGAGCAAACATAAAATACTCCTTGACTGTTGGTAATATATCAGATTACCATTTGTATATGGGGTATACATAGAAGACGTGGTAATTTGATAACAGTCTAAATAAATAGTCCACAATCGATGGAATAAGATTTGGGGATCTTATTCATGATAAGATTGTACAAGTTGTCTACTTCCTTGGAGGGATGGTTTGTCTTGACCATCGGATAGGTTCCGAGTAGAAACTTTAATGTATACCAGTATTGAGGTATGACATTGGACTAGACCTAAAGTGTTAATTGATTCGGTTTAATAATTCCGTTTATAAGAATCAATGACACTTTGATTATCATCCTGCATTAATCTTAATCCTGAAATGATTACTTGAATTCGCATCCATGACTTTTGTACTTTAATGCACTACAGGTGAGACACTGTTAATTCATGGTCAATATACTTGTGTTTTGGGTGCATGACTTATGGATGGAGAAATCAAGATTCATAGATACGGAATCTATAGCTATCTTAACGATAGTAAATGTTATCTACTTAAAGGCATTATTCGGGGATTGAAAGATAGTATAACAAGATCTTGGCCATCGGTTTACTTTGTGTTCTCTGGTGGTTACCAATTGTATGGTTTTATATTTGGTGATTCTTTCAATAGAGAATAATGAAACTTTAAGTTAAAATGATTGAAAAGGTAAAACGGAAAAAGTCCTTAATTCAATCATGGATGACATATGGGGATTAAGCAAGCGATGAATAAATCATGGAAGAAGCACTACGTGAGAGAGCTTTCGTAATACGGTATGTAAACAGGAGTTCAGCTTCAAACTTTTAGTAGAATAGTTTTGAAGTTGATAATTGATGAATAATTAATCTGGGATTAATTTTTCACAATTATAGGAGCCTCTTTATATATTTCCATCGGGTCCCTCTATTAGCTCGCATAGTTCCATAAAGCGTCTCGGGATTTGTTTCTTATGAGATCGGTAAATTTAAATAGAATTTAGTAATGTCTATTAAGACATGTTACTCTCTAACATGCAATCCAGAAAGGATTGGACATGTAAAATTTGTAGACAAATGATTTGTCAACATGTGATTGGTTAATTTGAATTTTGGAAATAAGATTGTGTTTGGATTATTTAATTTTGGAAAAATAAATTTTTCTCTCATAATCTCATTAAGGTGCACGGTTTTTAGATAGGTAGAGGGAAGAAAAATTTTGTTTCAAAATTATTCAAATAAATTCCTAACATTAAATTATTAATTGATTTAAATAATGGAGATTATTTCATGTATTTTTCTTTCCTAATTAAAAGTGGTTCACGTTTTTTTTTTAGGAAAAGAAATTTGAAATATTTTATTGATTTAAATTAATTAATATGGTTAATGTTTATGGAAAATATTAATTCAAATAAGTGAATCTTATTTAAATTCAAAAAGGTTTAAAAGAATTTGAATCTAGATAGGACTAGGATCTATTGACTAGTCTAGATTCTTGATTTAAAATTTGAATCACCAATCTAGCTTATCAAACTCAATGTGGCTGAATTTTTTGAGGAAGATTTCCTCTTTGAAAAACGTTTTTAGGTTCAATGAATCTAGCCCTAAAGTTGTATGATCTTTTGATTCAAAATTTATCCAGAAAAATAATTATTATTAATTTTTTTTTTTTTTGAGATGAATTTTGAAAAAGGATTGGACTTCTATATAAAGGCTAGGGATTCATGAAAAACAAAATTTTGGTAATTTTTCAAGAGCAAAAAACGTTTTTGGAGAAAAGGAAAAAATATAGTTTTTCCGGAACATCAAAATTCGGCTAACGTGTAAAAAAAAAAAAGAGAGAAAATTCTATTGAACCAAAACTGAGAGGAAGGTTAAACCGAGTGATTATTTTCATTAGGAGGTTAACTGGTTCCTGTTTTGCAGTTTTGAAGGAAGAAGGTTGATCATATTCTCAACGAGGTACATCGGAATTGAGAAGGAGGGATCTAGACTTCGAAAAGCATTACCGGTCGCTTGGATCCATAGAACGTGTGCCCACACACACCCTGAAACGTGGAACTCGAGAATAATAGAGAAGACATGTTGGTCAAACGCTCTAGTAATTCCGGAATCCAAGAATAAAGGTACGCTTGATCATAAATTTAATTTATTGTTATATGCATCATGAGATTCTTTTCCGTAAACGGCATAAAATTTTTAAAACTTCCGCTGCGCCGTAACTCTGATTACCGATCCGATTTTTCCAACAAGCGCAAAGACAGGATATTCTACTCAATTTATTATGTCAATAAGACTCTATCAGAGGCCCAACTGAATTACACGGTGACTGAGAAGGAGTTGTTGGCTGTTGTCTATGCCTTTGACAAATTTCGAGCTTATTTGATAGGAGCAAGGGTAACGGTTTTCACAGACCATTCGGCCATTAAATACTTGGTAGAGAAGAAGGATGCAAAGCCAAGGCTGATTAGATGGGTGCTTTTGCTTCAAGAATTCGACCTCGAGATCAAGGATAGGAAAGGAACAGAGAATCAAGTGGTTGATCATTTGTCTCGTTTGGAGAAAGCTGAGAATGGTGCGGACTCAGAGGTTATTAATGAGGTGTTTCCGGATGAGCAGCTCTTAGTTGTCACTAGGGCTAATACTACGTTGCCTTGGTATGCTGATTTGGTAAATTACTTAGTGAGTGGGCTGTTACCTCCTGAGTTGAATGGTCAACAAAAGAAGAAGGTTTTGCATGAGGTGAAATTTTACTTCTGGGATGAGCCTTACTTGTTCAGAAAATGTACGGAGCAGATTTTGTGACGGTGTATCCCGGAGGAGGAAATCGAACAGGTGCTGCAACACTGCCATGATTCCCCGTATGGAGGGCATTTCCAAAGTGACAAAACCGCAGCAAAAGTCTTGCAATCTAGCTTGTATTGGCCGAGCTTGTTTCGAGATGTCCGGAATTTTGTGCTACGGTGTGATAGATGTCAACGGGTTGGTAGTATCTCAAGACGACATGAAATGCCACTAACCAACATTCTTGAGGTATAGTTGTTTGATGTGTGGGGAATCGACTTTATGGGACCTTTTATTCCTTCTTTTGGCAATCTATACATACTAGTGGCAGTTGATTATGTTTCCAAGTGGGTAGAAGCTACAGCCTTACTAACCAATGACTCAAAGGTGGTGGACCAATTCATGAAGAAGCAAAATTTCAGAAAGTTTAGCACACCAAGGGCATTGATCAGTGATAAAGGAACACATTTCTGTAGCAAGTACTTTAAAGCTTTGTTGACAAAGTACAACGTCCGTCACAAGGTAGCTACTGCTTATCACCCACAGACTAATGGGCAAGTGGAGACTTCAACAAGCAAATCAAAGCAATTTTGGAGAAAACTGTATGTCCTACAAGAAAGGATTGGTCCAAGAGGTTGGAAGATGCATTATGGGCCTACAGAACTGCCTTCAAGACTCCAATTGGGATGTCGCCGTACCAACTTGTATTTGGGAAGGCCTGCCATTTACCTCTGAAGTTGGAACACAAGGCTTATTGGGCACTTCAACAGTTGAATATGGACATGAGTGCTGCTGGAGAAAAGAGACTGATGCAGCTTAATGAGCTTGATAAATTTCGATTGCAAGCTTATGAGAACTCCAAGCTCTACAAGGAAAAAGTCAAGCGTTGGCATGACCGGAGAATCATCAACAGGACATTTGAACCAGGGCAACAAGTTCTATTGTTCAATTCAAGACTAAAGCTGTTTCCTGGAAAGTTGAAGTCTTAGTGGTCTGGCCCGTTCACAATTTCTTATGTTTTTTCTCATGGAGCGGTGGAATTGCAAGATTATCCAACAGGAAGAAAATTTTTGGTGAAATGGTCAACGAATCAAGCATTATTGGGGAAGTCCTGTGGAGCGTTCCAAGTCTTCCATCAATCTTAAGGACGCTTAAAGCAGGGAAGTAGTCAGCCTGATGACTTAAAAACAAGCGCTCTTGGGAGGAAACCCAAAATTTTTTCTTATTTTGTTATTTTTGTTTATTTTAATTTGTTTGAGTTGTTGATTCAGCAGTTGTTAAGAAATTTGAACTAACTTGATGTTATTTTTCAATGTAGAAAACAGCTTAGGAATCAGCCTTCTAGAGCAATATGTATAGAAATGCTGCGGGAAATGCTACAGCAAAGCTGCAGCAAAATCGGACAGGAACTGGGGAGCAATCTGTATAGAAATGCTGCGGGAAATGCTACAGCAAAGCTGCAGCAAAATCGGACAGAAACTGGGGAGTAATCTGTATAGAAATACTGCGGGAAATGCTACAACAAAGCTGCAGCAAAATAAACTAGGGAGCAATTTGTATAGAAATGCTGCGGGAAATGCTACAGCAAACTTGCAGCAAAATTGGACAGAAACTGGGGAGCAATCTGTATTGAAATGCTGGGGGAAATGCTACAGCAAAGCTGCAGCAATTTCAAAAAAAAAAAGAAAAATAAATAATTTTAAATATATAAATATATATAGCTGTAACCCTAAAAGACCCCACTTCCTCCTTTTCTCTTTTGCGCCGTCAAGTACCCATTGCTGCCGACCACCCATTGCTGCCGCCCCATTCCCCAGCCCGTGCAGGCACACCAACCAGCCCCTCGCTGCCAGCCGAGCCGAACCGTCGACCAGCCGCGCCAGCGCTCCCATTCCACCTCCTGAGAAATCGCCGACCCCAAATCAGGGAGTTCTAATTTTCTCTTTTTCTTAGTTTTGCTATGTTTTGTTCTGTTTTACTTTGCCTTGTTATTTTTGTTCTGTTTTTGTGTTGTTTTGTTCAAAGCAGTGAGGACACTGCTTGGTATAAGTTTGGGGGTATTGGGTAGGTTTGTTTTAGTTTTAGTTAATATGGTTTTGTTATGCTTTTTCTATTTGTGTTGTTTGTGTGGTTTTTATTTTTTATGGTTTGCTTAGTTTTTCAAAAAAAAAAAAAAAGAAAAAAAAAGGGTCTTTATTAAATGTTAGAAATTGCTCTAGTTTTGCTGCTGAGTCGTTGGTTTGAGGATATTCGATGAAGATTACTAGTGTTTTGAAATTTTCAGCTTATGGATTGATTGAGCTTGAATTGAGTAGTAGTGATATCCGAGATCTGTTTGCTCTTTGAGTGAGGCTACTCTTTTCCACAATAGGCTATAGCTTTGCTTTTATGAGGAAAGCCCAGGGAACTCTAAGTAATCGTGAGAGTTTAGGATTTGAGAACTGGTTGTGTCAAACCCTTGAGGCGAAGCTTTAGGAAGCAAAACATTTTAGGGATAATTGATATGTACTAAAAGTAATAATGTTCAAGGGTGTCAAGTAAAAAAAAAAAAAAAAAAGTGCTATGAATAAAGAACTCCGCTGTTCTGAGCTGTCTAATAACCAGGAGTAACATGAGCCCCATGTGAACTTTTGCGTCAAACAGTGGTTCAGAATATGAGTATGCTATAGCAATTCTGAAGTGTGACGTTGCTAAGTAACCGGGTGTCTTCATCACCAATGTTGGCATTCGCGTAAAAAGGTAACAGTGACATGATGAATATTAAAAAAAATTAATTAATTTTAAATAATAAATTTATATGTAAGTATTCATACACCCAACTCAACACGCAGTGGAATATGTCTAACCCTATATTTTGCAAATGTAACGACCCGTCTTACGTAGGTCGTTACCTTACTAATCTTACATACTAATTTAATATAATTACTTACTTACTTACTTACTTATGCGGAAATACAGTACATTTTTTTTTTTTACAACTTAAATCCATACTTTACTACTTACATATCAAACAATATACGTACGTACTAAATTAATATGTACTTCCAAAATTGTCGTAAAATAAAATAACTTGTAATAATTAAACAATACATATATTTATTTCAAAATGCGTAGCAGTCTCCATCCCACGTTTCACAGATAGCCCTGTCAAGCCTCACCGCCTTGCATCAAGTAGTGCCAGTAGGAAGCTTACCTACAGCATAAACATAAATTGTGAGCTTTCGCCCAGCAAGTACAACTATTAATCCGCAAAAACATTTCATGAGAAAACCATGCATGAACCAATTATGCTTTCTTATGTTGTCATAGTTTGGGACCCCTACTTAACATAAGTGTTCGTACCGTGACGCGCAGTCATGGAGTGGTTGGGGCGGCCAGCCCAGTCTAACTCAAACCATGAACCAAACCTGACCTAGAGCAGGTCGGTACGACACGAGAAAACTTATCATACTTGAAAACTTTTTCTTAAAATAGTTCTTACTTAAAACATAGTATTCTTCTTACCATATGAATTATTATTAGTGAACATGCTTCATGATGTCACAATAATAAACATACATCATACATACCACATAAATGCATGAACTTTAAAAACATGCCAAGTCATAAAACAATTTTCTTGCCTATGCTGTAGGCGGAGTTGTACTTACAGTTTACACTAGGTCTTGAGTTTTGTCGTTCCTGACAGGTTACCTCAAATAGGTTACCTTCCTGTTTCCAAAAAAGGAAGTAAGATAAGAATCATCCTATCTTACTATAAATTATTTTATTAAATGTTGGTACTCTAACCAACATTTATTAGTGACCTTAGTTATATGTCCCCCCTATATGCTTAATGATATCCTTATTGGTTACTAAGTGTAACCCTAGGGCACATGTCCCAATAGTAATCAAACAGTATCTTGTTTGATTACCTAATGAATCTTGGGCTTAAGGTCCAATAGTACTTGGTATTCTATTAGGTTACTATTAGTAACCTTAGGTATAGGCCCAAGTTAGATTTAAATTTAAAAAGCCTGTTGGGCTACTAAGGCCCGATAATTAAAGTGGTAATCCTTATGGTTACCTTAAATAATCTTGGACCCAAGGTCCAACATACAATATTTGCTTCTTAATAACTTGGTCTAATAAAATTAGGTAACCTATCTAATTACTGTTTGTCTTATGATAGGTTACTAATTAACTTAGCTTAATTTGCTTAATTATTTATTTTCTTACTAAACTAAGTTTGATTAACCATTTAAAACTGTTTTTAAATTAAACTGTCTAATTTTTTAGAAAATTGCTGAAAACAGTCAATTTATCAGTGCATGTACAGGAATTTCCTGTGCATGTACTGTTTTGAAATTCCTGAACCAAAGCTTACTATTATGATTCAGTTTTACTTTGAAATCGGTTTGGATTTTGAAAAAGTTTTCTTCACGAAAGTTTTAGATATTGAAAAATCTTACAACTTTCATGTTTTTCTCAAAACCCAGTTCTACTTTTAACTTATACTTTTTCCTTGTTGAATCTGCCTGGCCGTGTACATAGGTCTGGGTGGTCCAAGCTCGGGTTTTTGTAAAAACGAAGGCCTTTGGAGCCTTATTTTCAAAAACTGTCTATATTTTCCCCTATAACTTTCAATTTCCTACAACTTTTCAGTTTTGAGTTTTCTCAAATTCGGCCTCTAAAGGCCTCAAAATACCGTTACCAGATCACTGCCCAGTTTTCACCCGAACTGGCCGTTTTGGTTTCGGTTCGTTCTTACGTACAATTACGCACACCCTACCTCAAACGGTCGCAACCGTGAGCCTATATCAAGCATGCAGCGTATAATCTAACGTTCTCATACTCATTCATTCATTCTCAAACATTCAATCATTTATTCGAAACCCATTTGGTGATTTTCACCAAACTTGGTTTTCTAGGGTTTTCTTGAACCCTAATTCATCATACAAACATTCAATTTCATAAAAATGCATTCAACATCAATCCTAAGCATATGGGGACATATAACAAACACCTAATGGTCACACACATAAACAACATAATTTCTAGGACATACAATCCAAAACATACACCAAACCGTAACATAAGCATAACAAAACCTAAATCAAGCACATTCTAAGCAAACCAACTAAAATAAGGACATAAATGGGTGAGCTTAAGCTCTTACAACCAAACTGAAAATACATAATAACTTGGCTCAAACTTGAATAGAAAGGCTTAGGAGTTGAGAGAATTACCTCTAAACCGTGGAGATAATCTCTAGCTTGGATTCCGAAATTTTTTTCTAGCTTTCACTCACTAAAATCCGACCACACTCTCTTGGGTTTGGCTGCCTATGGGGTTCGGCTGAAGGAGAGGAAAAGAGAAGAAAAATGGCCAAAGTTTGGGGGAATTTTCCAATAAAATGGGTTAAAAAGTCACCCCCCATCACACCTATTTATAAGTGTAATTTTAATTTCTTTATTGATTTATTTTTATTCTCTAAATTGCACTCCAAGCCTTACAAAACAAATATTTGCTGAAAAGTCCCCAAGGGTGGCCGGCCACTAGAGGCTTCCATGAGCCAAAAATTATCTCTTTGTAATACTTTCTAATTTTTCAAAAAATCAAAAAATTACATATTTATCATGTGATGAGGTGTCCTCCACCTAGGGCTTTGTTTGGCTTTCTTTCTTAAAAACAGTCTATTTTCATACTAATGTAATTATAACAAATACTGTTTTCAACTAAAATAGTACTGTCATACTAAACTGCAGTCCAGAATTTATATGCGTTTAACTGGAGTGCGTATAGGTTTTTCTTAGGTCTTAAAGCTAATTAGTCCTTATTGTCCTAAATATTGTGCTTGATTTTTCTAACATGATTCCGTACCTTATTCTTACTTATCTATCCGTAATGACGGTTTTTCATAGTATAATTTCCATACTGCTTATTATACTGCAGTACCGCTTCAATCTAATCTTAGATCATTCTGGTCAAACTTTGACTGGAATTCAATCATACATAAATCCTAATTCTGATAACTCAGATCAGGCAATTCATATACTTATACATAATACAAACTTTGATTCCTTGAGAAACAAGAAATCAAAATTTGTAACAAGGTCGGTTATTACAGCTCAGCTAATGCTAGTGGAGAGGGAGTCATGCTTCCAGCCTATTAGATCATAAACTAAGCTTGACGATCGTGATCAGGGGGACCTAGGTGATCTGAAGATGCTTAGATATAGTCTCGCACACACACACCTATAAAGGAACCTCATTTGGGAGCAAGCTTATAACAGATAGAACTGATATTTGATAAAAGCTGAATGAAATGAGTTGGAAATTAAGAAGCTCTTTTGAGAATGGAGACTCAACTTGTTTAGCAGCCTGAGCAATTTTCTGTTTGTGTTTTGAGTTTTCTTTTTGTGTTTTGTGTGTTCATTTTGGCATTACTCGAGGACGAGCAATGACATAAGTTTGGGGGTGTGATAACTCTATGAAACAGAGTTATTTAGCATGTTTTTAAGCTTATTAATTGTTATTATTTCAAGATAATATGCCTTAGTTTTAGTATTTCATTTAATATTAACTAATTTGTCTTAGTTAAAGAAAGGGTGAAAAGTTGTAAATAATTTTGGCTTTATCACATTTTTAAGCTTTATTGTGTGTTGCCTTACAGCTGGAGCCACTTTGCCAAGAAAAGAATGAAGGCCCACTGGACCAGAGGAAAAGAAATTTTGCCGCTGGAGTGCTTCAGTTTTGCTGCAGAAAATGCTATAGCAATGCTACAGCAAAGTTGCAGCAGTGAGGAATTAGCTTGAAAGAGCATGTGGACCCCAATCTGGCTTTACAGCTGGCAATGTTCATTTGTCCAGTTGTCTAAACATGGCAGCTGTGAGAAGGCACCCAATTTGAGCCATAAAGAGGACACGTGCATCTAGGGCATATTGGGGGAGGATTGATATAATAGGAAAAGTTAATGAATGAGAAGAGGAGCCGTCTGGGAGAAAAAAAGAAAGAAAGGCAGAGAAGAAAATACACCATTAATTGGGTAAAAGAGAGAAAGAGCTCAGGGAGGTTTTTGCTTCCATTTTTACGCCTATTCTGGAGAGCGAGCTCAGGAGGAGAAGAAGATAGGACGAGAAGGACCATCTCTAGCCATTGGAGTTTTTCCTCTTCTTACTCATTCCTTGATTTATTTTCTGATTTTCATTCTCTGTGAACAATGGATGACGTTTTTAAGCTTGTTTTTGTAATCCGAAACATGAGCTAATTTTCTTTAGCTGGGATTGTTGATGAACCCGAAATTGGGAGGATGATTTGAATGTTTATTTGAATGTTGAGCGAATCTATTTCCTGTTCATCCGAGTGTTTTGAATGTTTAATGTCTATTGTTGATTGGCCATCAATTTATAGGAAACTAGGCTTTACTTAATTCTGGAAAGGTTAATTAGAGCTGGAAATATCTTGGATGATGCAAGTTCAATATGCTTTTTAAAGTTTATATTGATTTGTGAATGGTATAGGAATATATTATTTACCTTGTATAACCCATTGAAATTGGTGCATGAATTTGTGTTCTGAGAACTAGATTCACATAGGAATATGTTGAAAAAGGTTTAAAGAATTGTTAGTCATAATTAATTCGGAAGAATTTTGTGATAAAATTGAATTTCAGTTAACAGGACAGGTTTTGCTGCAGTATTCCTACAGCATTCGGATCAGACTTGCAATTGAGGCGGATTTGGCAATCCTGGCTTAATTCTCATTCTTGATTTACAAATTCTTGATTGGATATTGTTCCTTTTGTCTATTTTAGTGCCTTTTCATTATACCCATTCGATTTCATTAGTTTACTGCATTTTTCTTATTTCAATTTTCAAATTCAATTTGATTCGTGCTTATTTCCTTTGCAATTTATTTTATCAATTCAATCCCTGTGGAGACGATACTCAACTCACATTCTATATTACTTGTGCGATTACGTACACTTGCGTAGATTTATATACACTAAATAATCGCAACAAACAGTATGCTTGTGTGATATTATGGTTTGTATGCATGCCCTTAAGGTGTTTGTTATATGTCCCCATATGTTGAAGAAGATGTAGGTTATGCATGGATGATGGAATAAGTTTGGTAATAAGCTTGTATGATGAATTAAGTAAGCAAACCAACCCTAAAACCCTAGTTTGGTGCAAGAACACCACATGGGTTGCATGGGTATGAATCAATGCATGTTGATGACAACTCACATTAAAGCGCTGTATGTTTTTCGTAGGCTCACGGTTGTGACCGTTTGAGGTAGTGTGCGCGTAATTTTACGTAAAAATGGACCACATGCAAAACTGCCAGTTTTTGGGTAAAACTGGGCAGCTCTCTGGAATTGCAATTTTAAGGTCCTTAAAAGTCGAATGTAGGAAAACTTAAAACTAAAAATTTGTAGAAAATTGAAAATACTAGTGGCCAACGTAGACAGATTTTGAAAAAGAAGCTCCAAAAGCTTTCGTTTTTGTGAAAATCTTAGCCCTGGTCTGCCCAGACCCTAGGCACGGCCAGCCGGCTTCAACCAGAAATATGAATAAGTTAAATATAGAATTAGGTTTTGATCAAAACATGAAAGTTGTAGAATTATTCAAGTTCCACAACTTTAATAAAGAAAAGTTTTCCAAATTCCAAATAGATTTTGAAATAAAAATGGATCTTAAAAACTATGCAGGAAACAGGAAATTCCTACGCAGGATTTTCAGAAAACAGTGCATAAACAGGAATTCCTACACATGCACTGATAACCGGAGTTATAAACTGATTTCAAAGAATGATTTCAGAATTTGATGATTTTTAATTATTTTTACTTAAAAGCAACAGTTTTACAAAAATACGGTTCTAGGGAAATTAAAGTTTTTACAAAAGACTTTTTTTTAAGAGAAAACTTGAGAAAGCTTTGTCAAGAAAAGAGAAAAGTAAATAAGCCAAAAAAGTGTTTTTGAAAACATGGTAACAAAAAGATAACCAATAGTAAACAGATTGAATACCCAAGTTATTGGGTTGGGCCTCATACCCGAGGTTACCAATAGTAACCTAATAGGGTAATGCTTTAAATTAATTAGGCCATAGTAACCCAATAGGGTATCATTCAAGTATAAATAGGCCTTACCCTAGGGTTACCCATAGTAACCTAATGGGGTATTTTTTTAAATTTAATTGGGCCTAAAACGCAGGGTTACCCATAATAAGTAACCTGATGGGGTATTTATTTAAAATTAATTGGGCCTAAAACCCAGGGTTACCCATAGTAACCTAATGGGATATGGATTAAAAGTAATCAGGCTTAGGCCCATAGTTACGAATGGTAACCTAATACTATTTAAGTATGATTGGGCTTGGTACCCAAGATTGTTGGAAAAATCGGATCGGTAATCAGAGTTACGGCGCAGCGGAAGTTTTAAAAATTTTATGCCGTTACCGGAAAAGAATCTCATGATGCATATAATAATAAATTAAATTTATGATCAAGCGTACCTTTATTCTTGGATTCCGGAATTACTAGAGCGTTTGACCAACGTGTCTTCTCTATTATTCTCGAGTTCCACGTCTCAGAGTGTGTGTGGGCACACGTTCTATGAATCCAAGCGACCGGTAATGCTTTTCGAAGTCTAGATCCCTCCTTCTCAATTCTGATGTACCTCGTTGAGAATATGATCAACCTTCTTTCTTCAAAACTACAAAACAGGAACCGGTTAACCTTCTTATGAAAATAATCACTCGGTTTAACCTTCCTCTCAGTTTTTGGTTCAATAGAATTTTCTCTCTTTTTCTTTCTCACAAGATAGCCGAATTTTGATGTTTCGGAAAAACTAAATTTTTTCCTTTTCTCCAAAAATGTTTTTTTTTTATTTGAATAATTTTAAAACAAAATTTTTCTTCCCTCCACCTATCTAAAAACCGTGCACCTTATTGAGATTAGGAGAGAAAAATTTATTTTTCCAAAATTAAATAATCCAAACACAATCTTATTTCCAAAATTCAAATTAACCAATCACATGTTGACAAATCATTTGTCTACAAATTTTACATGTCCAATCCTTTCTGGATTGCATGTTAGAGAGTAACATGTCTTAATAGACATTACTAAATTCTATTTAAATTTACCGATCTCATAAGGAACAAATCCCAAGACGCTTTATGGAACTATGCGAGCTAATAGAGGGACCCGATGGAAATATGTAAAGAGACTCCTATAATTGTGAAAAATTTATCCCAGATTAATTATTCATCAATTATTAACTTCAAAACTATTCCACTAAAAGTTTGAAGCTGAACTCCTGTTTACATACCGTATTACGAAAGCTCTCTCACGTAGTGCTTCTTCCATGATTTATTCATCGCTTGCTTAATCCCCATATGTCATCCATGATTGAATTAAGGACTTTTTCCATTTTACCTTTTCAATCATTTTAACTTAAAGTTCCATTATTCTCTATTGAATGAATCACCAATTATAAAACCATACAATTGGTAAACCACCAGAGAACACAAAGTAAACCGATGGCCAAGATCTTGTTATACTATCTTTCAATCCCCGAATAATGCCATTAAGTAGATAACATTTACTATCGTTAAGATAGCTATGGATTCCGTATCTATGAATCTTGATTTCTCCATCCATAAGTCATGCACCCAAAACACAAGTATATTGACCATGAATTAACAGTGTCTCACCTGTAGTGCATTAAAGTACAAAAGTCATGGATGCGAATTTAAGTAATCATTTCAGGATTAAGATTAATGCAGGATGATAATCAAAGTGTCATTGATTCTTATAAACGGAATTATTAAACCGAATCAATTAACACTTTAGGTCCAGTCCAATGTCATACCTCAATACTGGTATACATTAAAGTTTCTACTCGGAACCTATCCGATGGTCAAGACAAACCATCCCTCCAAGGAAGTAGACAACTTGTACAATCTTATCATGAATAAGATCCCCAAATCTTATTGCATCGATTGCGGACTATTTATTTAGACTGTTATCAAATTACCACGTCTTCTATGTATACCCCGTATACATATGGTAATCTGATATATTACCAACAGTCAAGGAGTATTTTATATTTGCTCAAAATAACCATACAATCAACAAATGAAAGTAAATAGGACACATCTTATTAAACATGAATAACCTCCTCTTATTAATATCAAAATGTCATATTTACAGAAAATCCCTAATATTGATTTTCTATCCTTAGGGCACATTTAGATCCCAACAAAGATTACTCTTAGTAACCTAACAAGATATTGTTAAAGCATGATTGGCCATGGGCCCTAGGGTTACAGTAAGTAACCAAACAAGCTATCATAAGATGATGTAAGGGGGACATATAACTAGAAATTACTCATGGATGTTGGTTAGAATACAAACATTTAGTTTAATGGTTGAGAGTAAGATAGGATGATTCTTATCTTACGTCCTTTTTGAAAACAGGAAGTTAACCTGTTGTTGCGACCGGTAGGAGCAACAAACTCAGGATATACATAACAGGTAAGTACAACTCTGCCTACAGCATAGACGGAAAATTTTTTTACTGCTTGTATGTTTTCAAGCTCATGCATACATGTTGAGATTCATATGATTTATGCCTTGATGATGTGATGCAAATGATTTATGTTTTATTATTGTGGCATCAAGAAGTATGCTCACTAATAATGAATCACTTGGTAAGGATGAAAACCCAGTTTCAAGTAAGAAACTGTCTTAAAAGACTGTTTTCGAGAAGAAAACTACATTCAAGGAATTGTTTTCAAGAAGAAAACTATGTTTTTAAGAAATCATGTTCAAGAACAAGTTAAGGAAAAGTTTTCAAGTAAGATGGCAAGCAAGTTGCCTCGTGTTGTACCGACCTGCCACGAGAGCAGGTTTGGTCCATGGTTTGAGTTGGATTGGACTGGCCGCCCCAACCATTCCATGGCTGCGCGCCACGGTACGTACACTCATGTTAAGTAAGGGGCCCAAAAATGTGCTAACCTAAGACAGCATAATGAAAGCATAATTAGTTCATGCATTATTCCATTATAAAATGTTTTGCGGATTAAAGTTGTACTTACTGAGCGAAAGCTCACAACTTAAGTTTATGTTGTAGGTAAGCAACCTATCGGCAATACTTGATACAAGACGGTGAGGCTGGGCACGGCTAGATGTGAAACGTGGGATGTGGACCGCTACGCGTATTGAATTATAATACTTATCTTTGTTATGCTGTAAATATGTATATCGAAGTAGGATCGATACTCAAGTACTTAAGTAAGAAAACGTACATATATGTATATATATATATATATATGTGTGTGTGTGTAAATATGTAATGAGTTAGATTTCAGTTTTAAGTAGTTAAAAAAAAATTTCGTATTTTCGCCAAGTTAAATAAGTTATGTAATGTTAAGTAAGGTGATGACCTATGTTAGGCGGGTCGTTACACCCGTTGTGTTCCCTCTTCTACCATATCCAACCTCTCATGTATATGCTCCAGCTCCACCCTCATCATCCGTCTCATCTCCCCCAATAACGCTTGTATTTGCAGGTTTGGAAGATTGGCTGGTGGACGCTCTTCGTTTATGTTCTTCTCTTGAAATTGAGACATGATTGAAATCTGCAAACGAGGTTAGAACAGTATGGAAAAATAAAAAAAAAAGGACCTCACTACACTCGCTCACGTGTTTCGCTCGAAGAATAATTTACTCAAATCCACTCGTGTTTCACTCAAGTTAATTGGCTTTTACCCTCTAACACTCTCACACGCTCTGTCCTTTTCCACTTGTATTCTTCTTTTAGTTCTTTCAAAACTAATCGAACAATAACAAAAAGGATTCAAGAAGGAATTCATGACGAGGAGTAAACCAAACAGATCAAATTTTGTCACGGATGTTGTCGTTTTTTTCTTTTTTTTTTCGCTTCTTCTCTTTGATTTTACAGAAACAAGCAGAAAGAGCAGGAAATAAGAACGTCAAATTTTGAACCAACAGATCCTAATTCACGTTTCTAGGATTTGTAAACCTTGTGGGAATTGGATTAGAGTTTCTAATTCCTGAAAGAACTCAATCTCAAAGAAAGTAATCCAACTCTGAATCAAACACTAATATCACTTATTTAAGGAGAGAACAAACGGATTTAGTGCAGCAAAAAATTTTTTTTTTCCTGACTCTAATGATTGCAGGAAAACGAATTTAAAGAGCAATCCAAACAAGAACAAGAATCAAAATAAAAGGATAGGAAATCTAGCCAATAGGTTTTTTTATTTTTATTTTTTATTTTTTATTTTTTTTTAGTATTCTTTTCTTTGATTTTGTGGAAAAAAGCAGCAAGAAACAAGAAGAAACAGAACGAAAAAATAAAGCGAAAAAACTTGGAGTAGAAAACTTGTAAATATTTTGAGTTTTCCTTTGTAAAATATTTGAGTGTGCTTTTGTATAAAGAGTGCTTTGAGTGTGAGTGTGCTTTGAGTGTTCTTTGAGAATCCGATTGTAGAACGATCTTGGAGACTTCTTAGATTACGGGTTTCGTCACAAGTTGGCATGGTTCGTATCAACATCCGTGACAAAATTTGATCCGTTCGGTTTACTCCTCGTCATGAATTCCTTCTTGAATCCTTATTGTTATTGTTCGATTAGTTTTGAAAGAACTAAAATGATATGATTTCTATCCTTTAAGTGAACAGTAAAATTAGGAAAACAATCAAAGTAAATTGGCCCTTCACTTAAGGTAGATTCAACACTTCCTATTAAGGATTCCATGAATCTTTTATGTCTTTTATCTCTTACACATGCTAATACAGAATTGTTTAATCCTTCCCTAGTTAAGGGTTTTATGGCAACTTGAACAAGACCTAGATGAAGGTATCCGTAGTTTTCTTTGTAAGTGTTTACAAAGTTTTGTATGACAAGTGGGACCTCCATTATTCCGCTTGTTATAGGAAAAACTTCTTCAATAGTTTTAATGATGTAATCGGATTTAAAATGAAAATACCCTTTATTGTAAACAAAAAGGTGCTAACTTTGGGTATGGTCCAATTATTAAGATGCTTTTCTATATTTTCTACATTAATTATTTCTATGTTTTTAACTGAACCGGAAAAGCTGGATTCGGAGTAAGAACCAAGGGATCTAGAAGAGGAAGATCTGGAAAGACTTTTAAATACTCTTGCCATAATTAGTTCTCAGAAGACTCGGTCAATGACTTACGTTGGGACTTGACAACGGCTATCTCTCACCCATTACCCTGTTGCGTGACTAAAGCCAAAAGAACTAAGGTTTCTCAATCACCACTCCCTATCACCCCTGAAAACTTGGCTCTGATACCATTTCGACCAGGACATATAAAAGCAGAGGAATAATAGTAACGTAGAAAGTATGGAAAAGCATGAACAATAAAAATTTAAAATAAAACAGAGATAAGAAGTTTAATTAATTTAAACTTACATAAACTGAAGAAGTGGGAATCCTTGATTGAGGTTCCGACTGTTACAGCAAGCACACTCAAAGCACACTTAAAGCACACTCACACTCAAAGCACTCTTTATACAAAAGCACACTCACACTCAAAGCACTCTTTATACAAAAGTACACTTTGAGAAACCTTCTAAATTGCTACTGTTGTTCTTAGTTCTTTTGGGAAGTCTTAATTATACTTCAGACTTTTACAAAGAATTAGCTTATGATGCTAAACCTTTATTTTCAAGGTTGCAAAAGAATCCTTCTGAGTGGACTAAAGAGTGCACTAATTTAGTAAAAAGAATTAAGCAAAGAGTAAAAGAAATATCCTGTCTAGCTACTCCTCATCCTGAGTATTTTAAGATAGTTGAGACGGATGCATCTGAATTGGGATATGGGGGCATTCTAAAACAAAGAATGGGAGAAAAGGAAGTCTTAGTTAGGTTTATCTCTGGAATTTGAAAATTAGCCCAGAAAAATTATCCCACAATAAAGAAAGAAATCTTGGCAATCGTCTTAATCATCTCAAAATTCCAAGATGACTTATTAAATAAAAAATTATTATTAAGAATTGATTGTAAATCAGCCAAGTCTGTCATTGAAAAAGATGTCAAAAATCTAGCATCTAAACAAATATTTGCTAGATGGCAAGCTATTTTGTCTATATTCGACTTTGATATTGAACATATCAAAGGAAAGGATAATAGTTTATCAGACTTTTTGACAATGGAATATCTTCAAACTCCTTATAAGGAATAAAAATAAAAATAATAAAAAATAATAAAAAATAAAAAAAGTCCAAAAATCTTGGTTACAATCTTCTCTAGTTAATACTTTAGATAAGAATACATCTTTATACCATTTATAATGGGATAAAGTTGGACATTTGAGATTCAAGAGTTGTTCTTGACTTCTATCAAATTGACTTCTAGTGGATCCTATAAAATGTAGTAGAATTGTATAAACTAGAGTATTTACGATATCTGGCTCAATAACATTAGGATTTTCTAGTTTTATCCTAGTAGCATTAAGGATAGCATTTTTTGGTTGAGGTGTAATATAATGATCCCACCGGCCTTGTAATTGCCCAGTAAATCCTGTGATAATAGCAAATGCTGTATCAGCATCGCTATTACCGTTGAGCTTACATGCTGAAGCATATATCATTATATTTTTAATAACTCTCAAGATTTGATATTCAGAAAGACCATCAATATTCCATTCGACAATGGACTTTCCATCATAAGAAGTTCCATGCCAAATTTCATCTTCATATTGAAGGTCTATTGGTGAAGACCTAGGATAATAAGGCTTAATTTCAGGTTGGCTATAATTAGCTTTATATTGTAATTTATTAATTACTGGTTCTTCATTATCGATTTGAAGTTGATTAATGATCTGATTAAGATCATTGTCAGAGATTTTGTTGATATCATGTTCAAATATCATAGACACATATTCTCTTTTTCCTGAAATATCTATCTTGGATAAACGGGTGATAAGTTCAGACAAAAATTCAGGATTAGAGGTTTTATCAAGTTTAAATTTGGATGTATCAGGAGGAGGTTTAAAGAAAACGGGTTGGACAAAACTGTTGGCATTTTCTTTGGAAGAGGATTTTCCTGTTTCTTTTGAGGATTCACCTGTCTCTTTATTTTTTGAATTTTCTATCCTGTTTAGCTGTTTTCCTTTGGTTTGAAGGTACAAATTTGTGTAATTGTTTTGTTCAACTACTTGGTTAACAGCATTGATACTAACAGGTTCATTCAAATTTTTTGAACAGATTTTATAGGGGACAGCTAACACATCTTTTTGAATTTGAACGGTGGCTTGTGGTGGATGGACTGAAGCAACTTTTTCTCCTGTTGATAAGGAATATTCTTGACAAGTTTTTTCAACTATATTAAGTTGAGGATTTTTCTTTTCAAATTTCAGAAATTGTTTTCCTTTAACTTTAAAATAAGTTTCCATGAATATAAAAAAGTCTGCTTCTATTTTGTAAATAGAAATAAACTTATTATATTTTTGATGTAAGAAACTTTTTTGGACTTAAGTAAATGTTGAGAAAAACCATTCTCTTTTTTCTTTATTTTCTTCAGAATAAAACATCTGAATAAGACGTTTCTTGTCAATCTTTTCATTAGATTGTTCTAAGACACAAATATTATTATATTACATATCAGAAGGGGTTGTGAACTAATAAGTACTATGGCTTTTTTGTCTCCTTGTTTTACCTAAAGCTTCGCATGTGAACAAATAGTTCCTCTAGCTCTTTCGTCTATTTCTACGTAACTTTCTGAAAACCAATAGTTTCTTTTTTGGTCCTATGTTCCTTTTGTTCTTCACATGTGAACTAAGGAACTATAGTTCTTTTGTCTTCTTGCCAGTATATACCTCTCTGAGTCATAAAACCATATTGCTTATCTTCTTCTTTTCAGACTCTTTGTCTTGAACACGTAAGGCAAAGTTTCACGTGATTAAAGAATCCAAAACTTTCTGACTCTTTGTCTTGAACATGTAAGGCAAAGTTTCACGTGATTAAAGAGTCCTTTGATCATTTTCTTCTTCTCGTGAATCCACAGACCCTTCTCAAGTCCTTATAAAAGGATCAGCTGAGAAGCTTGAAGGCAGAACAGAAGATAGAGAACGGAAAAATAGAACGAAGAAATAAAATGAAAAAATAGAACGAAAAAACTTGGAGTAGAAAACTTGTAAATATTTTGAGTTTTCTTTTGTAAAATATTTGAGTGTGCTTTTGTATAAAGAGTGCTTTGAGTGTGAGTGTGCTTTAAGTGTGCTTTGAGTGTGCTTGCTGTAACAGTCGGAACCTCAATCAAGGATTCCCACGGATTCCCACTTCTTCAGTTTATGTAAGTTTAAATTAATTAAACTTCTTATCTCTGTTTTATTTTATATTATTATTGTTCATGCTTTTCCATACTTTCTACGTTACTATTATTCCTCTGCTTTTATATGTCCTGGTCAAAATGAGTAGTGGTACCTTTGTTATCCTTTATTAAGGATTTTATATTGATGTCAGGACTGATAGTATTCATGACTTTACAGTAAACTCTGAAAATGAGAGCTAGATTACTAGTGTCTTCTTCCATATCGAATCCATGTGTTTTATACCAATCATAAGAGATTTAATGACATTTCTATCTCTTAAGTGAACGGTAAAATTAGGAAAACAATCAAAGTAAATTGGCCCTTCACTTAAGGTAGATTCAACACTTCCTATTAAGGAGTCCATGCATCTTTTATGTCTTTTATCTCTTACACATGCTAATACAGAATTATTTAATCCTTCCCTAGTTAATGGTTTTATGGCAACTTGAACAAGACCTAGATGAAGGTATCCGTAGTTTTCTTTGTAAGTGTTTACAAAGTTCTGTGTGACAAGTGGGACCTCCATTATTCCGCTTGTTATAAGAAAAACTTCTTCAACAGTTTTAATGATGTAATCGGATTCAAAATGAAAAGATCCTTTATTGTAAACAGAAGATGTGCTAACTTTGGGTATGGTCCAATTATTAAGATGCTTTTCTATATTTTCTACATTAATTATTTCTTTGTTTTTAACTGAACCAGAAGAGCTGGGTTCGGAGTAAGAACCAAGGGATCTAGAGGAGGAAGATCTAGAAAGACTTTTAAATACTCTTGCCATAATTAGTTCTCAGAAGACTCGGTCAATGACTTACGTTGGGACTTGAAAACGGCTATCTCTCGCCTATTACCCTGTTGCACGACTAAAGCCAAAAGAACTAAGAACAACAGTAGCAGTTTAGAAGGTTTCTCAATCTCCACTCCCTATCACCCCCGAAAACTTGGCTTTGATACCATTTCTGCCAGGACCTATAAAAGCAGAGGAATAATAGTAACGTAGAAAGTATGGAAAAGCATGAACAATAATAATTTAAAATTAAACAGAGATAAGAAGTTCAATTAATTTAAACTTACATAAACTGAAGAAGTGGGAATCCGTGGGAATCCTTGATTGAGGTTCCGACTGTTACAGCAAGCACACTCAAAGCACACTTAAAGCACACTCACACTCAAAGCACTCTTTATACAAAAGCACACTCAAATATTTTACAAAAAAAACTCAAAATATTTACAAGTTTTCTACTCCAAGTTTTTTCGCTCTATTTTTTCATTCATGACTATGATATCTGAACAAGATATCAACAAAATCTCTGACAATGATCTTTATCAGATCATTAATCAACTGCAAAGCGATAATGAAGAACCAGTAATTAATAAATTACAATATAAAGCTAATTATAGCCAACCTGAAATTAAGCCTTATTATCCTAGGCCTTCACCAGTAGACCTTCAATACGAAGATGAAACTTGGCATGGAACTTCTTATGATGGAAATTCCATTGTCGAATGGAATATTGATGGTTTTTCTGAATATCAAATCTTGAGAGTTATTAAAATATAATGATATATGCTTCGGCATGTAAGTTCAATGGTAATAGCGATGTTGATACAGCATTTGCTATTATCACAGGATTTACTGGGCAATTACAAGGATGGTGATATCATTATATCACACCTTAACAAAAAAACTGCTATCCTTAACGCTGCTAGGATAAAACCAGAAAATCCTAATGTTATTGAGCCAGATATCGTAAATACTCTAGTTTATACGATTCGACTACATTTTATAGGATCCACTAGAATACAATTTGATAGAAGTCAAGAACAACTCTTGAATCTCAAATGCCCAACTTTATCCCATTATAAATGGTATAAAGACGTAGTCTTATCTAAAGTATAAACTAGAGAAGATTGTAACGAAGATTTTTGGAAAGAAAAATTCTTATCAGGATTTCCACCCTTATTTGTTGAAAGGGTTAGAACTAGGCGTAGATTAAAACATGATGGTAATATTCCATATTCTCATTATATTTATGGGGAATTAGCCGCTGAAGTCGTTGCTGAATGGTTAACTCTATGCAATGATATCAAGCTTAAAAGACAGCTTGAGAAATAGCGGTTAATGGGCAAACAAACTCTTGGAGATTTTGGTGAACAATTTGGCTATAGCCAAAATCTCACTGGTCTTTAAAAGAAAAAGAAAAAGACTTATGATAAAGTCCCTGATCAAAAACAAAAGGCATATAAAAATAAAAGAAAAGTTTTTAAAAAATATGATAAGCCTAGGAAAGAGACAAGAGGATCTAAAAAAAAGCTCCTGTATGTCATAAATGTGGAAAAATAGGTCATTATGCCAATAGATGTTGGACTCAAGTAAAAATAAATGAGCTAGAAATAGATGAAAATATAAAACGACAACTAGAAAACACTTCTTAAATTATCAAAGAAGTTCTTCTGAGAGTGAAAGTGAAGAAAAACTGTTAGTCAATCAAATCCAACTTGAAGATTCATCTTCTGAAGAAGAAAAAAAATATGAACCCAAATGTAAGTGTGATCATTATGAAGCCATTCTTAATATGAATGGTTTAAACTTAAATGTTCTCTCAAAAGAAGGTCTTATTTTAAAAATAATAGATAAGATAGAAGATCCAAAAGAAAAACAAAATGCTTTAGAAGAATATATCCTTATAGCTAAGGAAAGTCCTAAATATCAGGACACTAAGATACAAAAAACTTTACAAGAAAAATCTCAAGGTTATTCCTTTAAAGAAATTCTTAAAAGAATAGAAACTGAGAATTCTAAAAGGAACCTACAATTCTAGATCTTAAACAGGAGATCAGCGAAATGAAAAAAGAGTTTAAGGAACTTAAATTTAGAGTTCAAGCCTTAGAATCATTTGATAGCTCAGTCAGTTCATCTAAAAAAGATGAAGAAAAAGATGGGTCAGACTTTGTTGAAATATTTGAAAATATGCCATCTTCTTCAAAAATACCCGAGTCTATAAATACCATAGAAAAAATGATTATTCAAAAATGGTATACTCAGGTTACTATAATTATAGCTCAAGAGTATGTCATAAATATTGAAGCCCTTATTGATTCAGGAGCAGACCTTAATTGTATTAGTGAAGGTATCATCCCCACAAAATACTTCACTAAAACTACCCAGGTCTTAAATACTGCTAATGGTGGAAAAATACCCATTAGATATAAACTTCGTGATGCTATAGTCCTTATAAATGGAGTAAACCTAAAGACTAGTTTTCTTCTTAGCAAAGAAATTACTAGACTTGCCATATTAGGAACTCCTTTTCTAGGATTACTCTATTCCTTTATAGTATCAGAACAAGGGATAGTTTCTGAAACTAATGGTAATAAAATTACTCTACAATTTTCTACTAAACCTGAGTGGAATAAAGAAAAGACTAATTCTCTATTTTCCCTTAACAAAAAACAAAATAAAACTTCTAATCTATTTTCATCTAATGCCGAGATGGATTCAGAGAGCCCAAATTACATAACTGTAAAAAGATCTCTTAAAGAGAGATACGATATGGGAGATCCTAAAGTAGGACCTCTTGGAGAAGATGGGGTAAAATTTCAGTTTCTAGTTACATATGGAGAAAGTGATCCTAAATTCTTATATAAAAGAATTAAGGTCACTAAATCAGAAAAATCTCCCACCAACAGACCTAAAGTGGAAGCTCAAATTGAAAAAGATATTTTAGAACATACCGAAGAGATTTCAAGTAAATTAACATCTCCTAATGTTTGCAGGGCTCCGAACAAGATGATAAAAGGAGAATCATCTGTCTAAGAACGCATCAGCTTACCTCCTTATAAAAAGGAAGAATACAAAAAGATTGGTCAGAAGGAAATCATCATTATAGAAGACAATGAAATTCATAAACCCTTTGACCAAGTAGCCAACCACTATTTACCATTCCATCTTCACCCTAATAGTATCCATAAATCTAGGGAATGGTATGAGGCCATCTTAATAGATACAGGATCTATATCTTATTCTCATAAATATAGAAATTCAACCCAAATAGCCTATTCCTCCTTCAGAGTCCATAAAATTATCTCTTTCGAGGATTGGGCTAAAAGCCCTCATCAAAGAAATGTGTTCAAAGAGGTGTCTATACAACCACGATCTTACATCTACTTTGATTATATCGAAGCCTGTGAACAAACCCTCTACTACCAAAACACTCAATCGTGGTTTATCACCCTTAAAATAGGGAAAAAATATGTAGAAGACAGCTTTCCAAATTGGTTCAAAGACTGGTTTGACTACTTCGGACCATCCACAGCCATCCTGCCTGATGAGGTTAAGAAGGCTTTCGAACTCTTCTCAAAAAAGAATAGTAAGAAGGTCCCAAGTTCTGATGACAGTCTTCTCTTGTTTATAGCCTTATATGAGGTACCCTGGATTTTCAAATGAGAGTACATTATTCTTCAAGAGTCAGATGATGGACTTCCAAGATTAGGGAGAATACTTTTTGGAAGATGGTGGCAAAAATTTAACTACAACCATTTCACTAAAAGAAATATTAACATCATCCTTATACAGGATGAAGAAGAAGAAAAGTCAGAAACAACCTCTTCTAAGAAAGAATCTGTATCTCAGCTCATCTCCTCCTTGTTGGGATCTAAATGTGCCCTAAGGATATAAAATCAATATTAGGGATTTTCTGTAAATATGACATTTTGATATTAATAAGAAAAGGTTATTCATGTTTAATAAGTTGTGTCCTATTTACTTTCATTTGTTGATTGTATGGTTATTTTGAGCAAACATAAAATACTTCTTGATTGTTGGTAATATATCGGATTACCATATGTATACGGGGTATACATAGAAGACGTGGTAATTTGATAATAGTCTAAATAAATAGTCCGCAATCGATGGAATTAGATTTGGGGATCTTATTCATGATAAGATTGTAAAGGTTGTCTACTTCCTTGGAGGGATGGTTTGTCTTGACCATCGGATAGGTTCCGAGTAGAAACTTTAACGTATACCAATATTGAGGTATGACATTGGACTGGACCTAAAGTGTTAATTGATTCAGTTTAATAATTCCGTTTATAAGAATCAATGACACGTTGATTATCATCCTGCATTAATCTTAATCCTGAAATGATTACTTGAGTTCGCATCCACGACTTATGTACTTTAATGCACTACAGGTGAGACACTGTTAATTCATGGTCAATATACTTGTATTTTGGGTGCATAACTTATGGATGGAAAAATCAAGATTCATAGATACAGAATCCATAGCTATCTTAACGATAGTAAATGTTATCTACTTAAAGGCATTATTCAGGGATGGAAAGATAGTATAACAAGATCTTGGCCATCGGTTACTTTGTGTTCTCTGGTGGTTTACCAATTGTATGGTTTTACAATTGGTGATTCTTTCAATAGAGAATAATGGAACTTTAAGTTAAAATGATTGAAAAGGTAAAACGGAAAAAGTCCTTAATTCAATCATGGATAACATATGGGGATTAAGCAAGAGATGAATAAATCATGAAAGAAGCACTACGTGAAAGAGAGCTTTCATAATACGGTATGTAAACAGGAGTTCAACTTCAAACTTTTAGTGGAATAGTTTTGAAGTTGATAATTGATGAATAATTAATCTGGGATTAATTTTTCACAATTATAGGAGCCTCTTTACATATTTCCATGGGGTCCCTCTATTAGCTCATATAGTTCCGTATGGCGTCTCGGGATTTGTTCCTAATGAGATCGGTAAATTTAAATGGAATTTAGTAATGTCTATTAAGACATGGTACTCTCTAACATGCAATCCATAAAGGATTGGACATGTGAAATTAATAGACAAATGATCTGTCAATATGTGATTGGTTAATTTGAATTTTGGAAAAAAGATTGTGTTTGAATTATTTAATTTTGGAAAACAAATTTTCTCTCCTAATCTAAAAGTGATGCACGGTTTTTAGATAGGTGGAGGGAAGAAAATTTTATTTCAAAATTGTTCAAATATATTCCTAACATTAAATTATTAATTGATTTGAATAATGGAGATTATTTGATGGAATTTTTCTTTCCTTTAAAAACTTGTGGACGGTTTTAAGAGGAGGAAAATTTCAAATATTCCATTTATTTAAATTAATAAATATGGTTGATGTTTGAGGAAAATATTTAATTCAAATAAGTGAATCTTATTTAAATTCAAAAAGGTTTAAAAGGAATTTGAATCTAGATAGGACTAGGATCTTTTGACTAGTCTAGATTCTTGATTTAAAATTTGAACCATCAATCTAGCTTGAATTTAAAGTGTGGCCGAATTTTTTGTGGGAAGATTTCCTCTTGGAAAAACGTTTTTAGGTTCAATGAATCTAGCCTTAAAGTTGTATGATCTTTTGATTCAAAATTTATCCTTTTAAATAATTATTAATAATTTTTAAGGAGATGAATTTTGAAAAAGGATTGGACTTCTATATAAAGGCAAGGGATTCTTGAAAAACCAATTTTTGGTATTTTTTTCAAGAGGGAAAACTTTTTTTTGGAGTGAGAGGAAAAACAATTTAGGTTTCTTTCACATCAAAATTCGGCTATCTTGTGAGAAAGAAAAAGAGAGAAAATCCCATTGAATCAAAACTGTGAGGAAGGTTAAACCGAGTGATAATTTTCACAGGAGGTTAACCGGTTCCTGTTTTCTAGTTTTGAAGAAAGAAGTTGGATCATATTCTCAACGAGCACATCGGAATTGAGAAGGAAGGATCTAGACTTCGGAATGCATTACCGGTCGCTTGGATTCATAGAACATGTGCCCACAAATACTCTGAGACATGGAACTCGAGAATAATAGAGAAGACACGTTGGTCAAATGCTCTAGTAATTCCGGAATCCAAGAATTAAGGTACGCTTGATCATGAATTTAATTTATTGTTATATGCATCATTAGATTCTTTTTCAGAAACGGCATATAAATTTTAAAACTTCCGCTGCGCTGTAACTCTATACCGGATCTGATTTTTCCAACAACTGGTATCAGAGCCAACTCATGATCATGTATATAACATAAATTATTTGATCAAATAAATTTCTCTCTATGCATTAATGAAATATTTTAGAGAGTTGGCACTCTAGGTTTTATTTTAAGTATGTTAAATATATTATGAATGGATGTATAGATGAATGAATGCTTAATATTATTTTTATAATATTTGATGCTTGTTCAATTTTACCGGTCATGATTCCATAGAGGTTAGAATTTGTATCTAGGTTTTTCAAGTGTAATAGATGCGGTCTATAATCACCGCAAGGTCGTTCTTTCAATTCCTAGAATATTTGTAAGCCGGAAACGGTGTAGGAATTTTTTTATAAAATTCAGGCTACAATGGATTCGAGGAGATTGAAGATGAACGATGGTATGGAAATTTTCAAAGGATGTGATTTTTTGGAATTTTTTTTAATTAAAAAACATTTTTTTTTTATAAAATAAAAAAAATCACATAATCTTTTTGAAAGTTTTATTTTCCAACGATATGTGATCTTGATAATTTGGAAATCAAAATTAAAAATTTAAATTTAAATTTAATGGATATTATTATGAATTTTAAAATTTTTAGATTTAAATTTGAAATTTGAAATTTGAAAATTTCAAATTTTTGAATTTTAAAATTTAATAAACCGGATTTTTTTTTTATTTAAATTTTTGAGATTTTGTAATTTTGATTAAAATTAAAAATGACATATAATCTTTTTGAAATTTAAATTTAATTTTAAATTTGAAAAGATGTGACATTGGAGAAGGAAGACACATTGAAGAAGGATACAAGGCATGGATCTACAAATGAAGGCCGATATATGATTCGGTTAATTTTTGTAAATTTTGTAATTTTATTTTCTCTAGGATGGAATCATGATCCACGGCTGTTTACATATTTTGCAAACCATAGATGATGTGTTGCTAGATGAATATGTTATACTATTTCATGATGTATTGATAACATGCCATATAGACTAGGGAGTGCCACTCAATAAATATTATTTATGCATGAAAAACAAAAACCCTAATTTAAAAGAATGAGTGGGAGAAGGTTTTACACACTAAAACCTACGGCCTCCATCGTTGGTCCAATAGTTACGCATGGTAGTGCCTACTACTCGGTTTTGACCCGGGAATTCCCTTCAGATAGGTATCTTACCTAGAGCACACATTGAGAGCGCACACTGATTTGGATTTCCGAAAGGATAACAATTTTGGACATATTTTATGTTTAGATCACCCCTCGGTGGCGGATGTAAAATATGGATTTAAAATTGGAAACAATGGTTACACACTCATGCTACTTTATTTATTAACCCTCCATCGAGGCTCTGTTACATAAAGTAGTGGCCAAATAAACGATAGTTAATATATATTTAATGGAATTTGCTCCATGGACGAATATATATTAATCGGAAGGGGTCCGTGTTCTTGGCTAGTTAATCTATGACTATCCCTCGGTAGCTTAGAAAGCATAAGCTAGGAATTATCGTATTTAGGTATGTGTTTTAAGGGTTTTACACATGAACATTTAGATTGCATATAAATCTTTTTGTTTAATTACAAAACCATATTTTATAAACTAATAGGATGTTTGCTCGTACTTATTACATGTTTTCTTATTATAGATCAAAATGTCGAGCCCTTTATCTGTGATACTTACGCAAAACAAATTAACTGGCGAGAATTTTAATGACTGGAAAAAGAACTTGCTTGTCCTAAATTTTGAGAAACACAGTTTCGTCCTAACCCAACCAAGACCACCTACGCCTGCGATCGATGCTCCTGATAGGGATTTTGTAGCGCTTGAGCGCTGGGACAATTCCAACCTAAGTGCTATGTGCTATATTAGGGCGAGCATGTCTAACGTGCTCCAGAAACAGCATGAAGAGCATCAAACTGCTAGGCAGATCATGGATAACCTGGAGGAAATGTTTGGTAAACAAACTATCCAGACTAAGACCGATGCTATCAAAGGTCTCATGAACTGCAGGCAGAAGGTTGGAACTCCCATCAAGGAGCACATGATGAAAGTCATGGCTTATTTGTCTGAAGCTCAGACAAATGGGGCTGAGATCGATTCTGCAACTCAATTGGTCATGGTTTTCCAAACCTTGTCCAAGGATTTCGATTTGTTTCAGGCATCCTACAACCTTAACCGGAAGGAGATGTCTTTAACGGAATTGATGAAAGAGTTGCAAGCCTTTGAGAACATTTTTAAGGGTTCTGGATCTAAGGCTGATGTGAATATGGCTGAACCTAGTTCGCCTGCTCCTGATCCGAAAAGGAAGAAGGAAAAGGGGAAGAACAAGGGGAACAAGCCTGCGGTGAATGCACCTGCTTCTAAGAAGTCTACCAAGACTAAGAAATGGAAGGTGGATCCCAAAAAGGTTAAGTGTTTTCACTGTGGGAAGAAAGGACATTTCAAGAAGGATTGCCGAGAATACCTGTCTATGCAAAAGCAAAAAGGTAATTTCGATGTTCTGTATCTTGAGGGTTGTTTAGTGGAAGAATCTAAGGACAATTGGGTTATAGATTCCAGAGCCACTAACCATGTTTGTATTTCTCTGCAGGGGTTCAAGGTAACGAGAAGTCTGCGTGAGGAGGACTTCACGTTAAGAACCGGTGATGGGACGTTGGTGCGAGCTGAAGCAGTGGGAGAAGTGCATCTTTATTTTGATGAATTTAGGTTTATTGTTTTGAGACATTGTTTTTATGTTCCTAGTTTCAAGAGGAACCTAATTTCGGTAGCTTGTTTGATTAAAGATTCTTATGCAGTTTCTTTTAATAATAAAGTTGTTATTAGGAAAAACAATTCTCTTATCTGTAATGGATGGATGCATGGAAATCTTTATTTTATCAAACCTAAGATGCACTCACAGCTTGATATAGAATTAGAAAAGAACTTTAAAAGACATAAGTCTTCTCACTCTAACAAATCATATCTTTGGCATTTACGACTTGGTCACATAAGCCTTAACAGAATTCAAAGGATGGTAAAGGAGGAATGCCTTGACTTGTATGAGGTTGAACCTTGGCCACAATGTGAATCCTGTTTGGAGGGCAAGATGACTAAACGGCACTTTGCTGCCAAGGATGGTCGTGCCGAGGAACTTTTAGAACTAGTGCATACGGATGTTTGTGGTCCCATGAACATAGAAGCACGTGGTGGGTATGAGTATTATATCACTTTTATTGATGAATACTCAAGGTATGGATATGTCTATTTGATGACCCGCAAAAGCGAAGCCTTTGACAAGTTCAAAGAATTTCTATCTGAAGCGGAGAAACAATTAGGTAAGTCCATATAGACACTTCGATCGGATCGAGGTAGGGAATACCTATCGGATGAGTTCTTAGGATATTTGATAGAGAATGGGATACAATCCCAGTTGACTGCACCTAGTACTCCTCAACAGAATGGTGTAGATGAGAGAAGAAATAGGACCCTATTGGATATGGTCCGGTCTATGATGAGTTACTCCACATTACATTTGTCATTTTGGGGACACGCCATACAAACTGCAAGCTATCTTCTGAATAACGTTCCCTCCAAATCGGTTCCTAAAACTCCTTATGAGTTATGGACGAGTAGGAAATCTAATTTGAATCATATTCGAATTTGGGGTTGTCCGGCACACGTCCTGGATAAGGAAGCGAAGAAGTTGGTGTCACAATCAGAAGTGTGCTTGTTTGTTGGCTATCCAAAAGGGACAAAAGGTGGTCTGTTTTATAATCCGAAGCAAAATAAAGTCTTCATTTCTACACATGCAACATTCCTCGAGGAAAGTTACATAGAAGACTTTAAACCTCGTAGCAAAGTAGTGCTTGAGGAGATGATTTCGGGTTTGGATGTTCCTAAAGTCACAGAAAACCCTGTGGAAAAACCGCTAAAGAATCAACAACCAGGGGAGCTTCGTCGTAGTGGGAGGATTATCAGGGAACCTGAAAGGTACATGTTCAATGGTGAAGTTTTTGAAGCAGAATCCATAGAACATGATGATCCGACTACGTACAAGGAAGCTATGAAGGATGTTGATTCTAGTTTTTGGCAAAAGGCTATGAACACCGAGATGGAATCTATAGATTCCAATGGGGTCTGAAAACTTGTAGACTTACCCCAAGGCATAAAACCGATTGGGTGTAAGTGGGTATACAAGAGGAAGAGAGGTGTGGATGGGAAAGTGAAAACTTTCAAGGCAAGACTTGTAGCGAAGGGCTATACGCAGAAAGAAGGAATCGATTATGATGAAACCTTCTCGCCTGTAGCAATGCTCAAGTCAATCCGCATTCTTTTATCTATTGCGGCTCCTCTCGATTATGAGATCTGGCAAATGGATGTCAAGACAGCTTTCTTGAATGGCTCTCTTGAAGAAGATATCTATATGATACAACCAGACGGGTTCAAGGCAAAAGGCCAAGAAGACAAGGTATGCAAGTTGCTTAAATCCATTTATGGATTAAAGCAAGCATCTCGTTCTTGGAATATTAGGTTTGATCAAGCGATCAAAACCTATGGATTTGAACAAAACATTGATGAACCATGTGTTTACAAATGTATCAAGAATGAAAAGTGGTTTTTCTTGTGCTTTATGTGGATGATATATTGCTTATTGGAAACGATGTGGCAACATTATCATCTGTCAAAGTTTGGTTAGTCAAACAGTTTGACATGAAGGACTTAGGAGAGGCTAGTTATGTTCTTGGTATTCAACTCTTTAGAGATAGAAAGAACAAAACGATAGCACTCTCTCAAGCTTCATACATTGATAAAGTACTTGAGAAGTTTTCTATGAAAGATTCCAAGAAAGGTGCCCAACCTTTCAGGATTGGAATCAACCTTTCTAGAGATGACTGTCCCAAGACATCGGAAGAAAGGGAGCGTATGAAAAATGTACCTTATGCATCAACAGTAGGTAGTCTTATGTACGCTATGTTATGCACTAGGCCTGACATTTGTTTGGCGGTTGGTATGGTAAGTCGATATCAGTCGAATCCGGAACCGAACCATTGGGGTGCGGTGAAGCATATACTTAAGTATCTACGGAGAACGAGGGACTATATGCTAGTGTATTTCGGTCAGGACCTTGTTCCTAGAGGATACACAGAATCTGATTTTCAATCAGATCAGGATTCAAGGAAATCAACTTCAGGATCTGTTTTTACCCTTGGAGGTGGTGCCGTTGTGTAACGGCCCGTCTTACGTAGGCCGTTACCTTACTTATCTTACTTAATAATTTAACATACTTTCTTACTTACTTATGCGGAAATACAGTACATTTTTTTTTTTACAACTTAAATCCATACTTTACTACTTACATATCAAACAATATACGTATGTACTAAAATAAGAATCATCCTATCTTACTATAAATTATTTTATTAAATGTTGGTGCCCTAACCAACATTTATTAGTGACCTTAGTTATATGTCCCCCCTATATGCTTTAATGATATCCTTATTGGTTACTAAGTGTAACCTTAGGGCACATGTCTCAATAGAAATCAAACAGTCTCCTGTTTGATTACCTAATGAACTTTGGGCTCAAAGCCCAATGGTACTTGGCATCCTATTAGGTTACTATTAGTAACCTTAGGTATAGGTCCAAGTTAGATTAAAATTTAAAAAGCCTGTTGGACTACTAAGGCCCAATAATTAAAGTGGTATCCCTTATGGTTATCCTAAATAATCTTGGACCCAAGGCCCAACATACAACATTTGTATCTTAATAACTTGGTCTAATAAAATTAGGTAACCTTATCGGATTACATAAGGTTACTAATTAGCTTACTTGGCTTAATTATTTCTTTTCTTACAAAACTGAGTTTGATTAACCATTTAAAACTATTTTTAAATTAAACTGTCTAAGTTTTGAGAAAATTGCTGAAAACAGTCAACTTATCAGTGCATGTACAGGAATTTCCTGTGCATATACTGTTTTGAAATTCTTGAACCATAGCTTACTATTATGATTCAGTTTCACTTTGAAAATAGGTTTGGATTTTGAAAATGTTTTCTTCACGAAAGTTTTAGATATTAAAAAACCATACAATTTTTATGTTTTACTCAAAACCCAGTTCTGCCTCTAACTTATACTTTTTCGTTGTTGAACCTGTCTGGCCGTGTACATAGGTCTGGGTGGTCCAGGCTCGGGTTTTTATAAAAACGAAGGCCTTTGGAGTCTTATTTTCAAAAACTGTCTATGCTACCCCCTATAATTTTCAATTTCCTACAACTTTTCAGTTTTGAGTTTTCTCAAATTCGGCCTCTAAAGGCCTCAAAATACCGTTACCAGATCACTGCCCAGTTTTCAACCGAACTGGCAGTTTTGGTTTCGGTTCGTTCTTACGTACAATTACGCACACCCTACCTCAAACGGTCGTAACCGTAAGCCTATATCAAGTATGCAGCGCATAATCTAACGTTCTCATGCTCATTTCATTCATTCACCATCATTCAATCATAATCAAACCCATTTTGTGATTTTCACCAAACATGGGTTTTCTAGGGTTTTCTTGAACCCTAATTCATCATACAACCATTAAATTTCATAAACATTCATTCAACATCAGTCCTAAGCATATGGGGACATATAAGAAACACCTAATGGTCACACACATAAAATACATAATTTCTAGAGCATACAATCCAAAACATACACCAAACCGTAACATAAGCATACCAAAACCTAAATCAAGCACATTATAAGCAAACCAACTAAAATAAGGACATAATTGGGTGAGCTTAAGCTCTTACAACCAAACTGAAAATACACAATAACTTGGCTTAAAACTTGAATAGAAAGGCTTAGGAGTTGAGAGAATTACCTCTAAACCGTGGAGATAATCTCTAGCTTGGATTCCGAAATTTTTTTCTAGCTTTCACTCACTAAAATCTGACCACACTCTCTTGGGTTTGGCTGTCTATGGGGTTCGGCTGAAGGAGAGGAAAGGAGAAGAAAAATGGCCAAAGTTTGGGGGAATTTTTCAATAAAATGAGGAAAAAAGTCACCCCCCATCACACCTATTTATAGGTGTAATTTTAATTTCTTTCTTGATTTATTTTTATTCTCTAAATTGCACTCCAAGCCTTACAAAAACAATATTTGCTGAAAAGTCCTCAAGAGGTGGCCGGCCACTAGATGATTCCAAGAGCCAAAGTTATCTATTTGTAATACTTTCCAATTTTTTAAAAAAATCAAATAATTACATAATTATCATGTGATGAGTTGTCACCCACTAAGGCTCTGTTTGGCTTTTTTTCTTCTTCTTAAAAACAGTCTATTTTCATACTAATGTGATTATCACAAATACTGTTTTTACTAAAACAGTACTGTCATACTAAACTGCAATCCAGAATTTATCTGCGTTTAACTGGACTGCGTATAGGTTTTTCTTAGGACTTAAAGCTAATTAGTCCTTATTGTCCAAAATATTGTGCTTGATTTTTCTAACATGATTATGTACCTTATTCGCACTTATCTATCCGTAATGACGATTTTTCACAGTATAGTTTCCATACTGCTTATTATACTGCAGTACCGCCTCAATCTTATCTTAGATCATTCTGGTCAAACTTTGACTGGAATTCAATCATACATAAATCCTAATTCTGATAACTCAGATTAGGCAATTCATATACTTATACATAATACAAACTTTGATTCCTTCAGAAACAAGAAATCAAAATTTGTAACAAAGTCGGTTATTACACGTTGTGTGGAGGAGTATTAAGCAATCTTGCATTGCTGACTCGACCATGGAAGCCGAGTATGTGGCAGCCAGTGAGGCAACAAAGGAGGCGGTATGGCTCCGCAGGTTCCTTGGTGACCTTGAAGTCGTTCCTGGTATGGATAAAGCTAGAGTTCTCTACTGTGACAACAGTGCAGCAGTAGATAATACCAAGGATCCTAGGCATCATAAGAGGAGTAAGCACATTGACAGAAAATATCACATCATCAGAGGCTTTGTTGAGAGTGGAAATGTGACGGTTTGCAAAATCGCATCAGAGGACAATCTTGCTGACCCGTTCACGAAGACTTTGGTGGCCAGAAGATTCGAATAACATGTTGAACGCATGGGGATGCGTAATATGTCACATTTACTCGCTTAGGGCAAGTGGGAGATTGTTGGGATCTAAATGTGCCCTAAGGATAGAAAATCAATATTATGGATTTTCTGAATATTGATTTTCTGTAAATATGACATTTTGATATTGATAAGAGGAGGTTATTCATGTTGAATAAGTTGTGTCATATTTACTTTCATTTGTTGATTGTATGGTTATTTTGAGCAAACATAAAATACTCCTTGACTGTTGGTAATATATCGGATTACCATATGTATACGGGGTATACATAGAAGACGTGGTAATTTGATCACAGTCTAAATAAATAGTCCGCAATCGATGAAATAAGATTTGGGGATCTTATTCATGATAAGATTGTAAAGGTTGTCTTCTTCCTTGAAGGGATGGTTTGTCTTGACCATCGGATAGGTTCCGAGTAGAAACTTTAATGTATACCAGTATTGAGGTATAACATTGGACTGGACCTAAAGTGTTAATTGATTCGGTTTAATAATTCCATTTATAAGAATCAATGACACTTTGATTATCATCCTGCATTAATCTTAATCCTGAAATGATTACTTGAGTTCGCATCCATGACTTATGTACTTTAATGCACTACAGGTGAGACACTGTTAATTCATGGTCAATATACTTGTGTTTTGGGTGCATGACTTATGGATAGAGAAATCAAGATTCATAGATACGGAATCCATAGCTATCTTAACGTTAGTAAATGTTATCTACTTAAAGGCATTATTCGGGGATTGAAAGATAGTATAACAAGATCTTGGCCATCGGTTTACTTTGTGTTCTCTGGTGGTTTACCAATTGTATGGTTTTACAATTGGTGATTCTTTCAATAGAGAATAATGGAACTTTAAGTTAAAATGATTGAAAAGGTAAAACGGAAAAAGTCCTTAATTCAATCATGGATAACATATGCGGATTAAGCAAGAGATGAATAAATCATGTAAGAAGCACTACGTGAAAGAGAGCTTTCGTAATACGGTATGTAAACAGGAGTTCAACTTCAAACTTTTAGTGGAATAGTTTTGAAGTTGATAATTGATGAATAATTAATCTGGGATTAATTTTTCACAATTATATGAGCCTCTTTACATATTTCCATCGGGTCCCTCTATTAGCTCATATAGTTTCGTATAGCGTCTCGGGATTTGTTCCTAATGAGATCGGTAAATTTAAATGGAATTTAGTAATGTCTATTAAGACATGGTACTCTCTAACATGCAATCCAGAAATGATTGGACATGTGAAATTAATAGACAAATGATTTGTCAATATGTGATTACTTAATTTGAATTTTGGAAATAAGATTGTGTTTGAATTATTTAATTTTGGAAAACAAATTTTCTCTCCTAATCTAAAAGTGATGCACTGTTTTTAGATAGGTGGAGGGAAGAAAATTTTGTTTCAAAATTGTTCAAATATATTCCTAACATTAAATTATTAATTGATTTGAATAATGGAGACTATTTGATGGATTTTTTCTTTCCTTTAAAAACTTGTGGACGGTTTTAAGAGGAGGAAAATTTCAAATATTCCATTTATTTAAATTAATAAATATGGTTGATGTTTGAGGAAAATATTTAATTCAAATAAGTGAATCTTATTTAAATTCAAAAAGGTTTAAATGGAATTTGAATCTAGATAGGACTAGGATCTTTTGACTAGTCTAGATTATTGATTTAAAATTTGAACCATCAATCTAGCTTGAATTTCAAGTGTGGCCGAATTTTTTGTAGGAAGATTTCCTCTTGGAAAAACGTTTTTAGGTTCAATGAATCTAGCCTTAAAGTTGTATGATCTTTTGATTCAAAATTTATCCAGAAAAATAATTATTAATTATTTTTAAGGAGATGAATTTTGAAATAGGATTGGACTTCTATATAAAGGCAAGGGATTCTTGAAAAACCAATTTTTGGTATTTTTTTCAAGAGGGAAAACGTTTTTTTGGAGTGAGAGGAAAAACAATTTAGGTTTCTTCCACATCAAAATTCGGCTATCTTGTGAGAAAGAAAAAGAGAGAAAATTCCATTGAATCAAAACTGTAAGGAAGGTTAAACCGAGTGATAATTTTCATAGGAGGTTAACCGGTTCCTGTTTTGTAGTTTTGAAGAAAGAAGTTGGATCATATTCTCAACGAGGAACATCGGAATTGAGAAGGAAGGATCTAGACTTCGGAAAGCATTACCAGTCGCTTGGATTCATAGAACGTGTGCCCACACACACTCTGAGACGTGGAACTCGAGAATAGTAGAGAAGACACGTTGGTCAAACGGTCTAGTAATTCCGGAATCCAAGAATTAAGGTACGCTTGATCATGAATTTAATTTATTGTTATATGCATCATGAGATTATTTTCCGGAAACGGCATAAAAATTTTAAAACTTCCGCTGCGCTGTAACTCTATACCGGATCCGATTTTTCCAACACTAACACTCTTACACGCTCTTCCTTTTTCCACTTGTATTCTTCTTTCAGTTAATTCAAAACTAATCGAACAATTACAATAAGGATTCAAGAAGGAATTCATGACGAGGAGTAAACCAAAGGGATCAAATTTTGTCACGGATGTTGTCGTTTTTTTTTTTTTTTTTCGCCGCTTCTTCTCTTTGATTTTACAGAAACAAGCAGAAAGAGCAGGAAATAAGAGCGTCAAATTTTGAAACCACCAGATCCTAATTCACGTTTCTAGGATTTGTAAACCTTGTGGGAATTGGATTAGGGTTTCTAATTCCTAAAAGAACTCAATCTCAAAGAAAGTAATCCAACTCTGAATCAAATACTAATATCACTTATTTAAGGAGAGAACAAACAGATTTAGTGCAGTAAAATTTTATTTTTTCTAACTCTAATGATTGCAGGAAAATGAATTTAAAGAAAAATCCAAACAAGAACAAGAATCAAAACAAAAGGATAGGAAATCTAGCCAATTGGTTTTTTTTTTTTTTTTTTTTTATGGGATTTTGTTTCTTTGAATTTGTGGAAAGAAGCAGCAAGAAACAAAAAACAAAAGAATCGGATTTAGAAACCCTAATTCACGTTTTTTTTTTAAATTTTTTTTAAGGGTTTGTAATCTTAGTAAGAATCAGATTATGGTTTCAATATCCTAGAAGACCTCAAACTGGAATTTCAGTGCAACAATAAGGAAATTTTTTTCTTTAGGACGAATTTAAGAAAAGAAAAACAAGGAAAGGATAGGCAAACCGGAGGAACCTAGGCTCTGATACCAACTGATACGAACCACGCCAATAATGTGACGAAACCCGATACCAAATTTGGAAACAACAACCCAAGATCTTTCAAGTGCGATGGAAACCGCGACCCGTTGCTTAGCGAAGCAAGAACCTTGGTATGGTGAAGACGCCACAAACAGTTATGGAAGTCTATTTGATAAGTCGATTTGAACGCCACAAGGAATCCTTGATAAGTTTGGATAAGTTTCTTCAAGAACTCAAGAAGAATACCTCACAATCTAAATAAACATCAAAATCTTATTTCCATCATCTGAAATCAGCCTTATATAGGCAAAGTTACAATTTGTAAAATTCCTAATCTACCCATAACATAAAAAAAAAAAAAAAATTGCCCAAGATAATCTAGAAAGAATCAGATACTAAAATTCAAATTTTAAATTAAAACTTAAACTAAATAAGATTACAAAGAAATCAAATCTTGATAAGATCTTTTAAACTTCTTGAATCATGTTTTGAATTTTGAACTTCTTCAAAACTTGAAAACGTAATCTTTTGACTTGATTCCTTGTTGGAACATGCCCACATCAGCTTGAGTCCTCCTTGCACATTTATCCACATGATGGTTCAATGGAAGTGTATGGCTGATTGGCTCGGTTCCACTTGAATGAGTAAAACAAGCCTTTGTTCACCCTCAGTAGTGAATACACTCTCTTCACGTTGTAGAACCCTCCGGACTAAGTTATTCAGCACTTCTTTAAGTCTTTTAGCTCGAGCACTCGTCATCGAAGCAACTAGAACTTGAATTGGTTCGTGAGAATTCCTTTGGGTCTTGATGTCCTCATCATTCCCCCTCTTGAGAAGGATTTGTCCTCAAATCATCAGCTACATCAGAAGGACACAAGTCAGTAATATTGAAAGTAGCACGAACATTATACTCTACAGGTAAATCAAGTCTGTAGGCATTGTCATTGATCCGTTCTAGCACTTGAAAAAGACCATCTCCTCGGGGCAGCAACTTAGAACGTCTTTGTGCTGGAAATCTTTCTTTCCTCATGTGTAACCACACTGATACGAACCACGCCAACAACGTGATGAAACCCGATACCAAATCTGGAAATGGAAACCCAAGATCTTTCAAGTTTTATGAAAACCGCGACCCGTTGCTTAGCGAAGCAAGAACCTTGGTATGGTGAAGACACCACAAACGGTTATGGAAACTCCGTTTGATAAGTCGATCTGAACGCCACAAGGAATCCTTGATAAGTTCGGATAAGTTTCTTCAAGAACTCAAGAAGAATAACTCACAATATGAATAAACATCAAAAATCTTCTATTCCATAATCTGAAATCTGCCTTTATATAGGCAAAGTTACAATTTGTAAAATTCCTAATCTAGCCTTAAGGATT